>VTGB01000022.1:600000-940035 GCA_013403855.1 Calonectria honghensis
TGTTGAATGATCCAGCGGCAGTGCCAAGCATGGGAATTAGAGGAGCAATTGAACCAAGGACGACGCAAGCATCGACGAGCACAAGCATGACAGTGTAGATAGCACCAACCGACGCACCGCCCTTGCCATTCAAAGCATCGACAATCTGCTTGCTTCCTTGCCAGAAAGAAAGAGCATTAGCTGAATAAGCGATGAAGTAGATCGTACCGGCCTGGACTGCCGCAACAAAAGCCTTCTTCATTCCCTCCTTTTTCGCGCCAGCCATTCTCTCAGCGAAGATTGCTTCAAGTCGAGGGCCAGCACCGAAGGCTTGAACAACTGGAATGTTGGACAAAGTCTCCGAAGCGATAGAAGAAGCCGAAGCGATCTTGTCCGACATAGCCCCGGTAAACTTGGAGGTAAAGTAACTAGAGAATCCAGCAAGCAACAGGAAGGCCGGGATCAACGAAACGAGGATGGCTGCCAGCTTAGTGTCTTTAATAAAGGCGACCACATAACCAGTAACAAAGAACGAGATACAGGACAGGCAAATGCCCACCTTCTCAGAAGTTCCAGACTGGATAGCTTGAATATCGGCATTGAGTCTGGTAGTGATCTCACCAGCCTGGCGCTTGTCGAAAAAGGCGGCATCTTGGAGGAGAACAGTTCTGAAATAGCGGTCGCGGATTCGGTTCTCAAGACGACGACTAAAGGTTGACCATGAGAAAACGTAGGTGTAGATAAGACAGAACGTGGCAACAGCGATCAGGAAAAGCAGCAGGACCTTTTTGTTGATTTCGCGTTGAGCTGCTGCTGGGTCCTGGACACTGCCAGATTCGTCGGCTTCGCAAGCCACAGCGTTAAGATCGTTGATAAGCTGACCAAAAACAATGCTGGCAAGCGGAAAGGTAGAACCAGAAGCGGCACCGGTAATAGTGCCAACGATGAGCAAGACATAGTCGAAGAACTTGGGCTGAGCATAGACGAGTAGTTGAAGCCAAGTGAAAGCCGAGCCCTAATTGACGAAATAATTGTTAGTGGTTGAGCGCAAAAATATGATTACATGCCATGAATCCTTATCATGGCACCGGTTTTTTTTTTTTTTTTCGTTACTAACCTTGGCAGGCTTTTCCTCTTCTTTCGCATCCTCGACAGCGGGCGGTGAGGAAGGCGACGAGGACGAAGAAGGTGTTCGGTTCAGTGCGTCAAGGTCTGCAGCAGTCTTTGATGCGTGAGTAGGGTTCTTAGAATTGGTAACATAGCAAAAAGCTATTCCCAGGCGCACTCACAATATTCTTAGGCGCGTCTTGCGTAGTCGCGTCTTTGGAGGAGTCATGAGTGATATCGTTCGTGCTCCCATTGGTCGCAGCCAGCTGCTGCTGGTGCTTCTCGTCTTCGGAAGCCATCCTCGCAGTTGTTTATTATCAGTGTGAGGCAGAAGATCGGCTTCACCACTCCCGAAGCATGATCTCAAGGGAGAAAAGATCGAAAGAGGGGAAAGGGACGGAAGAGAGAAAACGAGGTGAGCTAACACCGGCGTGATGAAGGAAAAGAAGAGCCTGTTAGTTAGGTGCAGATCAATCCCTGAGAATGTGTCTTGGCGCCCACAGACAAGGATGGGGTCAAGAGCCACAAAGACTTGAGCGGCGAAGAGAAGAAAAAAAGATTAAGGCGGACAAACTTGGCTCATGCGAGACGGACCCGGATGAACAAACAGGCATCATGGGCGGCACTCGAGTTAGAGCGGACTGGAGAACCCCCACTGCCCAAGAGCGATGCGGTTCACAGGCAGGGCTGTGGTTGGATAGGGCACCACCCAAGCTCGGATGGGCCTTCTCAGTGAGGGCATCCCATTCTCGCGCCCTCGCGCCTTTGCCGTCTGGGGTCCATCTGAATTAGGTCATGCCCGGGGTCTGTGTGCTGTGGGAGATGCACCATGGCAACTCGAGCTAGGTAGGGGTGAGAGTGATTCCAGGTGCTGTGGATAACGGGGTGCGGGTGCATGGAATGAGAGCGTCGTCTTGGACTGGCAGGGTTGGTTGGGGTGAGGTTCTTCACAAGTACTGGGGCGTGCAGCGAAACCTCGGGCCTGTCACACGTGCCGGCGGCTGTCTACGGATACGCCCCCTCCCACGCGGGCGTGGGCAAGATCCACACAATACTTTGTAGTACGCAGTAGTACCACGCACAACTACGCGGACGAGGCGTGGCCCATGGGTGGTGGATGGGGATGGGTCTGTCATGATGGCGAAAGACACAGAAATTTCCACAAACCCCCATCCCAACGTGGAACCCAAGCTTGGAACCTCTACACGCCTTTGATCAACACCAGCACCTATGCCCACACGAGGGGGGTTGGTGGCTTGGCCGATTACGGGACATGTCTTGGCTTAGTGGCCCGGCAGGGATGTGGGCTGCTCCGAGGACGTTAGTAGGGATATTCGGATCAGATAATTTTGTCGGCGAAAAAATCAATCAGCCAACGGATCGCCCCTCGAGCCTGCCCACCCGCTCCCACCCAAAAGCTTCCATCGTCTCCATAGCCTTGATGCGCAGTGGCCACGACGGCAGGGGACGGCGTCTTGGCGGTCGCAGGATCAGTGGCCTTTCGTGGGATGGTCACATACAGTCTCATGCTACATGCTCAACACAGCAGTAGCAACGGTCGCTTTGGGAAACTGATATTACAGGACTGCAGAGGCTTGCTATTTTACACACGAGAGTCTGTGGGCCCAATGATGGAGGCTCGTTTTTCCTCCCACGTCTGCTGCCTTGAAAATGGCTCACGCAATCTCACTAGCCTGCCTGTTTACGTAGCATGTACCTAGGGTTGTTTTTTTTTCCTTGCTCCTCTTTTAGGGTTGCCCCGTCCAGCTTGTCCAGCATCTCGGCAGAGTGGGAAACTGTAGTTTCGGCTTGTGAATGAGGGGGAGCAGATAATGTGGCTTCCTCTGCCGCTCTCCCCCAAACTTAAGCTCAAGGCGGCTTTTTTTCGTGGGTTGGTTCCTCAGCCGCAGAAAGTAAGCCCCAATGCTCAATTGAGACTTGCACGCATGCCTATAGCAAGTAGACAATCCTGGCATCAGGTCAGGTGGAACGACCAAGTTCCGGACCCAGTCGTCATCTCGGTAGACTATTTTCTTTTTTTTGTTTACCCTTCGCCGCATCCTGTTGCAGCCACGGAGTGCGCGCGCGAAACACAATGTGGGCCGGCGCCGCCGTTCCTCTGGGTGGACATCTTGGCGTCGCTGGTGGCGAATGGCCGCAACGTGTGAGACGGATCTGATAACTTTAACTCCACACGGACACTGTCACCATCGGCCTCGGACGAGACAATGACAATGGAGTCGAGCCCCACGAATGACTTCGCATTTGCCAGGACAGCGTCCGACTGGTCCGTCTCGATATTGCTTTCATGGGTTGCGAGCCGGCGGCCCATTTACTTGGGTCGACGAGGGCAGTGCTTCAGCATCTGATAAATCAAGGATGCATGCTGAACCATCATCCTTGGCTTCTTGGCCCCATGAGCGGCCCCCCCTTTGATCCGATTTCCGCTCCGTCATCTCGGTCCAATGAGTCCCTTCTGCGTCACTTGGATTGCGCTGCTTCGTCTGGTTGGGTCCCTTTTGCAGCGTTCCGAACGCTCAATATTCCCGCGCTGGCGCCCATCGGCGCGTCCAGGGTCCTTTTCTTTCGTCTAGAAAACCAAACCATCCCGATCCAATTTCAATTCTATCCCTCACATCCCTCTCACACTCTAAAAAAGGCTTCGGCTGCCAGCGAATGCTAGTCACCCGAGCCGCTCCCAGACTCTTGGAATTGCCCAGATCCCCCCACGCGCTTTACTCCACGCTTCGTACTTTGCGCCCCTCCCATATCCTGCCAGTACAAGACCCCTCCGCCAGAGCAATCTCCATAGCGCCCATTCTTCCTTTTGCATCATCCTATCGGTCCATCTCATCAATCCCAACCCTAGATTCCATCGCCACCAAAATGGGCTCACTTCCGGAAACAACCCAGGCTCTCCGCGTCTTCATTGCTGGCGGTAGCTACTCCGGCCTTGCCGCCGTCGCCAATCTGCTCGATCTCAGCGAGGGTCTCACTCCCCGCCAGAGCGGAGAGCCCTATGTTCACCACCCAGATATGCCCAAGCTCAACGTTGAGATTACCCTCGCCGATGAGCGGGATGGCTACTGTGAGATTTCCACCTGACCCTAGACCCGGGTACAGCCTCGCTTTCCCCGTGTAACTTGACTAACACGGCAGAATTATTACAGATCACTTGATCGGCTCCCCCTTGGCCTTTGCTGATTCTGACTACGCCAAGAAGGCTTGGGTCAAGTACTCTGATGTGACCGGCATCCAGTTTCCCAATGTCAAGGTCTTGCACGGCTCTGTCAGCAATGTTGACTGCGTCACCAAGACTGCTACCGTCACAGACACCCTGACCAAGGAGACTAGTACCCACCAGTACGACTACTTTGTCGCTGCCACGGGTCTACGACGAGTCTGGCCTACGGTGCCCCAGTCTTTGACCCGCAAGCAGTACCTCCTGGAGGCTGAAGAGCAAATCCAGGCCGTCACAAACGCCAAACATGGCGTCCTTGTTGTTGGTGGCGGTGCTGTCGGCATTGAGATGGCGGCTGAGCTGAAGATGGTCAAGCCCGATGTCAAGGTTACCCTTGTCCACTCTCGCGACAAGCTTCTCTCCTCTGAGAGCCTTCCTGATTCGACCAAGGATATCGCCCTTGACCTGCTCAAGGAGAGTGGTGTCGAGGTTCTCATGGGCCACCGTCTGGCCAACACCACCAAGCTGGAGAGCACTGATGGTGCTCCCAAGTACGAGGTCGAGTTCACTAACGGCCACAAGGTCATCGCCAGTGAGGTGTGCATGGCTATCTCCAAATGCGTCCCTACTAGCACCTACCTCCCCGCCTCGGCCCTCGACGCTGAAGGCTACGTCAAGATTCACCCCAGGCAAGTCATTCACCTTGACCATCACTCACCCATGCATATTCTAACCTCCGACCAGCCTGAGATTCGTTGAGGGCACTCCCAACAACGATTCCCACTTTGCCATTGGTGACATCATCTCCTGGTCTGGTATCAAGCGAGCTGGTGCTGCCATGCACCACGGCCACCTCGTCGCCCAAAACATCCACAAGTCCGTTCTTAAGCAGCGTGTTGGTCAGACTCCCGAGTTTAAGCAGATTGGCCCCGTCCCTGCTATGATCGGTCTGGCTGTGGGCAAGAAGGCTGTCGCTTATGACCCCGAGGGTGGCAACTCCCAGGGTGAGGATGTTTGCTACGCCTACTTCAAGCACGATCTCGGCTTCACTAGTAAGTCTCACCCAATTCTGATCATATGAATTCGAATACTGACAATACACACAGTTTGCTGGGACTACATGGGACTTGGTGGTCGCAAGGAGCTTCAGCCCAAGGTTTAAAAATGAGAAGCATATGAGGAAAGATGGATTGGCGTTCCGGATTTACACGAAATTCACGCTCTTGACATTTGATCAGAGAACATAAAGTGGCATTTGCGTGTGGCTATAATGCGTTAAGATTTGAAGTACAATTTATGAGTAAAGGAATACACACTCAGCGTTGCGCCCAGCATAAATGTGATAGAAATGTAAACACTCCCACTTTGACCCCAACAGCCTGAATCTGGCATCATCTCCGGTTTCGGCACTCCAAATGTAAGCAAACAAGCAAAAAAATGCCACAATGAAAATAGCCGCCCACACCAAGACATCAGCCCCGATAGTTGGTGCAGGGTAGGTTTGAAATAATGAGACATCAACAGAAACCTCGCCCCCAAAACATCCATACCCGTCATGATATATACGAAACCTAAGCATTTTGATTGATTATTTATTGCTAGGTTGCGAAGTGAAGTTGTTTTGGGTGCCGGTTTATTTGTTGTTGTGTTGATCGTTTATCCGGATGGTGGTTAGCAAAGAGGGCCTTGGGACTTGCCCTGACTCGAACATGTTCACATCATCGTGTAACCCCCACCATCTCCAACTTGCGGGCGGTTTATTCCGGAAGGGCTAACCAAGATACCCCATCTTACGATCTACAATACAGACAAATACTCAGCGACCCACCTGCGATCAAACTACTGCTCGGTGGCGTTGGCGCATGATCGAGATTCACTAGAGCTGAAAGCGATTAGCTCTTGAGGCGGTCGCTCATGAAGCTGACCAGCACTCATGCTCGCCCCTGTTTACTATGTTCAGTGCATAATATTAACTCCGTGATTATGACTGAATGCAACTAGAAAATGGATTATGAATGCCTAGCAATAATCTATGTATAGAACCTAAGCATTTTATTGTGGTTATGCCAGTGAAAAACCTAGCAGAGATGTAAGAAAATACGAATTATCTATGTGCTAACTTAGAAGACGCGGCCCTTGACCTGCTTGCGCTCCTTGACATTGATGTCCTTCCATGCAAACACGGCGGCAAAGGAAACGACTAGCACACATGTGCCGGCAATAATCATCATTCGCTGGGCATCGGCGTAGGCACGCTGGATAGCAATGCGGCCCTCGGAGCCAACTGGATACGACAGCTGAACGGTAAGATCATGGTAAATGTTGGTCAGGTTGCCCTGCTCAGACTCGGGCAAGTACTGAGCAAGCTTCTTGGGGAAGACGCCTTGCCAGATGGCAGCGGCAACAGACGAACCAATACCGTTGCCGATGCTAGCAAACATACCCTCGATGGCAAGGACGACGGCGACGTATTGATGGGAGACAACGGCCATGGCAGCAGTCTGTTCACAAATGACGATGGTACCACCGGCAAAAGCGATGAAGATCTGGCACATGACGAGATAACCCACGTTGACGTCGGGCTGACGGAATTTGAGCATCAGACCAACACCAAGGATAGTGAAGGGAACACCGAAGCAAAGACAGATCCACTTGAAGTGGCCGGTCTTTCGAATGAACCAACCGACAAAAATGGAAAAAAGACAAGAACCGATGGTGTAAGTGTTGGTAAGGTATCCGGCCTTGGTAACATCCAGGTTGTTGACAACCTGAAGAAAGCTGGAAAAGTAAGAGTCCCAGCAGTAGAAGCTGACAAAGACAGATCCAGCGAGGATACAAGCTCCCATGAAGGTGCGGTCAAGGAAGAGGTGGTAGGGGAGGAATTTGACGGGTGCAAAATACTTCTCCCAGATGGCAAAGGAGACAATGAAGAGGAAGCCAATGATGAGGAAGCAGATGATCATGGGGGCCTTCCACTGCTCCTTTTGGTAGGAGTAGATGTTGAATGGAAGCAAGAAGAGAGCAATGCCAGCAGTGATGAGAAGCAGACCGAAAAGATCAAACTCCCGGGCGTAGTGCCAGACGGACTCTTTGAAAGTACGGCTGGTGTCCCGCTCGGGAACGAGTCCCATCTTCTTGGCCTTGTAGAAGTAGTACATGAAAAGACCAAACAAGGGCATGCACACAACGGGCATGACAATGCAGAAGATACCAAAGCCCCAGCGGAACCCGGGACCATCGAGCGTAGACTGGGCAATGTAGGGACCAATCCACGTGGTGATGATGTAGGGGGAAGTGGCAAATGCAAGCATCAGACCTCGGTTCTTGAGGTGGGAGGTATCAGCAATGAAGATGCTCAGAGAGTAGTCAATTCCATTATATCTGTAGGTGGATTGTGTCAGTGACTGGTAAATCCAATAGTGATGGTTGTGGTGATGGTTGATGCAGGCTTATTCATGCAAGCAGATCGTCTTGGCATGGAGGCGCAGCCACACCATGTTCAAGATGCCAAGCAGAGGTAGGGCTGAAATACAAGGAATACGCGAAAATCCTTCACTTTGCAGATGGGGAAATGTAACATAACCGTGACCGGGTATAAACTTGAAAATGCAACTTACCCAATGTACCAGAAGACCTGAGCAGCAGCATAGGTCTCGACGTTTTGGCAGCCAGCCATCATGACAAGGCCGACGGTGAGAAAGAAGACAGAAAGGGCGTAACCTTGAGGACGACCAAAGACATCGAGAATCTTGGCCAATGTGAGCTTGAAGACGCCTCCGATGATGGCGCTGAAGATGCCGACGGTGGGCGTGAGAGAATGCGATTGGAAATCACTGGTGACATAAGGTGTGAGGGAGCCAATGACCTGAGATTGCATCGAGTAGACAAAGTAAATGATCCAGATCATGACGTAGGCCAGGATGAGGGCAGGCTTGGGCCAGACCGAGGTGATGGCCTCTACGTTCTGGATACCAGCCTGAGCATCCTTCTGGACGGGCTCATCGCTCTCAGAGCTCTCATGGCTTTGCTCAAGGACACCGCCAGCTTCCTTTTGATGGGCAGCCTCGTCAGCGACATCTGGCGGCGTCACAGGTGGCGCCTTTTCAGTCGCTGAAGACATGGCGCTGCTGTAGGTGTTTGGTGACAGGCGAGCTAATGCTGGTGATCAATGAATGACGGGTAGAAGGTACCGGCTACACGTGGTAACCAGGCAGTAAGGAATGCAGAAAAGACTCGACCGACACGGGGATGGGGATCTTCGACCGGGTGAAATACACGAGGGAGACTCTTTAATATGATTTTTATTATATCTTACTTTCGCCGAAGTCTGTACAGGTAGCCCGTTTATGTACAAATATACCTAGCATTTGATCCTTCAATGTCATGCTGGATCAACCAACATGAAGCGCCAAACTAAGGGACTTGCCGGCGAAGTCTGGCCCCAGTTGATGCCGTGCCGGGTTCCCGTGGTAGGAATCGATGACCGCCGAAAAAAGCGGGAATTGCAGATCGATCGAGGGCCAACAGCTGCGTCTCGCCAACCGCTCAGGAACAACCGCTTGATCCAGTAGGAAGGAACGAGCCGTTCTGGGCCACGGATATTGCGGCTCACGCTGAACTTGGCGTAGTAAGACAATACCCACATAGGCACGATTTCACGTCTTCAGTTGGCCAAAGCCTCCGTATTCAAGAAGAAAAGAAAAGTTGCCACACAGGGCCACTGTTATTACTTGACTGCATTTACACCTGGTAGATGGGTTTAACCTTAGATCTACATCCAGCCTGCTGGAAACGATGTGGAATCCACCTTGGGCTGTTTCGAATGGACGAGACGCGTGCGTCTGTTTATGCGGCGAGATCGGGGCTGACGTCTCAGTATTCCCGATTTTCTTTGGCGTAAACATGGTGCAGTCCTCCAGAGCTTGTGTGACGTGTGAGTGCGCCTCTTTTCTTTCTGCTAGCCTACGAAGAAATGATTTCTTCGTCGAATCGATGGAGAATCGAAGGCTTGCAGCCGTTCTGACGCCCTCCTGGGCCGCGGGGACGAATGGCAGCCCGGCGAGTTCCGGGTCAGTTATCATCAAATAATCACAAAACAGTCAATTGGTCCACCTGAGCGAGGCTCCCACCACACCACTGCTGGGGCAAGCCCGATTTCTGCAGAATGAGTGGGATGGCTGCATGATGGTACCAAAACTTCGCCCAAAAGAGAGTGCGCCTGTGTTGGCGGTGGTCACGGAACCAACAGAGCCTCATCTAGTGCTGAGCCCCCAAGCCGAAGCCCCTCTTTCTCCCACTCACATGTGCAAAACCTCCACGCCTGAGTCTCAAAGCAAGCTGGCGATCTTTGGCGAACGATGGGTCAAGTACTTGGCCGAGCCGAGGATTGGATAATAGACCAAAACTGAAGCCAAGAGATGATGGGGGTTCTACCAACATGTCAGATCAATTCCCGGATTGAGTAGGTCCATGTGGGACGGAGCATGGACTTGTAGGGGACTAGCGCACGACGGCGCCAATCCCGAAGGTGGGATGATCTATGGCCAATAAGCGGCTCGAGTGATTATAATGCGTTGTTTTATCTGATCAAGTGTTCGGTAGGGCAGGCGGTGGCCATTGGCAGAATAACATTATCAATCAAGAGGTGGAAAAGTATAACGAAATGCGAGGCTCCATTTGGACGAATGGCTGACGCCACTGCCCTGACTAGACAAGCTTCCACGCCCCGGACGCCATGTACCGAATCGCGAGAAGAGAAACTCCGAGAACGGACATGGTTACATTCTTGGTATGATTTGAGAAAAGAAACTAGGGAACAAGGTTGAGGGTGGGGGAGGCGGGCGTGTATGCGGTACGCAACGCGGCGACGCCATTCCCATAGAGTTATCAGATCCGCTTTTGCGCCCATTGCATGAAGCCACCCGACGCCGCACAAGTACCGCCCAGTACAAAGGTCAACCTCGCGGTAAGTGGCGCTCAGGGCGCTAGCGAATGGAGGCGCGGACGGCGGTGGGCTCGGGAGGGTCGCTTGGGGGGTTGGTTCTTTTGAACGTGGAGGGGAACATCGAGGCAGCTACAGGGCATGGGATGGCATGGGGTGGGCATGGGGGGACCGCCTCGCATTCCGGGCAACGACGGCGGCGAACCTGATGAATCCTTGGCTGCGTGAGGATCATTTGGCTGTTCATGGCTGCATGGCCGCGCCCAAAGTGGGAACTCTTCGGAGCACGGATCGCGCTTGCGTGCCGTGTTTTTTCGCCTTGTACCTCGTCTGTACACTCTGCCTCCGCTCATGATGGGTAGGGGGAGTGAAGCCAATGGAACCAAGCGTGTGGGGGTTAGACGAGGACGGGGCCAGGGGCGTGAGATGAGCGATGGGGCCGGTTCGCCCACTCACCAACAGCACATCAATTCATCCACCAGCCGAATGCCCACGCCCCCCTCCCATGTTCTCGCCGCCTTGGCTGCTGGGACTGGCCTGTGCACATCATCATGGTTTGACGTGCTGCACACTGCCGAGCCGAAAAAGAAAAGACCTCTCGGAGCTGTGCTATTCATCGCCGTGCCTAACGCCTCTCTGCTGCAGCTTGTTGCCGGACCAAAGGGCCCCTCCATGTACCACCCCCAAGGTTGTAGCCAATGGCCAAGACCCCGGCTAGTAGTTATGACATGGTAGAACGTTACAACGTAAAAAAAGAAGATCAGTCAAGCGGCGCTGACGTCGAGGGCCCCGAGGTGCGCGGGTGGAGGACCATGCAAAATATTTGGATGCGACGGCTGGACGCGGCCGGCTGTTTTTCTTGCGAATGGCTTCGTGAACTGGTATACCTTTGACCTCCTGCTCCCATCCTCCTTCTTTCTTCCAATTGTCACTGTCCCGAGAGTCTTGCCGTGTAAGCCAGACTTCTTCATTCCTTCACAATGGCATCGCCGGCGCCCTTCTCCTCCTTCGTCTCCGACGAGACCATCCTCAAGCTGCCTTACCCTTACCAGACCGAGTACTCTCTGCAAAAGGGCGCTGCTCCTTCTGGCGTCGCCGCCGAGACTCCCGTCTACAAGATCGTCCCCAAGGCTTCTGACGATGCTAAGCCGCTCCCCTTCGAGCTTCACAACTCGCGCCTCGTCTTCTCCGACCCCATCGACCTGAAGTCGAGTGAACTGCCCGCTTCTGGAAACAACAGCGCCTGGGCTCGCGCCCGCCGCTCTCCTTGCGTCTCCTTCTCCTGGGACGGCGAGGCGCCTACTCTTGCGCAGGCATGGCTGCACGTCTACCTCCTGTTTTCGCTGCGACCTGCCACCGAGTCCATCCGGCTTGAGCTCCGGGGCGCCAACGCCGCCCTGCTTGGCCGCCAGCTCGTCGACGTCCTGCTTGCCATTGACCACCCGCTCAAGCCTCGGGAGAAGCGCGTGGCCTCTGCCAAGACCGACGAGAGCCTGGTGCTCGCTCTGCGCAGCACCTTCTGGCAGGGCGCTGGTTCGCCTTTCGGACCTCGACCCGCGTGGCTCCCCGCCGAGTCGCCCTCGTCTCTCCCGGCCTCCAACCCTCTGGGCTCGTACCCCTTGACTGCTTACCACAACACCGTGACCATTTCCAACGCTGGCGATCCCCAAGATCCCGACCGATACCAGCAGTCTTGGCACCCCATCCGACCTGCCAAGCCTGCCCCCGGCGCAGTCATTTACAGCAGATGGATCCCCCACCTGAAGGAGACCTTCTCCATGGTCTCTCTCGACTACGAGGACGCCGAGCACCTCCGACTTTTCCACGAATGGCAGAACGACCCCCGAGTCTCGCAGGGCTGGAACGAAACCGGCACTCTTGACCAGCACCGCGAGTACTTGCGCAACATCCACGAGGACCCTCACCAGGTCGCCGTTCTCGCCAAGTGGAACGACGTCTACTTTGCCTACTTTGAGGTATACTGGGCCAAGGTAAGCCGAAAAAAAAATCCACTACCTCGCAAGACAAAAGAAAAAAGCTGACAAACCCATTTGCAGGAGGACCGACTTGGCGGATACTTTGACGCCGGAGATTTTGACCGAGGCCGCCACTCACTCGTCGGAGACGTGCGCTTCCGCGGCCCACACCGAGTGTCGGCGTGGTGGAGCAGCTTGATGCACTACCTCTACCTCGACGACCCGCGCACCGTCTACGTTGTCGGTGAGCCCAAGGAGACCAACTCGACCGTGGTCATGTACGACTTCATCCACGGCTTCGGCCTCGACAAGTTCGTCGACCTCCCCCACAAGCGCAGCGCCTTTGTGCGCTGCTCGCGCGAGCGCTTCTTCCAGCTGTGCCCGCTGGCCGAGAACGAAAAGGTGGTGGGCGGCATGAGACTCGGTCTGGTTCCTAAGCTGTAAATAGAAAGTAATCTGGTAGATACCTCTGGTTTTTCATTTTTTTATGCCGTCTATAAATTTGTGGATAAGACAATATTTTTTTTCTCTCTATCCCTTCATCTCTCTCTCACTCTTTGACGTTCGGCATCTATGGAGATCAAAGTTTGCCAAGGCGGAAAATTGAGCAGCAATTGTCGTGTGTTAAAACGCGAAAAATGTACATGTGCCAAGACGACTTTTTTTGCCAAGATGGATTTTCCCCGACTGCAAACTTCAGACTAATAAGTGATCATCCGATCGTACGACAATCATTAGTACCCACGCAGTTCGCCAAGTTCCGAGTGTTGTGCAACTTCATTATCTAAGGTTTTTCTGCTTCTACTTGGCATGCGTGTCCGATCAATCAAGTGATATTTTTGTTTTGCGACCGCTATATACTGTTCTCTATCAATATCACACTAAATAAATAAAAAATGTTAAAATATACGAATCTCGTCCGCGGGAATAAACACTAAGGATAGCAGTAGCCATCATCTACAACTTGGAGGTATTCGTCTCCTTCTTCAGCAGGTCGTTGCCCAGCTTGGCCATCTCAAACTTTCGCACCTTGCCGCTGCCAGTTAGTGGCACTGTTGCGGGGACTCCATCCTTGCCGAGCCAGAAGACGTGGGTGGGGGACTTGTGCTTGCCAAGCTTCTTGCGGACCCAGTCGCGCAACTCGACGTCGGACAGCTGGCTGTGGTTATCGGCGAGCTCGACAAAGGCGCCTACAACCTCACCGTAGTGCGCGTCCTTGAGGCCGACGACAATGGCGCGCGCGAGAGCGGGGTGGGCCATGAGGCGCTCCTCGATCTCGAGCGGGTAGATGTTTTCTCCACCTGGGGAATCCTCGTTAGCATGGGCGCAAAACATGATTAAAATAAAATAAAATAAAACATACCTCGAATGATGATGTCCTTGAAACGACCAGTGATGCTGCAGTAGCCGTCTTCGTCAAAGACGGCCTCGTCACCAGTGTGCAGCCAGAGAACACCGGAGGCGTCGCGGATCATGACCTCGCTCGTCTTCTCCGAGTTGTTCCAATATCCGGCCTGGAGCTGGTATCCGCCAATGCACAGCTCGCCGCGCACTCCGATGGGGACAATGTTACCATCACGGTCGACAATCTTGGCCTGGGCATGAGGCATTAGGGTGCCGACGGTCGTTAGGCGCCTGTCAATGGCATCATCGGTAAATGCATTGAAGCATGTGGGAGATGCCTCAGTCAGGCCATAGCTGCTGGTGAACTCGGTCATACCGAAGCGGTTGATCAAGAGCTCCATCAGGTAGCGCGGCACGGGGGCTCCCGCGATGATGCCGGTGCGGAGGTTGTCGCAGTTGAATCCCTCGGGCCATTTCGCCTGGAACAGCGAGTCGAACATGGCTGGGACTCCATGGACTGCCGTGCATTTCTCGTCGGAGATTGCCTGCAGAGTTGCGCCGATGTCAAAGACCTCTGCTGGGTAGACAATCTTGCCGCCGTGGGTAACGACGGCAAGCAAGCCAAGTACAAGGCCGAAGCAGTGGAACAGCGGGGGAGGGCAGCATAGAATGTCGGCAGGGGTCAGGCGCATGCGGTCTCCAATGAAGCGGGAATTGTTTACTAGATTGCTGCGCAACAGTTAGTACTGTTTTATCAGAAAAATATTTTTTTTCTTGCTGCATCATGACTCCCCGGTCCATGGATGCGGCATGAGGTCCAATAGCGGGCGTCGCATCATTTTTTTTTAATTCTCCACTTACTGGTGAGTGAGCATTGTCGCTTTAGGCAAGCCAGTCGTGCCGCTGGTAAACTGCAGGTTGACCACCTGATGCGGGAGCACCTTGCTCATGGCCCGGTAGAGCCGCTGGTGGCTTTGGCGCCTTCCCGACTGGATGAGCTCGTCGTAGGTCGGGTATTTGCCAGAGTTGTCGTCCCTCAGCATGACAACCTTGGGTGCAGTCTTTTTGTTTTCGAGGTCGTTGAGCAATTGCCCCTGGTCGAGTCGGCCGATGCGCGGCGTGGTAAAAAAGACTTTGCAGTCGCTAAACTTGATGCCATACATGGCCTCGGTAGGTGTGTAGGTGTTGTTTAGGATGACGAGAATGGCACCAATCTTGGCCACGGCGAAGAAAACTGAAGCGTACTGCTCGCAGTTTCCTGCCATGATGCCAACACGGTCGCCAACGCCGATTCCCATATCTAGCAGAGCCTGCGAGAGGGCAGAGCTCTGCTGGTTGAGGTCATTGTACGTCCAGCGCGCACCGGTCCAAGGAATGACGAGGGCTTCCTGGTTGCCATGCTGGTATGTCTGCAGCTCGAGGAGTTCTCCCAGGGTCAGGTCGACAAGCGGAGGGTCAACAGGCCCGGAGAGCAACGACAGCTTCTGGATCGGCTGCGTGGGCTCGGGCTGGATGCGCGTGGGTTCGACAGTCATGATGGGCAACGTCGTCGGTGGTGTTGATTGTCAGGCCGCAAAATTCTCGCTCACGTCGCCCTCAGAGTTGCAGACCTTTCAGTACTACTTCTAAAGAAATGACGCCGTCTGGGACTACGGCCCATATGGAGT
This sequence comes from Calonectria honghensis, assembly GCA_013403855.1. Lineage (NCBI taxonomy): Eukaryota > Fungi > Ascomycota > Sordariomycetes > Hypocreales > Nectriaceae > Calonectria > Calonectria honghensis. The sequence goes on from VTGB01000022.1 coordinate 615,196, forward strand.
CACTCGCTGGCATCAATTCTCAATGTCCGCGCCCGCATAGCGCGCAGGTCCGCGTTAACCCGTTTTTCCAAGCCCTCCCACTCAGCTTTTCATTTAGACCCACTGGCGTTGTGCGGCTTGGTACCTAGGACGTGGGATGCCCTCACAACAGCCGAGGAGCTCAAGTCTCTGTAATGCTTCGGTGCGGCAATTACACTCAAGGATCATGGCGCAGGGGCGCCTCGTCACCTTCCCATCGCCATCGTTATTCGTCTCCTACCTGCTCCACGCCCTGCATTTCTTGGGTCGCGCCTGGGGTCCCCTGGACCTTCGGCCCCCTCCACCCCCAGTTGTCAGTCTCCATGTCTCATTCCGACCAGCTGGTCTCTTGCGGTACGCCCGAGCACCCATCAGTTATGGGCCATTGGGGGCTGACGATGCCTGGTAATGGAGCATGCTCCATCCATCACCGCTCAGCTAGCTTCTCGTTGCTTTGTGAAGTGGCGACAAACGTCGACCGGGAAGTTCCAAGAGTATCTAATCTGATCATCAGATAAGATGAGTGGCCCCACCACTCCGGCCAGGTTCGGTTTCGGGCTTGGCTACTAAACCCACGCCCACACACCGAAATCGGCCATCAGAATTTTTTATCAGATCAAACCCCATGCTGGTGGATCCCTGCGCACGGGATTCATTACGTACACTGCGGAGTCTCTCCAAAATACGACGACAACCCAGGGGAGGCGTGGCGGCATTCATGTGCCTAGCTTCAAGTTTGTCTTTTCGTGTCTGCGTATACAGAACGGTACCTGGCTCCCGCTCGTGCTGCAAGCTTCTTCTCTGCAGTTTACCCGGCTCCTGCGCCCTGCCCGTTTGCAACCGTAGGGGTCTGCTCGTCCATGTAACCCTGTCTAGTGTCTCGTTGGCCTAGAGGACCTCGAGTTCGGCTCTGCTCCCAATGATCATCCCTTCATCCCTCCTGGTGGGTGGGATCGCCCCAACATTAGTTCCCCCGAAAAGGCGATCTCACGCTGGACACCACCAAGAGTTCAACAACGGCAGCGTCAACCGAAAGAAAAAAGCGTGCTGTAGTTCTTGGCTCGCAACTGACCCCGGTGATCTGTCAATCACACCCACTCGAGTACAGAAATCATGGCATTGACAGCTTGGCCGCCATACTAGCTAGAAACCTTAGTCGTGACTCTACTATTGTCCGCGGAGGCTGCCCCCATATGGCCATGACGCCGTTTGGGAGCCTCGGCAGCTGAACCCACTCATACGCAAGAGGTCACAAGTGGGCTCGGCCAGCTTGTGGACAAAAGCCAAAGGCTAGACGGGAAGAGGCACGGCAATCCAGATCAAGGATGAATTTAGGTCCGAAATCTATCTCCGGAGATCCAGTTCTATCCCGCAAAATCCCACTTGCTAGGTCATGGTAGCCTCTCGACAGCTCCAACGCCTTGTTGCCGGGTCCCGGGGCTGACGACACGGGCTGATGTTGCGAAAGTATGCATTACACAATACGACTTTTGCCGGACATGGGGGTCATCGGGAAGTCAGGCGGAGCGGGATGGGCTTGGGCGAGGTCCTTGTTTTCCCCGTGTGGCGTTGCCGCCCACCTTAGGAGCGTGAAATATCAACGACTTGGGACACCCTCGAAAACACGGCCTGGTCAAATATGGAAGCAGCTGCGCTGCTATACAGTCGGTCTCCAGCCTAGCGCTGCCATGATGGAGAAACCCATGTGAGGAGAGGGTGGGGGTTACAGACTAAAACAGAAGTCGTCCGCTCGTCATGACAACTAAGTGGACGAGTCGGCAGCCGGAGAGAACCTTGGCACAGGAACTTACCGTGGATGTTTCGGGGCCCCGCAGACGTGCTTCTGCAGTTACAGATATCTTGTCATTTGCCCGTCTCGACGCCTGGATTGACCGTCCCTTGCGATCCCCCACGTGGTCTGGGCTTGCCCACGAAAATCCAAGACACTGCCATCGAAAACAACTCGTCGGCTATGCATAGCTTGCGTTTTATGTCCCTCAATCCCGCCTGAAAATAGACCTCCCGCGTCCAAGTCCACACTGGAACCCCACCCTCACCTAAGAGGCCGTGGGTCCGCTAGGAGAGCGATGATCCCATTCTCAACGTTAATCTGCCACGGACGGCCAACCAGTCACTGGTCTGTACCTCCTGGGGCGCTGTAACAGGGGCGAATCTCTCACTGGAGAGCAGCCAATGGAGCCCATTGCCCGGCCAGAAAATTCACCAAGGGGCAGTTCATGCAGTGGCACCCTTGCTCGTGGCCACGCCCTAAAGCGGAAAACACTCCTTCAAGGACATGGCGATGTTGCTTGTCACAAGCTAGCCGGCACGGGTCCTGTCCCGCAGTGGTTGCTACCCAGGTTGGGGGAGCAAGTACTAAGACGCGCATTCTTAATCAGTGCCTCGTCGTCTGCAAGAGAAGACGGCTCATCTTGGTATTTGGTTGTGGGTGCCCTCTCTCGTTTCTCTTCATTTCCCTTCTCTCTTTATTCCTCACGATTCTCACGACTTTGCCACCGCTTCTCTTCGCCTTCAGCCTACCTACCAGGCACATAACCGCCGCAATGCACATCATTGACGGTAACGGAGGCGGTGGCGCTATCCCAATGGACACTCGCGACACACCGATTCTCGGAGGTGGTGCTCCTGTCCTCAAGAGCCTACCTCTGGCAACCAATTCCGACGGAGCTCGAGATCTTGCTGCTTTCCAGGACGAATTGCTACTGGCATGGACCCTGGCATGCTCTCAACAGGCCGAGTTTCCGGCTGATTGGGGTTACATCCTCCCTGACGGCAGCATTCAGAAGAGCTCATTCCGCCTAAACAACTCTTCGCTGCAGCTCGAAAACACAACAACACAGGCCTTGGAGGGAATCAAGGGACAGAATTCAGAAAACCCGGCTCCATCTCCATCAGTAGGTTCCAAGGTCTTCTTTGGACAACGCCCGGACCCTTCGGTGTTGAGCAGTCACCCCACGCCAAGTGCCGATGTAAGTCGCTTTTTGCTTTTACTTAGAACCAAGCCATCCCGTGGGATGCGGAGCCGCTGACCCGCCAATAGTCTCTGTACCTGGAGGTTGCCGTAACTGACAAATCCTTGGAAATTACTGGGCGCCACGCAACCCCAAGTGCATCCAGTGATGTCGACGAAGAAGTCAGCAACTTCGTCCATGTTCTGAAGAATGTGCTCGAGCACCCAGACCGGAGGCTAGCCGACCTCCTCGGCGTCACTAGCAAGGACATGAAGCAGCTATGGGAGTGGAACGAGACTGTTCCTCCTCTGATCGAGCGCTGCACACATGACATGATTATGGAGGTTGCCCAGAGCCAGCCAGATGCTGTTGCCGTACAGTCGTGGGATGGCAGTCTCACCTACCGAGAGCTCGACGAACTCTCTACACGGCTCGCCCTCCACCTCCGGTTCCGGGGCGTCGACGTTGGCACACGCATCCCGCTGTGCTTTGAGAAGTCAATGTGGGCCATCGTGTCCCTTCTGGGTGTCATGAAGTCGGGCGCCACCTTCTCGCTTACAGACCCAAGCCAGCCCGAGGCACGCCTCCGGACTATCGTGGAGCAGACTGGCGCCGAGATCGTCATCACGTCCGTGGCCCAAAGCCACCTCGGCCAGCAGATAGCCAATGGCGGCACAGTGATTGCCATTTCGCGCGATTTCTTTGAAGCAACTCAAGCGTTGTCAGCCGAACCCCTGCCGCAGGTTCCCGGCTCCTCCCCCATGTACATCATTTTCACATCCGGCAGCACTGGTAAGCCTAAGGGTGTCATCATCTCCCACGAAAACTACACTAGTGGTGCCATCCCGCGCGCCCACCTCGTGGGGTACACTTCCAAATCTAGATGCTTCGACTTCCCCTCATACGCCTTCGACGTCAGCATCGACTGCATGCTATGCACTCTCTTCCAGGGTGGCACAGTATGTGTCCCCTCGGACGAGCGCCGCATGAACGACCTTAGCGGCGCCATCCGGGACAGCAAGGCCAACATGGTCCACATGACTCCCTCGGTTGCGCGAGTCTTGGACCCTGATATCATCCCCTCCCTCGAAGTTCTTGGCCTTGGTGGTGAGGCTGTTGGAGCTAGCGATGCTGCCGAATGGAGCAAGCATGTTGCCCTCGTTATTGCCTACGGACCCTCTGAGTGCACTGTTGGCTGCACTATTAACAACACCCTCCACATCTCCACCGGTATTGGCAAGGCCGTCGGTGGTGTTTCGTGGATCGTTGACCCCGATGACCACAACCGACTCGTCCCTGTCGGGGGTGTTGGCGAGCTCATCATGGAGGGTCCTGTAGTTGGTATTGGTTACCTTGATATGCCTGACAAGACTGCTGAAGTCTTCATCGAGGACCCTACCTGGATGCTTGCTGGCTATGGCAACGTCCCCGGCCGTCATGGCCGACTGTACAAGACCGGTGACTTGGTGCGATATGACCCTAAGCACCCCGGCGCCATTGAGTTTGTTGGCCGAAAGGACCAACAGGTCAAGCTCCGAGGTCAGCGTGTAGAGCTCGCTGAGGTTGAGCACCACATCCGAGAATGTCTTCCCCCCAAGATTAAGATTGCTGCCGAGGTCATTAAGCCTGAAAACGGCGCTCCGACTCTAGTTGCCTTTGTTGCTGAGCCTGGCCAGCCCAAGCCCGAGGATGCCAATGACATCTTCACCGAGCCTTCGCCCGAGCTGGGCGCTGCCCTTGCTGCCATTGACAGCACTCTAGGATCCAAGGTGCCACGATACATGGTCCCTGCTGCCTTCATCACTCTCAAGTCCATGCCATCACTCGTGTCTGGCAAGACTGACCGTAAGAAGCTCCGCGAGATTGGCATCTCTATCCCTCGTGAGAAGTTTGGCAGCCTCCAGTCCGGCGAGGGCCAGGAGGAGGACCCAGAGACTGAGATTGAGAAGCAGCTGCAGCGCGCTTGGAACAGGGTTCTGGGCGCCGAGGTCAAGATCTTCCGCCAGAGCAACTTCTTCGGCGTCGGTGGTGACTCTCTACGTGCCATGAGACTTGTCGCTGCCGCTCGTGAAGAGGGTCTCTCTTTGACCGTTGCTCAGATCTTCTCCAACACAATCTTCAGCGACATGGCTGAGAAGGCTGTCAAGCTTTCTCAGACTTCTCAGGAGGAGATTGCACCCTTCTCTCTTCTTGATAAGGACTGGAGCCCTGAGGAGGCTCGCGCCGAGGCAGCTGCCCTTTGTGGTATTGAAGTCGACGCAGTTGACGATGTCTACCCTTGCACTCCCCTCCAGGAAGCCCTCATGGCCCTTTCTGCCAAGGTCAAGGAAGCCTACGTCGCCCAGCGTGTCGTCGAGCTTCCCGATCTCGCAACTGCTGAGCGTCTCATCAACGCCTTTGACGTGGCCCAGCGTGACTGCCCTATCCTTCGAACCCGCGTCGTCCAGGCCTCCGGCCGTGGCTTGGTCCAGGTCGTCGTCAAGGGCAAGCTCGAATACTACTCGGGCACCAGCGTCAGCGAGTACCTTGTCCGCGACCGAGACGAGGCCATGGACCTTGGCAAGCCCCTCGTCCGCTACGCCGTCATCACCAACTCTGAGACTGGCACTGCCAGCTTCGTTCTCAGCATGCACCACGCTTTGTACGATGGTTGGGCCATGCCTCTAGTTGTCGAGCGTGTCAACAAGGCCTACAACAACGAGACTCTTGCTCGCCCCGCCGATTTCAAGCACTTCATCAAGTTCCTCAACGACATGGACCGTGATGTCTCTGAGACTTTCTGGCGAGAGCGTCTCGACGGAGCCAATAGCCCTCAATTCCCTGCTCTGCCTTGGGCTGGATACCAGACTGCTGCCGACTCTCTCCTCGAGGTCTATGTCCCTGTCGAGCAGCTCCCTACCAACTCGACCGCTGCCACTGTCATCCGAGCTGCCTGGGCCCTTGTTGTCTCCCAGTATGTCAACACCAGCGATGTTGTCTTTGGTGAGACCCTGACTGGTCGAAATGCCCCTATCATGGGTGGTGAGGAAATCGAGGGACCTATGATTACCACGATCCCCATCCGTGTACAACTTGACTTCGAGGCTCCCGTCTCCGAGCTGCTTCAGGAAGTCCAGGAGGGTGTCGTTGCTCAGATTCCCCATGAGCACTACGGCCTCCAGCACATTCGACGAGTCAGCCCTGATGCCCTTGAGGCTTGCGAGCTCCGAACCGGTCTCGTCCTCCACCCTAGCACTGCTGGAGATGAGCAGCCCAGCCAGGACCTTCCTGCCAACCGCCTTGTCCCTGCTGGTGATGACGAAGCTGCCCAGGAGGCTCTGAAGTTCAACACCTACGCTCTGATGCTGGTGTGCTCCATCGACCCCAAGGGATTCCTCGTCATGGCCAGTTTCGACTCCAAGACGGTCACAAAACCCCTCATGGAGCGCATCCTCGACCAGTTCAAGCAGACTGTCCAGCAGTTTATCGAGAAGCCTGGCACTGCTCTGGGCAAGCTGGAGTACCTCACCTCCGACAATGTGAGCGACCTCAAGGAAGTCACTGCTGTATCTGCCGAGGACAAGGTGCTCAAGGATTACGCCGAGGCCAAGGCTGCCTACATTGTCGACACCCACGACTCGAACCGTATCCTGCCCAAGGGTGCTGTTGGTGAGCTTGTTGTCCAAAGCGTAGCTGAGCTGGAGCTTCCAGTTGTCGAATCTCCTGCTTGGATCAACACTGTCTACGGCGATGATGTTTCGATTGAGGGCAAGTTCTACAAGACTGGCAAGCTGGCCAAGTTCAACGGCGAGGGCCACATCGAGTTCAGTGACCTGGCCACCAAGACCAACGCAGGCACGCTTACCCAGCGTCGTCCTGTCAAGAAGGTCTCCGCCACTTCGCGAAAGCAGAGGAAGCTCCGCGGCCTGTGGAGCCGCGTCCTGCGCATCCCCGAGGAAGACATTGGCCTCAATGACAACTTCTTCCTCCGCGGCGGTGACTCCATCGCTGCCATGAAGCTCGTTTCCGAGTCCCGCCTCGCCGGCATCAAGCTTTCGGTGGTGCAGATCTTCCAGAAGCGATCTCTCTACGACATGGCCAACGTCATGGAGGAGACTGAGATTACTGACCAGCAGATCGAGGTCGTCCCCGCCTATGGCCTGCTAGAGACGAAGGAAACCGACTCTTTCATCGAGAGCGTCGTCCGTCCCCAGCTGGCCAACCCTGCGTGGAAGATCTCCAACGTCCTTCCTGCCCGACCTCTCCAGCAGGTGGCTGTCAAGGGCACTGTCGAGATTCCTCGATTCTCTACCCGCTACGAGCTCATGTACTTTGACTCGGCCGTCGACCGGCCCAAGCTCATGGCCAGCTGCCGAGAACTCGTGGCCCGCAACGAGGTCCTGCACACCGTCTTTGTCGAGCACGAGGGCCAGGGCTACGGAGTCGTCATTGACGACCTCGAGGCCGAGTTTGTCCACTACGAGATCGACAGCGACGTCGAGGGCTTTGCCAAGCAGCTGACGAAGCTCGACGTCTTGACCAAGATGCCACTGGGATCCGTCTTCGTCAAGTGGTTCCTCGTCGAGGGAGCCGACGGCAAGGCCTGCCTGCTCTTCCGAATCTCCCACGCCCAGTACGACGAGATCTGCCTGCCTCTGATTCTCCGACAGCTCTCTGCGCTCTACGAGGACAAGCCCGTCCAGGACAACCTTCCCTTCTCCGCCTACGTGGGCCACGTTGTGCGCGAGAACATCCCCAAGGCCGTCGACTACTGGAAGGATCTGCTCGAGGGCTCAACCGTCTCGGTGCTGAAGCCCGAGGGATCCCCGGAGAGAAACAGCGTGGAGAAGACTAACCACTACGCCATCCAGAAGACGGTCAGCATCTCGTCGCGCTCCAAGGACGTGACCCCTGCCACGCTGCCCACGGCCGCGTGGGCGCTGTGCCTGGCCAAGCGCCTCGGCCTCAAGGACGTCACCTTCGGCGAGGTCGTCAGCGGGCGCAACATCGACTTCCCCAACGCCGACATGGTCATGGGCCCCTGCTGGCAGTACGCCCCCGTTCGCGTCAAGTTCGCCGAGGGCTGGACTGTGGCGGACCTCCTCGGCCACGTGCAGGACCAGCACATTGCCAGCTCGGCGCACGAGGGCATCGGCCTGACGGAGCTGGTGAAGCAGTGCACCGACTGGCCCGCAACCGTGGACTGGTTCGACACGGTCGTGCACCAGGACGTCGAGCACGTCGAGACGCTCGACTTCCAGACGACCAGCAGCAGGATGGAGACGGTCTACGTCCACGAGGAGCCCCTGCGCGAGTGGAAGATCCAGGCCTTCATCGCCGGCGACGAGATGACGCTCGAGATCGTCACCGTCGAGTCGTGGGCCGAGTACGCCCAGGCGCTGCTCGATGACCTGGCCGATGTCACCACTTTCTTGGTGCAGGATCCTCAGACCGTCTTGTTCAACGAGACTGCGTAATGTGAATGGTTAGGTTGGGTTTACGGGAGCGCATCTTTTATTTGATTAAATGGTACATGCTTATTTCATGGATATAAAAAATCAGGGTTTATTTAGGGTTGGATCATGTATATGTGATTTCTTTAATGCATTATTATCTTTATCAATTCTGCGTGGAATTTCGTCGTAAATATGGGCATGTGTGCGTTTGCGTTGATATGAATTCTTTTTCAAGCGAATATTGTACCTACGGTGTGACTTGGCTTCCAAGCAAGGCTCTGTTGGTGTAGTGTTTCCTAGTCAGTTGGATCTGCCGAACCATATTCGATAGGACCCATGTTGATAATGATAATTTCGTGCTATGGCAAGATAAGACGGCTTGACGACGAGACTCTCTGACATGTTTGTAGCAAACATGGACAAGCATTAGTGTCCATTGTGACGTGTTCAGATAACAGTAATTATTTCTGTAAGATCCCGCCCTTTTTCTATGACGGACGGTGCGCATTTCATTTATTTTTGGGCACATGCAGTTTCAAGGCAAACGAGGCAACCTATGCCACGTTTCGATCCGCCAGCAAAACAGGGCGGGATGGCTTCACTGCTCACGCCGTAGCCTGCCACAAAGCGCACACAATATGCAGCCACGTCGCGCTTGGACGCTCGCCGCTTTAACTCAGAGCTTTGGACGAATCTCCAACAACATAAGCATGGCGGCTACCCCCTCTGTTTACAGCCCGACCGCTTACCTATGCAACATTCGCAACGCCCACTTACACTCGCCCGAAATCCATCGCCGCTTCAACCATCAGGACTCGCCATAATGTCCGACAACGTCAGCCCCGACAGGGGTAGCCTGTTCATGGACGCCATCTTGTCCAATGGATCCTTCCTGGCCCTCGATTTTTTCGATGATCCCGCCCTCATTGGGCCCGAGTTTGACTGCGACCAGCTGACTGAATCTACGCCACCTGACCCGGCGTGAGTTTTTTTTTTTATCAACTGCTAACAAAAAGGGCGTGTAGCATGTACGCTCATATGATGCCTCCTGCCGATGACCCAGTCTCGGAGGTCGTATCCACTTCCCGGGCTACCTCCCGATCAACACCAGATCCGGCGCCAGAGCACGCAGCCGTCCAGAATGGACCTGGTTACAAGTGTGTTCAGTGCAATGAATCCTTCGTGAAGCAGACGCGCTTAGACGAACATGGCCGAAATTTTGGTCATAGTCCCTATGAGTGCACCTGTGGTCGCACCTTCTCCAGAAAGGACACACTTAACCGGCACTTGAAGTCAAATAACCCCAAATCAGCCAAGCACATTTGCGATCGCTGCAACAGGCGTGGACACAAGGTTTCTTTTCGTCGGCGAGACCATCTTCAGCAGCACATGAGGGAATACCACAAAATATCCCCTCAAACTCGAACTAGATACACCACTCTTTTCTCACAGCATTGGTCCATAGTGTTTCCATGTAATCATCCTGGTTGTGCCAAACACCGTGATGTCTCCTTCTATCGTTTACCATTTGCAGATCAAGTCCAGGGGACACCCTTCAAATCCAGGAAGGACTACTACGATCATATAAGGACCGTTCATAACGAGTCTTTCTTTTCATGCAATGTGGCAGGATGCGATCGAAAAGGCGGGAAAGGGTATATGCGGCTCAAAGACCTTATCAAGCATCAGCAAAAAAGTCACGAGAGCACAATTCAACCAACAAACACAGACGAGGAAAAACAAGTTCGGTGCCCTTATCCAGGCTGCAACCATCAATGTCCCATGGATCGCATTTTTTGGCATTTTGAACATAGCCATTGGACCAAAGAGCAGTACGATAGCATCTGGCGGTGAAACAGAAATCAAGGAATATTACAAGCCAACGGGGCGCACGTTATGAACTTGGATTTGAGCAGCAAATACACTCGCTTCCGGCAGCCTCAAATTCAGATACCGATGGCCAAGATTCCAATCTTGTAAGAAATCGGAGACACGTCATTTTAATTTATTCGTTTTTACGCATTATCTCACTTGCTATTTTCTCGTCTCTGCCAGGGAGGTGTAGTTCTCAACTGCAAAATAGTGTTGTTAACTGGTTAGTCCAACTTCATAAGCTTCAATATAACGTCAAAGCATTCTTCTATTATTGACCCACTCACTCATGTTGATTACTTCAAGGGAATCCATGCATATCCAAATTGAAACCCAAGTCAGTTCATGTTAAACCAAACAATGCAATCATTCTCGTTATCAATTCACATTTTTCAACACATCTCGAATCAAATCATTGTCCGAAAATAGTTCTCATTTCACTGTCAATAACAAGCTTTCACCATTCAACCCCAAGGTTGCCCAAGTAAATCCAGCGGATCAGGGTATATGCAACGCCAACCCATTGCCATCCGTAACATACAACAAAAAAAATACAATTCAGATGAAAACCACCCCATGAAATACGCTCCTTCACAGCTGCCCTTGGGTATGTTCCCAAAAACCACACTTATCCTTGGCGCCTTAATTCATAATAATGCTTGATCTCAATAAACTGACCACCCAATGTCGTCAATATGCCGGACACAGCACATTTGCCCATGTTTCAACCCTCCTTTGGCTTCTCTGCTGTGGGCACGTCTTGCGCTCCGTAGTTGGCAATGTTGAAGGCCTTCTGCAGACTTCGTCGGAAAATCTTGCCTGGAGCTGATTCTTCATCCTTTTCGCGACCCAGTAGTCCAAAGCTCATGCGACGAGCCTTGTTTCCAGAGTTCTCTGGCGGAGGGGCGGGCTTCTTCTTCTTCTTGACAACTGGTGGGGGTGCAGCTGTTGGCCGCGGGGGCCATTCTCCGTCGCGTTTCCACCCTGCCACACAAGAGCGAAGCATGTCCGAGAGATTGATCGGGCATGAAGGTTGAAGGTTGTGAAGAATGACTTTGTCGTACAAGCTAAGGTAAACGGATGGCGTAACAGATGCTCGAAGTGGGTTGTTAGGAGGTAGCAGAGGCGGTGCAACGGGAATCAGAGTCTCGACGGGGTAATCCTGGACTGATGGCGGCGTTGAAGGACTTGTATCTTTGGATTGCTGCTTTTGGAGGTCCTTGTCGTCGCTCTTTGCGAGAGAAGAGCCGTCGGAACCATCGCTAACAGGCGGCTGAGTGGACGAAATCGTGGAACTCGGAGGAGAGCTCGACATGGAGCGACGGAAGAAGAAGCGACGGGCAGATCGTGGGGACGTAGCTGGAGGCGAGACCGGCTTGGTACGAATACGGACCGTACGAGCGCCTGTCCAGGCATTCCGCCGAGCCTCGAAACAAGCCAGACCTTCATTCCATTCCATCTCCTTGCGAATTTCCCTCCGTCGCTTGGTCCTCTTGGCCAAAATGGCGGCCTGGACAGTCACGCCTACAGCGCCTGGATTGTCAAATCGAAACGGGGAGCGGAAAGGGAAAGGCTCATCCTCCTCATCTGAAAGGTCTGATGTCCATTCAGTGCGCGGGCGAAAGTTGGCAAGATCTTCGGAAACGACGCTATAAACGGATTCCGCATCGCTCTCATCTGGTGAATCGGCATCTTCTTCATCCACTTGGTAGCCAGGGTCTTCGTGTATTTCATCCTGAACCGGTTTTGCAGGCTCTGTGGTGCCGACAGCACTAGGCTGTTCATCGGACTTTACATGATCGCCGGAAGCTGGTGGGTCGTCCGAAGGGACTCGCGATGGCCATGGAAAGTCCCAATCGTTCTTGATTTTCGATTGTAGATAGCGTTTGACTGCCTCTTTCTGCTTCATTTTGTCCTTGCTCAATAAATCTGCATGCTCTTCTCCGACCCAGTCCGGTGTGGCGGTGGACAATGCTGTGTCTAATTGAACTGGCTGGTTGCGGAACTTGGCGATGGGCGACCGCGGGCTCCTATAAAGGTCTGAAAATATCATGGTGGGCTGTGCCGGGGCGTGAGATGCCCGTATGGCGAGGCCGCGGTGAGAAGGGCTTGGAATTGGAATTGGCGCAGTGGCAGTTGAAGACGAAGGCGACTGTGCAAGGGTAGCTTGAGAGGAATCGTGCACGGCCGTTGGTGGTTTGATATCTGTGTTGGATTGCTCAGGTGGTACTTTTACGATTCGTTAGTAGCCGCGAGACAGAAAGCAGCGAGATGAATGATGTGGATTAAGAGTGATGGTTTAAAAAAGAGCGAGCGAAGCGGATTGAGAGCGTGATGCGCGAGGCACTCGCGGGGAAGATATGGTAAAGAAAGTATTAAGGGACGGAGAGCAAAACAGGAAGTGGAGATGGTGGTAGTGGTGTTGTTGGCGGAGGTGGCGTCAAAGAGAGGGAGGCGCCGCGCCAATGTGGTGTGTCTCTCACGAAGTCTCGTGTATGACCGCACGCACGATGTGACGTCGAAGATTGAAAGCGACGTCGGAGGTGGTGCGGGAGGAAGCAGGCAGACTGGGGGAAGCGAGGCAGGGCAAAAGGTAATGAAAGGGCCGGGGTAAAGCTAATACTGGCAAGGTATAGTCGAGGCAGAGTGCAGGCCGGGGTGCTTGAGGGGAGGATCGAGGACCAAAAGCAGATGCAGATGTCCAAGTAGAAGTAATGACGGGACTGGCTCACTCAAGACATGATCGGCGAGAGGGCGCCGAGTTCAAGTGCAGTGCGGTTGTAAAAGGCCGGAAAGAAGCAAGACAGTGCTGCAATTGAGCCAAGACAGTCGAGCGTGATGAGACTGTACTAGACACTTGCGGGGGAGCAAAATGGTTCCCTTTTCAATCGTGGCTTGACTTGTCTCTGCCTGTTTTGTGTCTCCTTGCGACACAGCTGTGGTGGTTCCGTGGGAGGTTCCGTGGTGATGGAGTACAGTGTGTGCCGCCTTTAACCCTCCCGCTCGACGGGTGAAACGACGATGCACACGGGAGATGATTGATGGGTGGATGGCTTGCAGGAATATGCGCGAAGCAGGAGAGGGAGAGAGGATGGGAGATTGAGGGAGAGCAAGAGGGCGGCGAGGCAATGACAAAACAAAAAAGGCTATGGGATGGGAATGAGATAGCTAGACCGGACTTGGGTCCAGGGAGTGGAAAGCCAAAAAGGCCAAAGCTTGCAAAACAGACTAGCAGGAACGAAAATCAAGCCCGCGATGCACGTACCAGTACCAGTACCTTGGCCAAAGGCAGATAAAGGAGCAAACTCAGAGTGGCCAGCAGTCCCCGGGACTTGGTCGAGGCCAGGGACGGATCCGACGACAGATGGAGCGTCGGTGGTCATGGCTCTGACGGGCGGAGGCGGCGGACAGGCGGCGGAAACGGCAGACGACGAGGGCGGAAGACTTGCCAGCACCAGGTCGCGCGCAAGTACAGGTGACGTGGTGGACTGAACTGGCGGTTTGGTTTGGTTCTGGCCTGGGCCGCTTTGGTTTGGTTTTGGTTTGGTTTGGTTTGGTTTGGATCGAGAAAGCCCAGGCCACGCCCAGGGTCGAGAGTCATGTACGTGTATGGGCCAGTCAGGGACCCTAACAGGGCGGACTGGGCCTAGGGAGAGGCTGGAGGCTGGGTCTGCGGCGCACGAGCGAATGGCACGTACGAGGGGCAAAGGGTGAGAGACAGGACGATGATGATTGTCGCTGGTTGCATGTCCACCCCGGCTTTCGCCAAGTATCTGTGGTGCGCTCTTTGCTTGCGGGATTGTGGGCGCACGCGCACGGAACAAATTTTTAGCTTGGGTTGACGTCGAGAGAGGGGTGGGAACTGGACTCGCCAGTAAGAAAAAACTGGAAAATAAAAATTAAAAATAAAAAAGCGACCCCAAAACAAGGAAATGCAACCAAGGTCACCAGTACATGGGCATCCCATTGTTGCAGCCGGCATACCATGTACATTCCTCATGTCTGCGACGGTTTCTCCTCTTTGTTTTAACCATGTGGCTGCTCCATATTCATCCACGTTCCTCGTTGCTTTTTTCAGCCGCCTCGTCTACACCACCCACAACCTGGACGACTCCCCTTCTTCACCTTGGCTGAGTCGACAATTCTTTGTTACTTCCTTGCTCAACTGCCAGCTTCCTTGCTGGCTGAGCCCTTCCTGCAGACCAAGTGGAGATGCACACGAGGCTACCAGATTCAATTCAAAACAAGCCTGGCAGGGCGGTGAGATAATAGACATGCCCAAGCTCCTGCTACAGAGCCAGCCTCTCGGGTACGAATATTAAGGTACGCCTGAATCCGGCAAGGAACCCAGGCCCATTTAGTCCATATTCGGCCGACAACGTCGCCTCTCATGCGTGTGCTGCGCGTCGTCGCCAAGCCTTGCCCAAAGTATCCGATACACAGTTCGTCAGATCATCCAACGCCCAGTGAGCCAATCTATTTTCGCTGCTTGGTCACCTCCTCCCTCCCCCCCTCTCCCCCTCCTCTCTTCGCAAATCGCCTCGCCCAGCTGATGTGGAGCCCTGGAGAGGGAGGGGACGCTGGTTTGGTGTGGAATCATGGAACGAGAGCAACCAAGGCCGGCCTCCCATCGCCGAGCCCCGAGGACAGACAAGTCGTGTGACTGCGTCCCCGGAACGCCACACCCCGGCTTCTCCAACATGCAACACCAACAGCGCAACCAGCAGCAACGGAGATCATCAGGACTGACCTCTGAGCGCTGAGTTGTACCCTGCCTCCACCAGAACCCTTGCATACTCACTGAGGGGATCTCAATTTGGACCCGTACCCTGCTCGACACATTAAGCCGGGGCGCCCAATTGGTCTCCCTCATTGGCCGTTAGGTGGCTCCAGTCAGCCACCCGGCCAGGGCTCTCTCACTACGCGACACCACCCCAACCATGCCTCCCAGTGGTCCACCAGGCCATCCACCACCATGCACGACTCCGTGCAGGCATCAAACACGACTCTGCATCCCCATCCGCATCGACAAGGTGATTAATGTACTTTCTGCGCCGTTGGTTGCAGCTGATGACTCCTTCCCACATATCCTTTTGCCTTTGTTGGCCTTGTGCGCCCTCCTCGCCTTGGCCCGTCGATGACTGATCGCTTTCCCGTCATGTTGTCAGTCACATCACGTCACAGCATAGAGTCAGATGTCACATTGCCGCCACTTCTGAGTCGGCTCATCACCTCAGCCATCCTCTTTGCTTTGATTCATGTTCCTCCCATCAATCTATCTGTATGCACGTAGTTTAATATCACCATGGTTTACTGGCGTGATGCAACGCGAAATTGAAAACACACCACTCAATCGGGTATGGGCCCGATAGCGTCGGCGCCGGCCCCCGAAAGTAAAGGATCCCGCAGCAACCGGGCCTCTCCTGCAGCATATCATGGCAGAACATGATGGGCATCATCGATGAGACACCACACCTCAGATCAGATGCCTTTACCGTTCTCAAAAAGGCGAGTTCCGCTCTTCCGCGCGCGTTTACAGGCCCGTTTGCTCCAGGTTCCCTAGTCACGGCTCGCCTTGGCACCTTGACTCCCCTCTCTTCTGCATCCTCTCAAGCTTGTTCCCACCGGCCCCCCGCCTGCAGGCCTGTCAATCCAAACGCACCCGCCTTTCAACCCCCCAGGACTCGCTCGATGATGGAAATGTCCGACGAAATCACAGGTCGATCGACCGCCTGAGCCACATGCATAGTGTCTCCCCACAGAACTCTGGGCCCTCCACCCAACCACGCGCGGCGAGGTGCCCACCCCGGCCCCGGGTGCCCCAGCTCCCCTCAGTCGACGTGGTAAGCCAGGCTTGTGACACCTGCGAGGGAGCAAATACCGTGAATGGCACTGTCCGGCTGATGCCCCGGAATCTCCTTCTCCACGGGCTTGTCTCTGGCGCTTCAGCTCTGTCGGCGCTGCGACATCGCCTCATGAGCTTGGCCCGCGAGGGCGTTCGCGAGCGGAACTCAAATCCGGTCCTGGCCTGTCCGCCCGCGGCCCAGGAGGCCGTTACCCAGCTCATCCGACGCCCATGTAAATGCAAAATCTCGACGCCAAAAACAGATGATCACGAAGTGCCGGCGGTAAACTCTGTTTGCGTTTCGCCTTGCCTCGAAAAATATTGACGGTTGCAATCTCTGCCAACCGCGAGCCAAGCAGGAATTTACTGATTGCCACCCTCTCTCCACATGCGCATGCACTCACTCACCTCCTGCTCCACCACTCCACCTCACGCTACGGCCCGTGTAACTCGCTTCATCCCAGCCAGGCTTGCCACAAAGAGCTGGCCGGCTAAGAGTGTCTCGGGACGCCTTTCGTGGAACCCTCACTCTGCACAGAGCTGGCCCCTTCCGGCACCAGCAGCCCGCAAGCGGCGCTTCAAGAAACGGTGGTGCATCGGCTATCGCGGCACTTAATTCTTACAACCACCATCAGAAGAAAGGAAAAAACGCCATCGCTCATACCCCAGGATTTGATGGCTTGCCGATTGAGCGGTCAAAAGAAAGGTCAAGGGGGGAGAAAAAAGCAACTGCCCACATTTATCGCAAAGGATACGAATTCAGTACACCCGCCACGAGCCATTAGCAAGCACATAGATGTAGACCAAGCTGCGCTGACAGACGGAATGGTTCGATCCCTGTCATATTGAGACCTATAGGGCTTTGACTATCCCCGTGGCGTTTATGGGAGAGCATGAAGATCCAACGTCATACTGTGGGTTGCCAGTAAATGCAAATGCACGCCATCGCCTCTTCGCCCATGATCCTGTAACAAGAACCAATGCCGAACGCTCCCCCTCGCGTTGCAGTTTACGATGCCAATCTAGCGGCGCGCCGTCCCATCTTCGCAGCAGCGCCATTGAAAAGCCACAAACAAAACATTTGGGCTTTGTGAGCTCGTTTGCTTACTGCATGCTCGCGCTTCCGCACGCCATGGATCAAGCCTCAACTGGCCTCGGCGCGTTCCAAGAACACCCAGAAGCCAGAGGCAGGTCCTTGCGCCTTGGCGATCGAGGCGAATCCGGTAATCCGAATCGGGAGGCAGGAAAGGACAGATGGAAACCCACTTTATGTATGTACGTTCGCACATCATGATCAGGGTGCCCTTTTTTTTGAGGGGTGGTGATGCGATGCCTATCCCAGCATCCAATAACAACCTTGTATACAGTCGTGACGATTTCCTCTAAAAGGGAAAATTAATTAAGAATAATAAAAAATACGGCTTCACCAGACCAAAAGAGATTGCATCTCGGGCGAGTTCTCCAGATGCAAAACACCTCCCCACGATCAAAACATTTGTCGTCCGTGCAACTTTACGAACATGCAGGGACCTCCTTTTTATCTAGCTCTCTCAACTTCGCCGCATGGCTGTTGGGGGGGGCAATGTCCATCACTTTTTGAGGTATTTCTTCCGCACCCGAATTTCTCCTTCCTCCTTGGCTACAAGCCTATCAAACGTCGCGATACCTTCCTATCTCGTGCAACAGACACCGTGTTCTCGCGGCCTTGCGAGGCAATCTCTTCTCCACCCGTTGCGTGATGTAATAGTGTCATTCTCAGCCTCGTCTATGATAGACGGGCGCCGCGGTGCAATGCCAAGCATGCCCACAATTACAATTACAATTACAATCAAGATAACAGAAAAGATTTTTTAAGGTTGGGGATATCAACTTAAGGTTTACACAGCTTCTTCAACTACTTCATACGGACATTGCGTAGCATTGCCTTGTTTGACACACGATCATCCTCGATACGCATCAGTGTATCCATGTCTTTCTCATCCCTGTCCTCCATGATGGACCAATACTCTAGGCGAGAAACAACATGTTCATTTCCGATTTTCCTCCTTGACTAGTCGATAAGAAGGCCGATCGTCCCCAGCAACCCACTTCTCATCAGAGCTAGCGGTAGTGGCCTCAATTGACTGCCTCGTTGTGGCAAAACTTCCCGCAGCAGTTGAAAATAAACAGGGGTATCTCCTCGACAGCGGCTCTTGAGTTTAACAGCTCCCATAATTGGTTCCTCTTCGGCAAACAAACCTGTTTAACTGCCCAACTCTATGCTAGGCTTCCCATGTCGGATACAGCCACGCTTCCCAGCGGATCAACTTTACGCCCAAACAAGGTGCCCCGAATGACAACTACGAAAGCCTTTTCAGAATTAAAAAAATCGATGGAGGCTCTTCTCAGGCATCGGCGACACATGTCAACCTCAAACCATTAATCGTGCCCTGGGTCACAATGTAGCCGGGTCTCGGCGCGTCCTCTAGACCTGGAGCTTAGGGGAGCTACGAAACACCTGTGTAGAGTTGGATTTGTTGGCCTGAGCCAGGTGTTCAAGTTTGCCCGCATTTTGGGGCAGGAAGGGCCTTCCCAACAGACATACAAGTCCCAGGCGCCCTTTTGAAAATGGTTGAAAGGAGTTTAAAGTATTCGTGCCCGACTCTAGCTCACATTGTGGGCCCGAGAGTGAAGTTTGGGATTTGCTCCCATCTTCCCCACGTCTCCCTCAACAGCGGCATTCAGCTGGTTCCACTGAGTCACAGCCACCCGTTGGCAAGCTGGGAGTATCCCAGCCGCACTCTGGGTTTGCCACAGGGCTGAGACAGTGGGCTTTTAGTTCAGGCAGCCAAGGGGCACTGGGGATTTATTTTCTGTCATTTGGTTTTGGCGTTCCTTTTGTCTTCTCTTGGATCCATGGAGCACGCATTTACTTCTGGTCCGAAAAAAAAAAAGCGGTAGTTCAGAACCAGGTCACAAAGGTGACATAGAAATAAATAGTCTCCAACAATAGTTAGTTGTAAAAGTATTTTTGCCCTGGCCAAATAGAGTATGTGTTGGCTTGGAATAAAATTTTCATCTTTGTTCCAAGCTAAATGGTGGGTTATGGAACGGTCAAAGTCTGTCAGGTCCCTGAGAATTGCCTTTCCAAATGCCCTGTGAACCATGGCACCAGAGGACTTAGACCAGGGGATCATATTATCAAGGCAATAAACTTTATTAACGAGCAAGATGAAAATTACCCCCCGCCATAATCTTAAAGGTAATCAACATATTTCTTCATCAGATCAAAAGAGGATACCATAAGCTCCATGGTATATTGCAGGTGTCCATTTGGTGTTAGCATTGTTGAGAGTCGGCATATTCGTGTGAATTTCCCAGCTTACTGCATAGTGGCAGACGCTTGCTTGAGTGCCCCTCCTGCCAGAGGCCGTACTTAATCAAGGCCGCTTGTGGGTGCTCCAACGCTATACCCAAGTTCAGTGCGCGCACCATGTAGTTTATCTGATGTACGAAGCTGCTCTCCAATGTGACTAATCAATAACACGACCTGCAGAGATGTACCTCCAAGAGTAAAAAGGCTTTTCACATTGGAACATTATGCAATGGGTGTGGCCCAAATTGTAGCCCAGAGGTACGCAAGTTGTCGTTGCGTGCTCCATTGCTCTCTATCCTTGCTGCATTTAATGATGTTGACTTGTTCGAAACACTAATTGCAACTGCGTGCAAAAGCGTGGTCCAGATCTCAAATAGCGCGCTATCGAATCTGATGCTATTTGTGTAGTCTATCACATTTGATTTGTAAATGGGGTCATCGAGCGCATAATTTAACACGTGGGCGACACACTGAGCTGTAGCTTATACTCCTTTGGGTTCGCCAGTAGTTACAGATGTGTAAGTCAAGTGCGCGCGATGATCCAGTGAGGTATGAACCGGAAACTGGCTAGATTTCTCATGTGTACCTTCGTTAAATTCGATATCAAACTCTTCAACCGTCAGAAAAAAACAAGGGGAAGCCAAGCTTGTTGTTTGGTTTGTCAACGAGCAAATACCGAGCACCCCACCGTTCGAGGCGCGAAGTAATTTACTAGCCGGGAAGCACAGTGCCTATACAGCTTCTATACTTTATTTCAGATTTCCAAAGGTCAGTCAACCAATCGAGCGCTGCAACCATCTAGACCAGTTATACTAGACTCGCTTGCTTATAATGTAATCAACCTCCATCCTACGTCACATACGACCATAGCTCTCAGAAAATACGGGATCCCGTCCGCTCTCCCATAGTCAAGCTGAGAAGCGGTGAACTAGTACTCGGGTCGGTGACGACCGGGGAATCCTCGCTGTTGTATGTTTTTTTGCTCTCGCCATACTTTTTGCTCTTCTGATTCAAAGCCTAGTCGCTAAAAAAAGAAAAAAGAGAAAAAAATTGGTATATTTCATGGTCACCCCGGGAATTGTTCCATGGTGAAGGAGTGCCTAGGTTCCTTCACTTTAAGTTGATATTTGTGTTCACCCGGAATAACAAGGTCCACTATTTGGGTGAGATCCATTAGAAAATCCAACTGCTGACCACCTCAAAGAGACAACCGCGCTAACTCCGGGTGGCCAGAGAAGGAACATGTATTTACTTCCTATAACTGGTTCTGGATGAACTGGCTCTCACGAGAGAATTTCCTTTGGTGATGTTAAACATGATTGTTACCTTTGATGATATTATCAACGATAAGCGTGATATTCGCATCGAACAAAATTGCTATAGTCTTTTAGTCAGGGTGAAAAGATTTGCAACTCAAACCTATCGTTGGACATTGTTTGGTTTTATTTCCTAGATCACCCTGTTGAGCCTACCGCTTGTTTATTTTTTATTCGTAGAAGTGAGTAGAATGCTTTATTCTTTATCGTACTAACGCTATTCTTTTTACCATCACATCACGCTGGCATAAGACGAAATCGACGGGTCGTCTTTCCGCTGCTCCTTGGTTTCGTATTCGGTTAAAGGGATGTCCTAGATTGATATTAGCTTTCAAAGTGGAGAATCTCCAAAGGGGCTCCGCTGATGTACGCTTCAGACATGTATATGCTCAAGGTCTTTTTTGCCTCCTTAAACTCGAAATTGGTTGACGGAGTATAGTTATTGAAGCAATAAATTACTATACATCATACAGTGTCAACCTCTAACCACGCTGGTACTATCTCAATGGAAACAACAGGTTTACCGATGACTGAAAATACCAATGGGTTAATTTGATGTTCGAGGTTACCAATTGGAAACGTAGCTGGGGATACCTATGAAGATGTGAGTATGAATATTCCTTGTAGGATCTGTCAAAAATAAGCCTCCATCTTTACCTAGAGCGATAGAACATTCCAATCAAGGCAAGGCAAATTTCAAACATGTTTGACATTCTAATCATAATATGGTCATATTTCACCAAGTGGGTAGATGGAAGTCATTGATATCTCACACAACGCGATCATCAAAGATGATACTCTTGAGACCTTTCTGCGTTCGCAAGTTTCATGATTTGATTGAGAGTATAGCCAAAAGACTAGGTAGGGATGGAGACAGAAGTCTCAAGTCATGTGGACGACACCATGAATCAAATTAGCATAAATAGGTTATCCACCATCATATACGAATATCCGCTTACAAACCGGACAAAGAATCCAAAGGAAACCAACTTTCTGCAGCATGCACCAGATTGCTCGGACTTGATGCGGAGACAATGACGGAACACTTGGCCCGACCATACCCAAACATCAACGATATGACATACTACAAAGGGCACCATTCGAGGCTAATATGGCGGTCGTCGAGATGGAGTTAGCTCTTATCAGCCGCGATAGGCCGCAAAGGTTGGGTGCTCTCTTGGAGCGCTGCGCTCAGTAGATTCGCGAAGGACGGATCCGTGGCCCGACCATCTCCAGCACTTTCGGGGCTGCCTGGATCCAAGACGCCTCAAGAGCTATACAGACAACCAAAAACATTGGGGAGACTGTCACCAAAATGCTTCAAAATGCGAGGGGCTGGGTAAACAGCAGCACCAGCCAGCAACCCCAGCGGCGCTCCTCAAACTTTGGTCGGATCGCTCATACCTGTTGGTAGGGGGCCTCTGAGGACTCGGTCGAGCGCTCGCTCCCTTATATTCTCATCGAGATCCGCCCAAGAGGGGTCCAGAAATAATGCGTTCGTGCGAGATTTGGAGCCCCAAGGTTGCAGTGTGCTCTTAGTCAAAGGAAGCGTCAGCAACAAGGCCAACGTACAGCGAGCTGTGGGAAATAACACTACCACTACCAAACCCCTCACAAGGCTCTTCAACATGTCCATGGTTCTGAGGGACACGGGGCTTCCCGATATGCTTCGCCGGGTGAGAGACAGCCGCCCAGTCCAAGGCGCGCGACGCCTGCAACCTGCTCCAGGCGAGCTTAACTAAAACGAAACTGGAGTTCTTTGTCCTCGTCTCATCTTCCAGTGGAATTATTGAGTAGTGGGTCCAAGCAAATTATCCGGCAGCCAACACGTTCTTCAGTGCGTTTGTGT
The DNA here is from genome assembly GCA_013403855.1 of Calonectria honghensis. Classification (NCBI taxonomy): domain Eukaryota; kingdom Fungi; phylum Ascomycota; class Sordariomycetes; order Hypocreales; family Nectriaceae; genus Calonectria; species Calonectria honghensis. The sequence continues at coordinate 637,858 of VTGB01000022.1, forward strand.
ATTTCCGCCAGTCAGGACCTCGTTGCCTCCGTCATCGATATCGGCATCATAAGCGACGCAGGCTTTGTCTCGCAGAATCAATATTTTTTTGACAACCCCCATCGCATAGGTCGCATAGGCACACGAATTATGGAGAAGAACTTACTCAACGCGCTGGCGTTCGTCTTGAGAAGATCTCAGCCTGTCCAATCCGTCCCCTCTCCTGGCAATACCGTGTACTATAACCCCGGCCAGGTGCTCCTGGGGATTGATATCTCGGTTCTGATATTTTTACCGCTTATCCGTGTGTAGTGGCGGCGCGATGCACGCATGGGTATCTACCATAGCTTGGAGGGCTCATCAGACGCTGGCACAGACAGCGGAAACCACACATTATCTATCTCAGCGTGGCTCCCCACGTGTCAAATTAGCATCAACGACAAACGATAAAGACAGAACAGCCAGCCAGCCACCATTTCTCAGACATATGCATCAGAACTCACCGTTTTCTTCACTATTGATGAGGACAATATTCCGCTGGACCGGCCGCTCAGCCAAATTGATATTGATCCGCTAATTACTGTGCAAGCGCGCAACTGTATTCATTCGCAAGTCAAGGTAGAGATAAATGCCATTCCCATAATGAAAAGCGTTTCATTTCGCCGCTTAACAGAGTATATTGGTATAAGACTGGAAAGAGCCGGGAAATAGGTTTGTTCTCTATGTATTGAAGTATAAATGATTTCTCTTGGTGTGGGTACAAGGTGGCTCCAAACCTCCAGTCTCTACTTTATTTTTTTCTATAATGTTAATAGCTGTTATCAAATACAAAAAGAGATTTGCTGTATCCCCAATTTGTCGAAAAGAGCGGAAACAATTTGGTTTTTTCTATTTGTTGGCACAAAAGAAGCCATGCGTCCAAACCTTGATGCACGAAGCCTTCATACCTAGATTTGGAAAACACAAAAAGCTGGCCGCAATATTAACACACACCGATAGCCAAATTATCAATTTGGCATGCACTAACATCGCAATCCTTGAAATCTGATCACTCTAGGCAATCTTAGTGTAAAATAAAGTTCCTTTAAGTTGTGACATCTTCAACCAAATGAACTCGCGGCTACCCTGTACCCAATATCGTCTAATTTGACATGGAGGTCCAAGTAGAAACTCAATAATACAATAACTCCAATCAAATTACCCATTCCCTATAATTTTACCAAAATGCGCAACGAACCATTCTTAAGTACGGTGGTGTTGATGTCTCCATCATGCAACTTCCTCAACCATCTTGCCTGATAGTCCGGATCTACCTCCAAAGACGGCTCCAACGGGGCTTTGCATCATTTCATCGGGAACCGCTATCCTAACGCCGTTTTTGTTGCTAACCCATCGAACGAAGATGGGATCGGCCTTCTGAGCGTCTTCAGCTGAGCCGTTACCACCGGCGGCGGCTTTGCGGTTGATTTTAGGGGCTTGCTTTTTGAGCAGCTTGTTAATTGTTTCCATCTGTCGTCGGTGGTTAGTTACTTCGGCTTTATTGCAAGGAAAGGCTTAGGGATTTCGCAGGCTGTTTGTACCTTTACTTCCTCATTTCTCTTCTCGCTGAGGTTGCGGCGTCGGCGGGCCATTTCTTGTCTCCGCATGGACAACTCCTCCGCTGTAAAGACCTTCTTTGCTTGAACCTCTGTAATAATTGGTTAGTTTTCGGGCGGAGGAAGGACGCTCTTGGCATACCATCGGAGAGCTTCATGTACTGTTGTGGCTCGTCTTCGAAGCGAGCCCGTTGGCGCTTTGTCAACTTGGTCAAGTCGACTTCTTCATCCTGACTACCTTCGTCGCTATCTGCTTCTGCCTCCTCCTCCTCCTCATCATCATCATCCATTTCCTCACCAGCGACCTCAATCTCTTCACCCTCAGCATCTTCGTCAGCAATGGTTTCGTCCATGCCCATAGTCTGCTCGACGTCGCTGTCGGGATCACTGAGTTCGTCGTCGTCATCGTCATCAGGCACAATCTTAGCTGCGGAAGCCCTAGGAGCTGGCTTGGACCTGGAAGGCTTTGAAACCTTGATGGTGGGGGCGGGGGGAGCCATGTCCATGTCAATGTCACCATCGGCATCTTCGCCCTCGGCGTCGACGTCCATTTCCTCACCCTCTGCATCCTCGTCTAGCTCATCATCATCATCGTCTTCTTCTTCCTCAACTTCAATCTCATCCTCCTCGTCCTCTTCCTCCTCGTCCTCTTCGGGGCTGGAGTCTACAACGTAGCTCTTCCTTCCTCCGCGATTTCGCTTGCCCTCAACAATTTCGCCTCCTGTGAATGCACGACCAGCACGGGTTGAGTGACGGGTCGGGTTGGCCACCTTGACTGTACCGGGGGAGGTGGGTGCGTCACGAGAGACGCGGCCGGATCGTCGGGAAGACATTGTGCCTCGTTCGCCTCTTTCTGGAGAGTCAGCCAATCTGGCATGAGCGGAAATGACCTCATTGGCCTTGGTGGCAGCAGATCGACGCGGTCGCGAAGCCATGATGAGAAGATCCGCACTGGCGGCGATAGGTTTCTTGGCCTCTGGAATTAGGTATGTGTATGTAGACCGCAAGAATTATGGCAGAGAGCGATCAAACGCCAAATTCTATTGGTGATTTGATGATTCCAATAGAATGAAGGCGCTGGCGTGGGTTGGGGGTGGGGGGCATAGAGTTGAGTGGGAGTGGAATAATGACAGAAAAGGAAAAAAAGGGATTTGCTTGTTGAAATAAGTTTGGTGGTTGGACGGCCCAACAACTAAGGCAACTGTGAGGCAAGCCAAGAGTTCGCTGCGGCAAAGGAATAAATAGTAAGAGTGACGGGTAACCGGCAGCCTGCAGAGAGCACCGCTGGGTCAGGGAGATCTCGAGCGTCGCACCGTGCCGTATCTGATGCCAATGACTTTTCGGTGATTGCCAAGCTTGATTCGACGAGGGTGAGGCCAGAGAAGCAAGATGCGATGCACGAGGCTGGAGTGAGATGATGGTGAAATGGCCAAGGATGATGACAAGGTTCGCGCGATAAACGGCTGCCCTTCCTAGATCGTTGTAGCAAAGCCCACTGGGTCTTTTCGTGTCCAAAAGTGATGCATTGATGAAATCCAGGATGCAACGCCCCAAGATGTCAGGGGCGGCCCGTCTTTGAGCCACCGACCCAGCTTTGCGTATTTGTCGTCCCTCGAGGGCGCCCAATCAACGACGGCTGATGCACGCTTACTTGGCACGCTTGGTTACGCCTCTCGGATTCAAGAGGCGAATGGCTGCGAGGCGATTGAGGAATTGGGATTGACCATGACGATGAGGATTTGTGAAAAAAAAAAAAGAAATTGGAATGAAATAGGATGATGCGCGTGGCCATGCGATCATCTATGGGGGTGGCCATGAAGTGCAAATGATTAGGAAAATGCCACAACTCACCTTTCACAATTTGCTCCTGAGTCTGGATGCCAGCCTTGTCTAGCTATGGCTACGTCTTGAATGGATAGATCGTCTCTCCTTTGCCACACTGGAATACTGTCTTGCCGATGGCAATGCCTCGACACGCCGGGTTTGAACGAGGTCTAGGGGGTTGGCTGTTGGTCAGCGGTGAGCCACTGGACCCAGAATCTAGCCTTCCTAGCCGCTTTCTTCTGCTGCAAGCCAGCAACCCTGTGCACGGCGATGGAACGAATCGCAACCTGCAGTTGGGTTGGGGGGGTAGATCAGGATAGAACGTCGCTGTGGCTCCCTGTAACCCGTACAGCGCACTTGGTAGCGGGGACTATGAGGCACGATGACAGCGAGATGGGGGGGCCAATGGATTGGAGATGCGCTGGGCTGGTTGGCTGCGCTGTGTTGTGCCAAGTCAAATGAGCGACGTTCCTTTTTGTTCTGGCAACACGCGGCTGGGAGCGCGACGTACACTGGACGATGGGTAGTATGCGGCGCTTTCGTCACTCTACGTGCGAAGCAACGTCGGGGGTGGCTGGCGGAATAAAGGGATTGGCGCGTTTCGATCCTCACATCAATGCGGATGCTCACTCGTAATCGGCAATCATCCCAGAATTGAGATTGATGGGAGCGCGAGAGTTGAGCTAACGGTGAGTGGCAGACAGGCTAGCCTGTCAAACGTAAATGACGGTGAAGAGCGTTTTTAACTGTAGAGTCTAATTGTCAATGCGAACATTGATCGCGCCGAACCGCCCTACCACACAATAACTCTCACAAGGACGGTTCGCTAAATCTAATATAATGATGAAATGAGATCTATAGTATGACCGAATTCCTTCATTTTGAACAAGTTCACACATCGATTCATCGGGACCAACTTTGCTGATATCGATCGGGCTGCATAAACACCAACCTCTCGCAACCGTTTCCCGGCGCCATCCCCGATTCTACCGAGGCACATGCCATCCCGAACCTTAGCCGCAACAACACCGAGCATGTCCATGAGTTTGCAACCTAGCCAACCTCACTCCTCCCCGACATCTTCTTGTTCATGCCATTCCCTTTGCCAAATTTATATGAATAAGATCGCGGACGCCAGCCAATCATGAGCGACTCGGATTCAAAGTCGGATAAGCCCAGTGTGCCCAGCTGGCAGCGCGCTTCGCAATCGGAGGAGAAGGCCGAATCCACAGCAGCGTCATCCACAGAGAAGGTGGATGTACCGACCGAGACCGAGACGCAAACCGAAGCAGCAAAAGAACCAGAAGCTACCACTGAAGTTGCAGCCCAGGATCCATTAGAAGTTGCCCGAAAGTTTTTGGACGACGACACTGTGCGCGATGCGCCCCGTGAGAAGAAGGTCGCGTTCCTGAAATCGAAGGACATTTCCGAGTCCGATATTCAGAAGCTACTTGGTGATGAGCCTACAGCAGCCGGTTCAAACGTTGGTTTCCAGCAGCCATGACCTCTTTGCCCGTGTCAGATACTGATAACCCAAAGACTGAAGCCTCGAAGGAAGAAGCTCCCGCCCAGTCGGCCGCCCAGTCCTCCTCTCAAACACCAACCACCACGCCGACCACCGCATCCCAACCTCAAAATACCGACCGCGCCCCGATTGTAACCTACCCCGAATTTCTTACGCAGGCTGAGAACCCTCCCCCGCTAGTTACAAAAGAACGCCTCCTCAACACGCTCTACGGCCTTGTCGGCCTGTCCACCTTGGCATATGGCACGGGCAAGTACGTTGTGAAACCCATGGTAGAGGCCCAGATAGAAGCTCGCACCGATTTCCACCAAAGCACGGCGCAGAATCTGGATGCCCTGGTATCCAAGCTCGAAAAAACAGTGTCTGTCGTGCCCCCCCGGAAATCTGCCGCAGACCTAGACAATGAGAGTGAAGCCGATGATCCGACAGAGATGTTTCATCGGGACATGGGCACGCAGACATCCTTCCCTCTTACTACCACATCCACAACCTTCGGGAATCCTAAGGATGAATCAACTACAAAGCAACAGGCGGACCGTTTGACGGGGCTCACAAAAACACTGTCCGGCTTGAAGGATGATTTCCGATCACAGAGCGAAGTCATAGATGGACTCAGTACGCAAATTGATGGACTCCGCGATGATCTTGACACCCTTACATATGAGGGGAGGTCGGCTGGTACATACGATCTGTATGGTCGATCCCGTAAGGCTGAGCCTAATGATGAGATCCGCAAGGTGAGGGACAATATTAGGAGAGTCAAGGGCGTCCTTCTGAGCACGAGGAACTTTCCTGCTACAGCTAAATAAGGATGAAGAATTCGCCTGGCATCAAATATTGCGCGTTGCGCGTTTCATGTCGAGCGTGACATAGGAGTTTTTGTATGTTTTTTTTATTATTTTGAAACAAAAACTGGTTCTTGTACAGGTATTTTGCCACATTTTTGTATCACTAAACATAATATACCCTCCATCAACACGATCTTTACGTGATGTCTGTGACAATCCAGCTAGTATATACCCCCTCGACTATTTTGCTTGGCTCTGCGGCATATCAAACCTCCTTAGGGTTAGGTATTTCGTAGTGTTCAAAGAGTGACTGCCAAGGCATGACTTTGACATGTTCAAATCCTCTACCCTCAGCAAGTTGATCTCGATACCAATCCAATGTCGGTCGAAAAGAATAGTTCAGGGAAGGACTTGTGCTTTTTTCCGTCTTCCAAAGAACCTCTTTCGTGCACTGGTACAGTCGATTCTGACATTTAGTAGACATGCCACCCTTGCCTCGAGGTGGGTGGAAGATTACCTTCACCTGAGGTGCCTTCGCGCTCTCGTTGATTTCCTCAGGCAGGTCGATGTCCATGTCATCTGCAGAGGCTCGCTGAGGCGATTTTCCAGGTTTAATTGCTTTCCAGCCCCTCTCTGCCATCACGTTCTCCGGAATGGGTATCCAGTACTTGGGGTCTTCAATGAACTGCTTTAGCTGCGTGAGGGTCGCATCAAGTTGATTGTCATAGCCCATCCATGAAGCATCAAAGCCACCAATCCTAGCTCTCATGATGGGCTGATCTGGGTTTTTCGCTTCGTTTTCCCTCTGGAAAATCCGGATAGCCTCACGTTGCGCCTCTATTAAGTCTTCTTCATACACGAATTGGTCTTGACTGAATTTGCCATTTCTAGTGAGATCCCATATTAGCAATTCCGACGCAGACCATGGCCTTCTATGGAGGTTAATTGGTCGGTGCATCAGGATCCACGGTCGACGAGGAGGCATCACCCCCTGGGGATATATATTCGCATCCCAATGCCCCTCGATGGTGTAAAACAGAGCTGTCATGGTGTTGAGCTGGGACGAATAATCCTGGAATGCCTTAAACCAATGGAAGCATTTGTTGTAGGTTGAGAAGTCAGACTTATAATCTCGGAAATGGAAGTCCATGTCTGGATTCCAATAAGAGACCGGAAACTTATAAAGCACAAGATGACACCATTTAGTTGCTAAAACTTCATCAAGGAGCTTTTCAAGGTAGCCGAGTAACGTGGTGGATTGGTCATTGGCAATGACGCGAAGTGGAGCGTTTGAGTTTTTGGCATCGACTTGGTGATTCGAACCATGAGTGGCGATGAATGAAGACTGTTCTTTTTTATCAAGCTGGCGATAAACTTCATCGGGGTTGCCGATTGTTGAAGGAGCGAACACAGGAGCCCGGAAACGTCGGATAAGGCGCTTTGGGGGTCCGTCACTGGATCCTAGGACGATGAATTTCCTGAACTGGCCCATGTTCATGATGGACCACCAACCAAACCAGTTGACCAAGCTTTGCTCGTCGTTCCCATCAATGGAATCAGGTGCGAATATCAGCTGGCTTGAGACGTCCTCACTCCCCTCAACAACGAGTTTCCGTATAATCTGCCAAGTTTTGAATCCCGCCTCAATTGCTTCATCGCTGAATAATTCTGGGGTGGAATTATTTTTTTTGAGCGTTGAGGGAGATCTTTCCGCCCTCTCAACGGCTAATTCATGGAGCCAATCTTCAATCCCTGCACAAACAACAAACCTGGCACGTTGGTAGGGATCTACATCTCGCTTTTGCGCCTTCCAGATCCACTTTGCAAATACATGAGCTTGCAACGGCTGTGCAAGAAGAAAACTGGGTGTAATTAATATCACAACACCAACTGCAAAGATTGGCTGCAATCGAACCTCCCCAGGAGAAGTAAAACATGAATCATCCCATTGGTGAAGCAGGGGCTGGGGTTTGTGCGACTTTGAAAACAACCAGAAACCGAACTTTTTGGGTTTCGATTCAAGAAGTTTGGCAAATCCCGGGAACAGTCGTATAACCCAAGCAGCGTCTTCGTGGATGATGACAACACCTCGATCGCAGCCCAGAAAATTGAACCAATGGCCGGCATGAAGACTGGTTTGGATTTTGCATTCTGCGTTGCAACTTCGAAGCCACTGGGCAAGGAATATAGCTTCTTGGCCGTGGGTTGGTGGAAAGGCCAAAAAGAAAGAATGTTTGGTGGTTTCATGCAGACTTGTCGGAAGAAGTCGATTGTACTCAAATCCAAAAACTCGGCGAAGGATTGCCGGTCGCATTCCTGGAGGCAGATCCTCATTAATCGGATCAGTGAAGCATAGAAGAGGAGCAAGATCCGACTTGACTATGGAGGAAACTGCTTTGATGGCGATGAAGCTGAGCATTGCCCCATCCTCAGTTTGACTTGAGGACCCCCAATCCTCACCATGGGTTGCATGAACTATAATGAGAAGTTCATCTATACAGCACATAATTCCAAATGACCCTAGCTTCAGCCGGTTTGCGACATTTTGGAGTGTATCAATGTGTTCATTACTTGTCAGCCCGCCCCTAAGGACGCTTCCTGAGTGTGGACCATACTGTTGCCAGAAATCTTTTGCTATACATTTGTGCGTGAAGACCAGCGTTTTCTCACCTTGAATTTTAGCTAGCCAATTTGGTACTGTTCCATTGGCGAGGAGATTGAACGTGAGCGGAATAACGCTTGTAACATTAGGCGAGAATTTTGCAAGCTTAGTGATGGTACCGCCGGTGATTGGGGAAGCTACCGGGTTCTCTGCAGGTTGCGGCGATGAGAAGAACCTCCTGGGTGAAAGACGGAAGATATTTCCAGGTCCTTCGTTGCTTTCTTCTTTGGGGCGAATGAATTCTTGTCCTGTCTGAGACGCGGAACTCGGATCTTCCATGAAGAGACTTGTTTCAGGATCTGGCTCGATGGTTTCAGGCTCATCAAGGAAACAAACTGTCTTCTTCTTCTTCTTCTTTTTTGGAACAGATTTTGCAATGCCTTCTTCGACCGCTGTTGGAGAGTCTGGACTGATATCAGACTGACGAGATGCACCTGCCGATATGGGTACTTCTTGACAGTGGTCTTGGGTGGTTGAGCTGGAAGCACTGGCTTGTGTAGCGATTCTCCCTTGTTCTGGATTGATATAAAATAGATTGGGCTTTTTAATAGGTGCAACAACCCCTTCTCTATCACGAAACCCCTTCTCAAGTTTATTCGTGAGTCGAAGTTTCAGCATTTTAGGTTCTTTGGTTGGATCAGTCGCAGCATCCATCAACGTTGGCCGCTTCTTTCTTATTTTCCCACCCACAAAAACATTATTGGTTTCTTGCACCGTTCTGCGGATAATTGGGTGTGTTTGAATAGACTCCAAACTAGGTTTCCTTGGCTTGTTTGAGCCAAATTTGGTGCCCAATGTTGTTTTTGACGGCTGCCTGGGCTGTGTTTCTTGAACACGCCCAGCGGCTGTGCTACTGAATTGGTGTTTGGGGGCCAAACCAAGCAGCGGTTTTGTTGGAGGGATTGCAGGCGTGGGGAGGGACCGTGGAGAATTCTCAGGGTCGCCTATTGAGTTGCCTTGCGCTCTTGGGGACCCAAGGGAATCGAATTTGGTTTCCTCATCTTCTTCCCCCGTGGGTAAGCCCTCTAGATCTTCCAAATACTGTTCCACCGAGTTTTCATAGACGGTTTGTGCAAGACCTCTAGCAGCGCGCTTGCGATTTCTCTCTTCGTGGCGAGCTATCTTGCCGTAAACATTGTCGACGACAGCCTGTCTCCAAGCCTTGATGCGTTGGTTAGATTGATGTTTGTGGCCATCTTTCTGTTTTCTTTTTTCCCAATCTGTAATAGTTGTCGGGGCGAGGTGTTCAGTTGGCTCCCATGAGGCGGCATGGAGAGGATAACCATCCCACTCAATGAGATATTTGGTGATTCCATCCACCTCTCCTTCGGCGAGAATATCCTTAACTTCCCACTCTTCAGTTGAGCGTATGTCCTCTTCAATGGTGGATGCCAAGGAAGCGGCTTCGTCGTCCACTTCTATATTTTCAGGAAGCGGGTCGTTCATTGCGATCGGGCTTGTTGCATACACGAAAACTCATGGCTTTTTTTAATAGGTATAAAGATGGTCCGCGCCACTAGATCGGAAACAAAAAGATCTGAGATAGCTCACTAAGTGGGGGGGAATAGGCAGTGGGCGGTGATTGACAAGGTTGGGCCAGTCCCATCGCCAAGAAGCCCATCTGAGAGGGTCCAACGACCAGATCCGCCACTCTCCCAACAAGTTGGTCGGTTGGCGGAGACTGGTTCTGGATTAGTGCTTGAGCGTTGTCAGGAATGTCGATGATGGAGGCGCGTGCGAGACACGCAGTGGCGCTTTTTGTCTTTGCCCGTTTTGTGGAATGAAGAGTGGGTGGAAGTGAAGCGTGGTAAAGGAACCTTGGAACAGATGTTTAGATTATGTTAATTAGAGGTTGGATGGAGGTAAAACAAAGCGATTAAGTAGCGGGTGGGTTTGAAACGACACGATGGTTGATGTTAGTGGTAACAATCTGAGTGTACGTGCCCTGGAGGGGTAAACAAATCCGACTGCAGCATTGTGACCTTGGGGCACTGGGAACGCGATAGCACGTGACGAGCAATTGAAGTGGGAGGTTGATTTTGGCAACATCTACTAACCTTTCATGTAATTCCCTGCAAGCGAATCGGTTGCCCTTTTTTTGCTTTTGGCAGACCGGCAACTGGATTAAGCTGTGCCACAAGCAGTTGTCCGATGATGCACAGTGCACATACACGAAGGCGGCCTTGTTCATTTGCCGACAACAGGCATGGCACCGTTGTGCTAATTACTTATTTACTTGGGTGCTTGCTCCCTGGCGTCCCGCCCCAAAAGTGGATTGGGTGTCCATCCAACATTAAAAGAAGCGAGGGCTGGATAGTTACACCAAGTACTTGACCTAAGAAAATTAGGTAGAAATGTGTGTAAGCCTGCGAATTCCCATCGCGCCCGCAGCGCTGAAAGGCTGCCACAATGCGCCGGGTTGGTATGAATGGGCGCGCCAGGATTCTCCTCGTAATAAAAGGGTCATTGAGCAAAACAGATAGAAGAAGGGGTTGGCTGGCAAGTACCTGGTACATGAGGGAGGGGCTAGCAACCCACCTATTTGGCAAGTACGACCTTTTCGATGGCACGGATTGGGTTCAAGCTCGGAGGACCAACTAGAGTGGCAGGACAAAAGTCCTGCAACATCGTACAGTGTTGTCTCCAGTTAACACTGTGTATTTATTTTGTCAAGGGTAAAGCAAAAGGGATAATAAATTGGCGAATCTTTATTTTTTTGTACTACAATACGCTAAACAGCCATTGTTTCTTTCTAACCAGTCACTGATGATGTAACTATTTCGTTGTAGTTATTATGTGAACACAGTATAGACTCAGCTGACTGTGTTCATATATACACTGTGAGATGTAGTCAGATTTTTGTCCCATCATCGTAATTCATCGAGCTCAGCATGATAGGCGGGCGCCAGCTACGCCAGTGGGCAGCATAGCCCCTGGCTGAGGCACCTACGGTAGCATGGCGCCCCAGGTTACCACCGACAGTCTGCTGGGCTGTTTGATTTATTAGGTTGTTGCAATAGCGTGGGGTGCTGAAGAGCTTAGGTAGGCACCTCTCACAGCATTGCTCTATGCGCCCGCATTTGTCTGTTCAGCCACTTCTCGCCTTAAAACATTGCAGCCTGCGAACAGGCGGCTAATATAGCAGTTTATTTCACTGCCTGGTGATCAACACGATCACCCACGGTTACGAACAGTGCTTTGCTTATTTGTCGCTGCCTGGTCGGATGGCCGTGTTCGCGAACAAGGTCGGGGCTGTTAAACAGCTCAGGGTGCTGCCAATTTTGGACCAGGTTGCATTCCCTCCCTCCCTCCAGCTGCCCCAGCGCTATCCACTCCAGGTGCCCATTATTTCAGAGGTAGCCTGTACCAAGCACACCGTTACCTTTTTACCTTCCAAGTTCTTACCCCTCGGCACAGGTTTAGGTACGACGACCGCCTATCGCCAGAGCCGCGCATTCTCTCCCTCTCCACTCCTCACACATCATCGACGTCGACTTCTCCCTTCCGGCGACCTTTCGCTCTCCAACCTCATTCTTCCGACCACATCGCTGAAGCTCTCATCGCCGCCATGGCTAACGACGAGTATGATGTACGTCCTGTCCCCGTCCTGCCCCCGTACTTCGCTGTCGGGCGCCCTTGTTTCCCACCACGTTGCTGACCGTAACCCCCCTGTGCAGTTCCTCTTCAAAGGTGCCGTCACCCCTTTAGGCCACCGCCTATCCACCATTCGCGATCCGCGCCGCGCTCGACTGTTACTGACTGCTCGGATTTCTAGTCGTGTTGATCGGTGACTCTGGAGTCGGAAAGTCCAACCTTCTCAGCCGATTCACTCGAAACGAGTTCAACCTCGACTCCAAGTCGACCATCGGTGTTGAGTTCGCCACTAGGTCCATCCAGGTCGACTCAAAGACGATCAAGGCCCAGATTTGGGATACCGCTGGCCAAGAACGATACCGCGCCATCACCTCCGCCTACTACCGTGGTGCCGTTGGCGCCCTACTTGTCTACGACATCAGCAAGCATCAGACTTATGAGAACGTCACACGATGGCTCAAGGAGTTGCGGGATCACGCTGATGCCAACATTGTTATCATGCTGGTGGGAAACAAGAGCGATTTGAGACACTTGAGGGCTGTCCCGACTGAGGAGGCCAAGTCTTTCGCCAGTACGTTCACCCGACGACGCGCCTTTGTCACCTTACGTCACTCGCACAGCCACTCACAAATCCTCCGACAAGCGTTTCCTTGCTGACATATTGTGCTTTTTGTGTAGGCGAGAACCATCTGTCCTTTATCGAGACTTCTGCCCTTGACGCCAGCAATGTTGAGCTTGCATTCCAAAACATCTTGACAGGTACAGCCCCCTTGTCAACAACCCTGTCAATTGGATCTGGACCGTATTGACCATCTCGCACAGAAATTTACCGAATTGTATCTAGCAAGGCGCTCGACAGCGGCGACAGCGCTCAAGCCACTATTGGTGCGGGCACCAACATCTCTCTCAGCAAGCCTGCCGACGACGAGGCCGCAAAGGGCGGAAAGTGCTGTTAAGTTTCCAGGAACCGCGTTTGTGACAGTTTAGAAGGCTTGCCGGGGTGGGATACCGGGCGTCTGCGTCTCGTTGGTTCCCTAGAAATGTTCGTCACATAAGGAGAGACTCGAGGAGACGAGGAATCGTGATACGTCTTTTTTGATATCAGAAGGCGCGGTTACTTCGGCTTTCCTTTGTTCTTGTTTGTCATGATGGCTGTCTGGGTTGATGCGTCTAACGATCGCGGCGAACACGGGCATCTTACGTAGCTAAATGAACTCTTTAATGCTCAATCAATTTCTATGTGTGTATTCGATGCTTGATAGTGCTGTGGCGGCTGCTTGTAAGGGCCGATCACAATCGTTTTTAGCCATGGCGGGGCGTTTTTGAACCTTCGCTCTTCAAGATAATGATAAAAATGTCCGGCTACCTGTTGTGATGGCCATATTCCCTTTTCCTAGCTACGAAAGAATATAAACTAAACCATACTTGAATTAGCATCACACATGGTCTCCCATTTGATTCCTTCGTCTTGCTAATGGATCCAGTTTGGGCGGTGTTCCCTGACTCCACATCAAGCCCCACTCATGTCCGATAAGAAAGCTTTGGAGCTAATCGCTACGGATTTTCTCCGCTGCCGACCAAATTTTTTGGTAAACCATCAGTGCCTGCATCGCCGCAAAGCCATCGCAGTCGGTTGTTTGCCTCCTCTTGCAAATACTCGACAAGGTGACCGCAACGTATCTTTCGCAACAATGGCAGCCGTTTACAAGTCCATTTCTAAGTCTGGGTCTTCTAAGACGGATGCGCCCAGCAATGGTCCTAAGAAGAACAAACAGAGAGTCCTGATTCTCTCATCCCGAGGCGTCACCTACAGGTATGAAATTTCCACTTGGCTTTGGATTCGATAGAGCGCGTCATCTGACACTTAACCGCTGCATAGACATCGCCATCTTCTTAATGACATTGCCTCAATGCTCCCCCACAGTCGAAAGGACGCCAAGTTCGACTCCAAGACGAAACTGTACGAGCTGAACGAGTTGGCCGAGCTTTACAACTGCAACAACGTCCTCTTCTTTGAGGCGCGAAAAGGAAAAGATCTCTACCTATGGTTCAGCAAGGTGCCCAATGGACCGACTATCAAGTTTCATCTCCAGAACCGTATGTATTGGTGACTTTGACTATCCAATTATAGGTGGCTGACGAAGAATAGTTCATACTATGGAGGAGCTGCACTTCACCGGTAACTGCCTGAAGGGCTCCAGACCCATTTTGTCATTCGACGCCGCTTTCGAGAAGCAACCCCACCTTCGTGTCATCAAGGAGGTCTTTCATCATACCTTCGGTGTTCCTCAGGGCGCGCGCAAGTCTAAACCCTTCATTGACCACGTTATGGGTTTCACTTATGCCGACGGAAAGATTTGGGTTCGAAACTACCAGATCAACGAGGTCGAAGGTTCCGTCACCAAAGATGGAGAGGAAGAAGTCGGTTCTGGCAAGTCGAAGCCTGCCGGCAAGGATACCGAGATCAACCTTGTTGAAATTGGACCTCGCTTTGTTCTGACACCCATTGTGATCCAGGAGGGATCCTTTGGCGGGCCTATCATATACGAGAATAAAGAGTTTGTGTCGCCAAACCAGGTGCGAGCCGATCTTCGAAGGTCCAAGGCAGCCCGACACAATGCCCGTGCGGAGCAGAATGTGGAGCGACTTACCAGGAAGGGCGACTTGGGACTGCGGTCCAAGGATGGCGAGCGAGCGCCCAAGGATGAGCTGGATACTAAGATGCTGTTCGCTTAGACTTTGTAATACCATTCGATCCTCTGGCTTTCTAGATCTCTAAAACTGGGACGGGGTGAAGGAGTTTATGGATGATTAGTTTTGCAGTGCCATTTACTAAAAAGAAGAAATATTCACCTGTTCGTTTGCTTGAAAATTATGTTTGATTAATTATGCTCGCTAATTTATTCGGTTTGCCCGGACGCGTTCAATCGCATCATCGTTTAGTCCAGAACCTCGGCAAATATTCGGACATTCGATATCACAGTCGCGACTCAGACTGGGTGCCCCCTTTCATAACATCTGCAGACAATCTCTTTTCCGACATCATCCAGGCATGGTCAGAATCACAATGTGTTTGCTGGTTTCCATGGCGTCAGAATCTATATCAACATCATTGCCCCAGAGTATTTCTCGCACTTTCCCAAGCCCCAGCGCCGGGGCCGTCAACCTGTAAGCTTCGATCTGTTGGCCGCTTCTCAGTGACTCAATCGTCAATGCTGAGAAACGATAAGAGAGCCCCGGCGCGTTCAAATCCTTTATCCCCACTGCCTTTGTGCTGCTTCGCGAAGAACAAGCTAGTGCCTGTGATTCCGGCGCCTATCTTGAATCATACACTGGCTACATACTCCTCCGTGGTGGCATACTCTATACCGAGATAGACTCAAGATTGATCCATCCGATTAATCCTGACATCATTATTGGTCATTCGGACCGCACTATTTTCTTTTTACCCAAGATGCATTCTCTATCCAGTGAGGGTTTATTTCCCAGCCAGCTGCGTTCGAGAGTGGCTAACCTTTGTCAGGACCGTCGGTGGTGACGATTCCAAGTCATTGACACACCTAACACAAAATTCGTCGTTGCAAGCAGACAGGAAACCGCAGTCTATTCTGCGATATCCGTCATTGGCAATATACACACAAACATACCAGAACGTCGGTAAACCTTCCCCACAGACTTGGGAACCGAGTCTCTATACAAGACACATCACTTTTCATTTTCACCACTCTATCAAAGATCGTCCATATGGCGAAACCAACAACCAAACCATCCTGCTTGACAGGTCTCCCTGTTGAAATTCTCCTCGATATATACCACCAGCTCGATTTGGACAGTGTCTTTGACTTTGCTGCTACTCACCGCGTGCTGCACAATTTGTTCGAAGAGCGGAAGGCGAGCATCTTACTTCCGATCCTGACCCGGGATTTTAGTCCTTTTGACGAACTTCTGCAAGTTTATACCGCTTCTAGTGGGGACCTGGAGATTGCAGGAGGGTTGTATCAATCTCGCCGCATTGTCTTTCAGCGCTATACTGGGGACTGCGGAACTGTTCTTGCCACTTGGCCGGACTCTAGTCCTCTACCAGCGGTAGAAAGGTCCCACAATGGCTTCATCAAAGTTCTCAAAGCTGGGAAATCCAATCCAAGCCCTTCTAGTATGAAGACAGTCACGTTGACTGAAAATGATTTGGGGACCCTTCTGAAGTACTGCCGAATCGTACGTGGTTGGGAGGAACGCTTCCCTCAAATGAGATGGTTTCACGAGCCAGAAAATTGCCGGCTCCTACGCCCTCATGAGGCAGAGAGATTCCGTCGAGCTTTTTATCGGTGGTGGCTCTACGGATTCTATTTCCATGGTGATTTTCCACGGCCAAGAGTTGGGCTTCCAGAGCCATTCGTAAATGACATTCGAACTAGCCAAATGCGACGGCATTCGACAACCGAATTGCTGGAGCTGATGGATCTGGTTGAAACGATGAAAGATGTAGTATTGCACTACCTTTGCCCTCGCCTCGATCCATACCAATTAACAGTAAGGACAACTCTGAGATGATCCGCTTTCATATTGTTGACTAGGGATGCAGGACTGTGACGACTCGCCTCTGATTGATACTGTTGATCGTTCTCAGTCACTACTAACAGGATGGACCGACCAAAGCCCCTGGGGACGCATCGTCAAAACCTATGCAAAACTTGGTCCTGAAGAGTTGATGCATCTGTTTGAGAACATCTACAGCTACGCCAGGGGGCGGCTCATTGTTGAGGCTAGACTGCACAATCCAACGCTAACCTTTGATCAAGAGTCTATCCAAGTCGCCATCAGGTGTGCTTTGGACGAACGCCAGTGGTTGGAAAGGATGCCGAGTTTGCCTGAGGATAGCGCGGGCGGTATCATTGACTTCGATGATGAACGTGACAAGGAGCGCTTGCTTTTTTGCGGCGATGCCAGGCCCGATGGTTCTCTTCCTGTGGGAGCTAATTTTGTGCGTTCCTTCTCGCAATACTCACCCCGAGGTGACGATGGATCCCATCTACAAGGGCCTCAGCAACAAGATTGGGTTGGTGGGCGGTTCATTATGTCTTCGGTATCCTAAATTTATTTTCGTAAACGTCAAAGCCAATTAGACTACCTCGCTGCATTCATCTGAGGCGCGTGGGAATAGACTAAATACAGAAGACATTTTTAGGGGATTGGAAATCATCATCCGCTCTCGCTTTATCTGCGACCCCTTTTGTTCAGAAACATGTGAACCTCACAAAGTCAAAGCGGTAGACCGAGTGTGAAAAGGGAGGTTGCGGACATGGAACACTAGGGATAGCTAGTATTAATTCATGAAAATTCTTCTTCTTCAGCTGCCTTCATAGCCGTCATTCTCGAAATCGCTTCCACTCGTGTCATTTCACAAAAGCTGCTGAAGATACAAATCACGTTGTACATGTGGAAGATCATGTGTTATGGCGGGTTAGCGGAGAGCAGCCGCTAAACTGCACCCCACAGGGCCAGCTGCCCACTGAAAGAAGGGGCCCATCTCACTGGCCAGTAGCGCCGAGGACAACCCGCCAAAGCCATCCACAGCCACGGAGCCTCACCTTCACATCCAACTTAAAGATAGGCGGCCCAAGCCAAGCCAGTCTTCACCTTCACGCCTGCGCGCCTCTGCAGCCCCTCAGCGCCTCTACTCCCCACGGCGCTTGCAACACTTGTAAGACTCTGCACACGGTGAAGCCCCCCTTTCAGCCGCCTGCGGAAGGCCCCTCGTGTGCGTTGATCGCCTCGAGCGCCCTGTTCCTCGCGCCATCCTGGTGTTTGGGGGAAGCTTGTAGCACTTGTTTGGTGAGTCTGTGTGGTTGTGTGCGCGCGCCAATTGTGCCACCGGCATAATGTTTTTTTATCAAAGAAAATCCTTTGACTTTTCACTTTGCTTGCTTCTATTTGTTTCTTACTCCATGTTAGCGTGTTGTCCGCGAGGTGAATGAGAGCCTTTGTTCGGGAGGCGTTTGATCTTCACTCTACTCTTTTAAAAGCCAGCGCACTATCCTATCTTGTTTTGATATCCTGTTATTTTATCAATCACAACCCAAAATTCTATATTCTCATATGTTTCGCATCCACACTAATCCTGATTACAGGTATTACGACGAATGTTGGGTTTGGGCCTGGAGGTTGGCTCCTGAGCAACTGCACCGACAGAGGCAAAGACTTACCGCGATAAATTCAGACTGAAAGGTCCTTTGAATCTGAGTATGAGTTCTGCTGCCCCCATGGAGGGCGAGGACCATCCTATGGAAGACGCCGGTCCTCCAAATGGGGTCACCGAGGATGGCAGCAATGGCATCGTTGACGATGATACCGCTTCGGAGGGGAGTTATGATCCAGACAGCGATCCAGAGCCTCAAGACCTTGCACTGGATCAGATGAGGCGGCGGGGTCTTCTCCCAACTGGTTGTTGCTATGACGATCGCATGAAACTTCATATGAATGCGGACTACAGCCCAAACACGCATCATCCTGAGGACCCCCGTCGCATCCATGAAATCTTCAAGGCCTTCAAAAAGATGGGCCTTGTCTATACTGGCCCAGAATCAGAATTGGCCAGAATCATCAAGGAGTGCCCAACAAGGTACATGTGGCGGATCCCCGCTCGCGAGGCAACACGCGAAGAAATTTGTCTTGCCCATTCCCCTGACCACTTGAGCTGGGTTGAGAACCTCCAAAACCTGAGCACTGCCGAACTCCGAGAACTTACAAGGCAGTATGACCAAGGACGCGAATCTCTCTATGTTGGCAGCATGTCATATCCAGCAGCTATGCTCTCCGCGGGAGGTGCCATAGAAACCTGCAAGAATGTCATTACGGGACAAGTTAAAAATGCTTTCGCAGTCATTCGTCCCCCGGGGCATCATGCCGAGTTTGATGCACCAATGGGGTTCTGCTTCTTCAACAATGTTCCCGTTGCAGTGAGGACCTGCCAGCAGGACTACCCAGATCTATGCCGCAAGGTTCTTATACTAGACTGGGATGTCCACCACGGCAATGGTGTCCAGAACATATTTTATGAAGATCCCAACGTTCTCTACATTTCGATTCATGTCTACCAAAACGGACACTTCTACCCCGGAAAGCCTCCAAACCCCATGACCCCTGACGGCGGAATCGAGAATTGTGGTAGCGGCCCCGGGCTTGGTATGAACATCAACATCGGCTGGCATGATCAAGGGATGGGCGATGGAGAGTATATGGCTGCATTTCAAAAAATCGTTATGCCCATCGCCAAAGAATTTAACCCGGATCTTGTTGTCATTTCCGCTGGTTTCGATGCTGCCGATGGTGACGAGTTAGGAGGCTGCTTTGTCTCTCCAGGCTGCTATGCTCACATGACACACATGCTGATGTCTCTTGCGGATGGAAAAGTTGCTGTTTGTTTAGAGGGCGGTTACAATCTCAAAGCCATCTCCAATTCCGCTGTCGCCGTTGCGCGGACCCTCATGGGTGAACCCCCTCCCAAGATGCAGTTACCCAAAATCAACAAAGAGGCCGCTCGCATATTAGCTAAAGTTCAAGCACACCAAGCACCATATTGGGAATGTATGCGACCCGGTATTGTTGATGTTCCTGACGTACAGGGTCTCAATGCCCACCGGCTCCACGACGTTATCAGGAATGCTCAGCGCCAGATTCTCCAGGCTAAACATAACATGGTTCCGCTCTATGTGCAGCGTGAACAGCTTTACAAGTCATTCGAGAATCAGGTTTTGGTAACACCAGGCTTGCACGCTGCGAAAAGGATTCTAATGATCATTCACGATCCGTAGGTTACCCGTCTGCGCTAGTAATCCTAATTTCTTACAACGTACAGTCCTCAACTCTTAGCGCAACCAGATGTCATTGATACTACGGTTGAACCGCATAATGCATGGGTTGTAAGTAATTTAACGCGAGCCCCGAAGGCCCAGTTACTGATCGCAATAGGTCGATGGAGTCACAGAATATATCGATTGGGCCGTGAGCCACAAGTTTGGGGTCATGGATATCAACGTCCCCGCGTACATTACGCACGAGGAGGTACGGATTACGCTCTGCAACATTTTCCCCCTTCTGACAATCTAGGATTCCGATGCATTCATCCCTGTATCACAGGAGAGGGCTTTGCAGGATCAGATTCAATCTCTGGTTTGTTATCTCTGGGACAATTATCTTCAGTTATACGACGCCGACGATTTCTTCGTTATGGGCGTTGGAAACGCATACCTCGGGGTCAAAGTGCTGCTTCTGAACAGAGGTAAAACAGAAATCTTTCTATGTAACGAGGTATCCTGCTGACCATCTTCAGATTGCAAATCAAGAATCACAGGTGTCGTCAACTTCGTCACAGGCAATCTTCGGCCTGTCAAGTCCGATATTGACACTGATCTTTCTTCATGGTACAAAGAAAATTCACGCGTCTATGTTGCAGGTGATCATGCGTGTTGGTCAGACCATGACCTCACAAGGAAGGTAAACAAAAGACGATTCGGCACCGTAATCAAGAGCTCCATGTTCGGCCTCAATAAGATGATGCAGGCGCATGCGGGTGAGGCACAGGAATGGATTATGGGAAGGGTAACCGAATCCTCCGAGGGGGATACAACAGACGATGATAAGTCATAATGTGGCTTCAAGGCCCGAAAGGGCTGTGTAGAATCTTTTTGTTCTTTGCGCGCAGAGATAGGGGCACAGATAGCCTTAGGATAGAGTAATCGATGAACCTACTGGCTTGTGCGGACTACTTTCTTTGAGTTGACATACAGGGCAAATGGACAAAGTAGCTTTAATTACACTTCGCTGCTACATTGTCATGCAATTTTTTTTCCCTGT
The DNA here is from genome assembly GCA_013403855.1 of Calonectria honghensis. Classification (NCBI taxonomy): domain Eukaryota; kingdom Fungi; phylum Ascomycota; class Sordariomycetes; order Hypocreales; family Nectriaceae; genus Calonectria; species Calonectria honghensis. The sequence goes on from VTGB01000022.1 coordinate 658,678, forward strand.
TTATGTGGTGTCATTAGGGTGTTCATGTTCGATGGATGGGCGGGCTACAGTGCCATGTACAGTATGCGACATGAGAAGCACGGTGAGCTTATCTTATCCGGGGCCGGAAGGCAAAATCTCCGACGAATCGTTGGAAAGCTCCTGACCTGCGTCGCCCAGACGCGTGCTTGCGATCTCCAACCAAGCTTCAAGCTCAATCCTTCTCGAACAAAGCACTGCCGTACGTTTTGTCGCGCAGAACACAGCAACCATGGACCGCGATCGTGGTAGGAGGTGAGTCAGCTGTGTTTTCTTTGTTCCTAATGTCTACAAGCCCACCCATCATCAACTGCCCATCCCACTCCTTGCGACACCTTCAAATTATCGATACCTGGGGCCGCCACTGAAACCACACTCGCTTGGTCCGATCGCACACGGCTTTTCAATCTCTGCCCCCTGTATCCGAACGTGGAAGGCCAGCCACCCGACAGTACACTGCCGTATAATCGAGTTTCACGATGTCTACGACCCGACTCTTGCTTCGATGTCAACAGGACCAAGCTAAAGCCCAACTACATCTCGCCACATCAAAAATGCATCATTTGGAATCCGAACCCAAATGTGTCGATGAGAAGGGTGGACCTATTCCCCACACAGGTGATAGTCGAGGCGAGCATCACAGCAGGCATAGCAGGTCCCTTCTGCCAACTCTGCGCAGCCCACTTGCGTCGGCGAGACCGAGGCCCTACACACGCCAGGGCTGCTTGAAAAAGAACGTCGTCCCTCTGGCTTGAAATTCAACAGAAGCCTCTCAATGGTCCCAAAAGAACCGCCCAAACGAGATCCCATGTGCTCATTCACACAGATCCAATCAATTCCAAGGGCGACGATGCGAGAAATTACATCGCTCGTTGATCTGCGATGGCCAGAAATTCCTGGCCTTCTGGGAGGCCTGACCACTCTTCTCAGACTGCCAACCAAAAACTTGAGCGCCTTTCCAATATAAACACGCATGGATCCGACTACGTGGTGTAAATTTGGGCGATCGCTTCTTCCAAACCTGTCTGCATTCTCTTCAGGATCCTGGAAAATGGTTGCTCTCCTGCGTCCAGCTGCAAAAATCACAAACCCGTCGGAGGGCCATCAGGAGTAGTTAACGCTTCAGGCACCCTCTAGCAGGTGATTTCGTTTAAGGAAGAACCACTAGGCGTCGAACATGTGGACTTTTGAGAGACATCTCTGGATTCTGTCTGCTCTTGTTGGCGTATGCTCGTTGATACAGACAAAGGATGCCAAATGACAGCGCGTTACAACTGGTCCATCGTATAATTCTTGAAGCAAAAATCGCAGCCCTTACCTTTTTGGATCTCTTTTTGTTATTTTTGTTTGCTTTGCCCCAGGGATACCCCAGATTTGCACACTTGATCATGCAGGCAGGCATTTGTTTGTCCACGCTAACTTTGAAAAGGTACGACGACGGGGAAGTCGTCAGATATGGTGCTGGTGAATCATGGCGACCAACGCCTCGGGATCGATCACCAAGGCGAGCCCGCAGCCCGATTAGGGACAGGCCTAGAAGCCCACGACCGCGGAGCCCTCGTCCCCGAAGCCCTCCCCCCGCAGCCTCTGATAGTTACGTTCCTGGGAGATACCCACCACGGCGGCGGTCTCGAAGTGGCGGTGATCGCTATCGACGAGAACGGTCAAGAGATCGAGAAAGCCCGCGGCGGCGAGAACGTACAAGGTCTCCCATGAGAAGGCCATCGCCCCCTCGACGCAGTTTGTCAAGAAGGCCATCCCCTATGCGTGGCGATCGGTATGAGCGTCCACGATCTCCTGGTAGAGATTGGGATCGGGATCGTGACCGTGACCGTATGAGGGATCGTGAATGGGATCGAGATCGAGTTCGCGATAGAGAACGCGAGTTTGATCGCCGAGACGACAGGTGAGCAGAAGTTGTATATCGATGAAGTTCATCACTGACCTAGACAGGCGCAGATCGAGGTCACCATACGGCAGAGACAGGAGAGATAGAACACCACTCGGAAGGTCACCGCCTCGAGGCCCCAGCGGCGGCGGTTCTTACCGCCCACGCTCACGTTCTCTCAGTCGACGCGGCGCCGACCGGTATCAATCGTATCGTCGAGCTTCTCCGCCTAGAGAGTCAGGCATCTCATCTGCAATCACATCACAATCAGCATCTGGAAGGTCATCTCCTCGCCCTAGTTCCATCAGAGCCCGTTCACCAGCTCCCCAGCCTCGTGAGGAATCTCCTCGTCACCCCGCTGTCACTGGAATCGCTCCTCCAAGAGATGCACCACGCCCCACGCCCTATGAGCCAACTACACCAGCCTCTCGAACACCACCGCGCGGTCCTGCTGCCCTGAGAGCGCCTCCGACTGGCCCTTCAGCAAACAGGAATTTCACTACACCCATTGCAACACCAGGTCCCCCACCGCCAGTGCGAACACAAACACCCACTGCTCCCCCACTTCGATCTGGGACTACTAGTCCTACTAACCCTCCAGCTGGCCCACGAGGATATGTTCCTCCGGCCCGGGGAGGATTCGCGCCTCGTGGTGGCGGAAGGGGCGGATGGACACAACCACCCACAAGGCATATGGCGGGGCCTTCGCCATCTCCGTCTACACCGAATGGGTCTGCTGCTATCCCCACTGGCCCTCGGGCTACGCCTTCTAATGCACCTTCATCCTCCACTCCAACGCAGTCCCGCCCCTTCAACCCTCCCACAGGCCCGTCAGCCCAACACCCAGGCGCTCCCAGGCAGACATTAGCCCAAAGTATGCTCGCAACCCTCCCACCTCTCGTCCCCGGAGGCAAGTTGGATCCATCTATGACCCCAGTTGCGTTGGGAGTAACCCGAGAAATTGAACCGCATTACCGAAAACTCAAGGACGAGGAAGAGAAACTCAGAGATGAATTGCAGGCCAAGCAAGAGCGTCTACGCAAGAGCCTGTACAACTGGGATCGGCTAGAGCGTGAGTCACGGGCATGGGAAATGCGAAGTGACCTGAGCGAGAAGAGCATGAAAAATATGGCTGGTGAAGGTATGGGTGGCGCAGCGTTTTAATATAGCAAAGTGGATGCCTGCTGCTAAGAGAGAAGCATCAGCAAGAAAGGTAAATCACATGGCCGGGGAAGAGATTTAACGACATTGCATTATCAGCGATCACTTTATACATACATGGCTCTAGCCTAGACAGCAGCGATGTTATTTTCGTGCTTGTACACTACAACAGCCAGATGAGCAACACGCATCATCTCACGATTAGAGTTGTCGCTAGTGCAAGATGCCTGCAAAGATACCACCAGTTTCATAAATACATTTGTGACTTTATTGAGTAAAACCCGAAGCTCATATGGTCCGATGCAATGCTTGAATGCTATTTGGTACCATGGATGACTATTGTTAGACATCCTAGTGTTGGTATGCCTTCTGCAACGACACACTGCAAGTCTTGAATCACATTTGGTACTTCTATTCACGCAACCAGAAAATTTTACGTGAATGGAATATGAATTAAAATAAAATAAAAAATGGCATAAGACCCGAAGCATTTACCTTCGTTATTATTTTTACTTTGTTTACTATGCCGGTATAAGAAAATAAATAAGAATTAGGGTATTGGTTTCAGTTGGCGTCCTGTGAGGCGATGCCAAACTTTTTGGCCTGTAATTTTAGTGAATTCAACTAAGAGACCACGCTCCACTCAAGACACAGGTCATGTATCAAAATATGGAGGAGGGATTTGAATTTCCACAACTCTCCAAAAATAAAGGCGGTCCGAGTCGAATTGAATCTCAAACCCCTTTACAGTGTACATGTCCATGAAAACAGTTGTGCTATTAAAACACCCGAGCAAGCCAGTGGTTGCAGACCATGTAGCTCGCCGACCAGCCTACTTCCTTTTCCGAATCAAATTTCGTGCCCTCATATCGTTGTGGGTGTTGCGTAAGAATGCCATCAAGTCATACATTTCCGATTCACGAAGCCACTAGGGCACTACGTAACAAAATTTTCTCATGCCTATGCAATAAAGTTTGGTGTTACCAGGCATAGGTGGGTTCGTCGTATTCATCTTGATCCCCATCCCATTCACCGTCGGATTCGGATCGATCTTCATCCATGAAATCCTCCATGCCAAATTGTAACTCGGTCGGCTTCTGATTGTCAAAGACGATAGCAACTGTTTTGCAGAGGCCTTGCATGATAGGTATAATAGGTATGATAGGCGAGGCCGTCCCGCCTTCTTTTAGTTCCGAATCAGTATCTTCAGAATTATCAAACTCATCTTCGTCCGTATCTGGGTCTCGGTAGGTTGGTCTATGACGAGTGCTACGCGGGTCCTTATAATTGTTACTGTTCTGAGAATCTGAATCAGACGTTTGCGCTGCAATGCGGGTGCTCCGACGAGATATCGAGGGGCCATCTGAGGAGATATTCCGTCTCACAACCTCTTGGGGAGGAGAGTCAGGCCTCTGCTCAATTGGTGGCTGCCGCAGTGACGTGTGATTCTTGGGTGGCTCAAATGGGCGGAGGAAGACCTTGTCTAGCCTCTTCCGCCACTCGTGGCGCATGTTTGCACGGGCTTTCCAGGGAATGTTAAGCATGGTCTTGACGGCAAGATGGCGCAAGTTAGAAAGGTTGCCAGCATTGTCAATAAGCGATTGGAGGAACATTTCTGCAGTTTCTACGCTCCAATGCCGGATGTGTTCGAAATCCAGCACGCGAATGCTGGCTGGCCATTTGGGAGTTTGATGTGGGAGCAAAGCATGCTCGTACATGGGATCGGCGTCATTGTTGACCAACGAAAGCGAGTCATGGAGGCGGAAATATGACAGATTCATGCGGAGTTCCTCGAGGCCGGGGCATGCATCACCCAATGTAGTTAAAAAGCCCATGTCCAAGGATTGGTTGTGCGACAAGACTAGGCTGCGAAGATGTCTGCCATGGGAGTGAAGAAAGGGTTCAAGATCCTCCGATTTCACCTCCCAGCAGTTGATGAGTCCAAGATGCGCTAAAGACTTTGGGAGAAGTGGGAGCATGCGATGGTTCATAACAGTGGACGATTCAAACACCAGGTGTTTTAGGGATTGCAGTTTTGAGATGGCCTCTGCAATGGAATCGATCAAAGCACCATCTTCATTGTACAATTCCAGCTCCTTTTCTTCCTCTCCGGGCTTGGGGCGCGGCTTGTACAAGGATGGCACCTGAAAGTTGGTGAAGCTCAGCTGGGTAAGGTGGGCAAATGCGGGGTCTTGGTGTACACGAGCGATATCATTGATGGTTGCAACATGCCCGCCCAAAAGCCTTCCACTCCACTCCCAACTTTTAAGCATTGTATGGTATGGTTTTTCGTCTGTAGGCTCTAGCTGAGCTGTGGACGGCATTAACGCGCGAAAAATATCTTCCGAATAGTGCCACCTGATGGTACGGTCGAGCTCTCTATACGGTGGTTGATCATGCTGAGTGAAGAATACTACTTCTTTGAGGCGCGGCAAAGGATGTACAATCTTGTGTAAGACTGCCTGTGGTACAACTTGAACATCTATATAGAGAGACTCAATTTTGGCACGATAGTTTAGACGAGTTTCAGACGGCAGGCGTTCCAAAAGGGAAGCGAGACGTTTGGCTTTGCCCGAGGTCGTGATTGGTGGGCAGCGATAGATCGCGGACAGAGCAGGCTCCAAAAATGCCTTGCATGTTGTGGCAACATTGAGCAGCCAGTTGACATCGAGTGTATCATAACCACCGGTTGTCGCAGCATAGTAAAATGTGTCAACCCACGCGCCGTAAGGCATCTGCGGATCACACCAGTCAGGAATGACGCCTTGAGGAATTAATAGCTCGGGAGATTCCTGGGCGACGCGGCGCTTCTTTAGGGAATTTGATCCTCTACTTGAACGACTGGGACGCTTTTTGATGCCTTGGCGAGGTCTTTTACTCGAATCCTGGTCGGTCACAGGGGATTGATTGGTGGCTTGAGAAGTGGTGGCTTGATGCGCACTTCTAAGACTCCCACGCCTATCTGGGAGGGCTTTTGTAGTAGTGCGACAAGTGTTTGGGCGTTGACAGGATCCAAAATGCGCCTCATCTGCAATCCCTTCGCTGTCCAGATCCGACTCCGGGTCCTCGGCGCTTGAAACAGAGGGTGTGGAGTCATCTTCCTCACTCGAAGAGTTTTCGCCATAATTTATTTTGGGATGCGACCGTGATGAAGTGCGAGACGGACGAGCGATCTGGGTTTGGGATGCACGGCGAGGGTTGCGACGGGCTGCATGATTGCGATCGGGAATGTCGGAGGCTCGTGTCCTCGCCATTGCAATTTGAAGGTCTAGAAAAAGCAGGCAACATTAGCACATAGGTGCACTCAGGATAATAATTCCACTTCTGAACAATCACAGCGCTTGGTCATAAACAAAGGCGGCCAAGTCGGCGCACGGCAATGTACATACCCAGTGAACCCAGGGCTGGGTGTTGCTTTGTTCAAAGCTGATTGCCCTCGAATCCGGGCGACACAGGACTTGCAAAGGCTTGATGTGGCTGCAAGCTCAAGTCGGAGCTATTGATCCATATGTCTTTTTTTGTATGGCCGGTTACGAATAAATCACAGAGCCGTTAAAGAATAGCAAGATGGATTGAGACGTCACGAAGGGAGAGGGTTTGGAGGGGCAAAGTCAAGTCCGGTGCCTGGAGCAGAGGTGAGCCAGCCTCGCACTGGGGATCCGCTTGGTGGAGTGGGCCGCTCTGATTCAAAAACCAATCAGCAACGACCAGTTCTAAACCAGGATAGCGCGAGAACATGTTAAGCCGTGCGCAGTGTGTGGTTTGAAATTTACGAGGGCAGAAGTACCTCGAAAAATGGGTTACCATTGGTGTGCATACGGCCTGTAGCAAATCTTACGCATGAAATCTCCCGGGTTCCGCCCAAAATCAATCAATTCGGTATCTAAAAACAATGCCGTCTCATGATGGCCAAGCCGAACATGCATCATGATCCACAAAGGCCCCGGTAGTAGCATCGCAAATTCGTCAAGAAGGTATCCCGGGGCCGGGGTCCTCGGCTTAAAGCATAAATCACGTCGCTTTTTGGTGCGTTGGCGCGCCGTCCAAAAGCAAGTGGCCCGCTCTGGGTCGCTCTTGCTCAAGTGTGAATGGTTCCCCCGTGGCTGCCAGGATTGGTGATTCAAGCGCTAGTCCGCATTGGGAGTCGCGATAGAATCTCCCTGCTCCGTCACCCGGCTGCTGGCACGCGTCTCACTGCACTATTCGCAGCCGCCGCGCTCACGAGTCTATCTTCAACATCGGCTCGCACAACGACTGCCACTGATACAATCACTACCGACAGGCTTCCTATGCGCCATCGCTTCTTCTACTAGATGCGGCATCTTGCCTCTGAAGAAAACGTGAACCAAACAGCGGCTCTGGCAATCTGCACGCGACTGCGCTGTCCTCATTTATTTACATCCGCAGTCGCATCCACGCTTACCACTCACTTCCATCATTAAACGCCCGACTCACACAGGCGCCCGGCTCCCGCCCTCTTTCATTATTACTCCCTCCTTCGCGCTCGAACTCTGGTTCTGTCACCTTAGCCTTGACGTTGTCGTCTCAGGCCCCTTTCTCATTCGTCTTTTCTCATCGCTTCTCACGGCCACGCCGAAGACCAAAATTGTACCATGAGCGCCACCACCACGCTCCTTTGAATGTCTCTCAGAAGCCAAAGCCGCCAAAGAAGGAGCAGCAGAAGCCAGCGCTCTGCTTGCTCGCCGCACCATTTCTCGTCCTTTGTATGACCCTGCCCCTCCGCCATGAACTTGAAAAGGCGCAGCCAGCGGACGGCCCCCTTTACCCAACAGAACTGGCACAACGGAGTCAACTCCTTGCAAAATCAAGCCATGGGTGTCGCACTTTCCACCCCCAGGCGCCATCAGGCGTATTCAGTGGATGACAGTACTCCGCCTCAGAAGCGTCGCCGGCTGTCTTCGCCGGACTCGCTCGAGATGGACCATCTCATTGCCTCCCCTGACACTTCAGAAAAGCGCAACACATTGCGCATTGAAATTTTCAAAATACTTCACAAGGAGTCCAAAAAAGTCCGGGCCTCTCAAAATTCCGTCGTGCCTCGCGACGTGCTCAACACCAAGGGTAACTGTCGCATTACCATTTATGACACAAGCACCGACCGCCCTCGGGTCCTGCACTGCCAGAATCAATTGTGCGATATCACGACGTACAAAAACCCTGTCGGTCCTAATCGAGTAGCCCGGATTGATATGCCCAAACCCTTCTTCGTTCCGGAAGAGAGCATGCTGGTCAACAGGCTCGACGATGATTCCCACGATGTTGCCAAATCATACAAGCTGGTAGTTGAACTCGAAGCCACCAACAAAGGGCCATGGCCGCCTCTTGAGCCTCAGGATTTCGGTATTCCATCAGGAGAGCCTGGGTCCTTGCCCGACCCTGCAAAGCGGCTCTGGGTCATGTCTAGTGAGTTTGGTGAGGTCTACGGCAGGAGTAAAAATCCTCTGCGCCTCACATCTGTGCATCACCCGCAAAAACAGCCGCGCCAAACCGATTATGTCATGGATGTTGATCTTCGCTGGACCTCGGGTTTTCGCGCTCTAAAACGCATCGAAAAAGGCTCAATGCCCTGCATTACCGCAATTGACCCAGATGCGGAAAACTTCACCGAGGGTCGTTTTGAGCCCACCCTTAGTCATGAGGCTAACGGCATCGCAAATGGCGTCAATGGCCACGTCGGTGAAGACTCCACCCACGAGGTTGAGGATGAGATGGTAGAAGGGGATCAGACACCGAGCAGGTCTCTGAGGGTGCGGGAGAAGAACAAAGTTTACAATCTCAAGGTTCTTAGCGACCAGGCGCAGGGCAAGGAAAGGAAGAGTCGATCAAGGGCCGGACAGACCACGACTACTGAAGGCCGCGTGACATACTATCTTCCCATCGACCAACCTGTCGCCCTAGATCTGTACCGATGCATCTCATGTGGTGTTGTAAACCAGTCCATGGCTCATTTACAACTCCACTTACAAACCGCTCACTCTGACTATGAATACTTGCTTGAAACAACGAACCAAGGACCGCAGTTCCGAGTCTCATTCTGCCCCGAGCCCGAGTCATCCCCTACCAAAACCTTCAACCTTGGGCGGCCTATCAAGCCTTTCAACCTGGAAACACTCGCTGCCGGTGATCAGTCGTGGATCACATCCCGATTGGTACCAGATACCACCGCTGAGCCATTGCAGTCCCCCGCAAGGTCAAGCGCTTCTGGCCAGCTCTTTGGCCCTATCCCCGAAACCTCAGTGCAACAGGAGGCCGAGCCGGTCAAAAGGCGAAGAAAAGTGTACATTCCAGATACGGGTCAACCAGTGTTTGATCCCGTGAGCAAGGCGCGACTCAAATCTGGAGATGAAGTACCGAGACCACTCAAGGATAACGAATGGTTGATCCATAAACATCGGGAAAACATTGCGGAATTCTCGGATGTGACGGCAGCTGAGAAAGAGTACGTATGCAAGTGGGATGCCTTCATACTACAGCAAAATCTCACATCCGCTGCCTATTTCCCTCGTGCGTGGATTGCCTTTATTCGAGATCACGTTTCCTGGCTAGCAGGTTCGAAGCATCGTATGCTCGAATTTGGAAAGCACTCTAGTTACCTTCTCGCACGTGATGTGCTTGATGACAAGATAGTCGGCGACGCTTTTCGCATAATTAATGGGGAAAGGTCCAAAATGAAGGGTCAAATCAAGCCACAGATGAATGGTGCCAACTGCGAGCAAACACCAGACCCCACCCCAAGCCAATCCCCACGCGCTTCTCAGATCCGGAAAAACAAGAATGGATGTGCGATCTGCCATCTTCCAGTTCTCGGGCCGAGATTGATTTTGTGCTCAAACAAAAAGGTATGCTGATTGATAGTCCCGGCTGCGATGATTGCTTCTAACTAGTTCGTTGTAGGCCTGTCCACACCGCCTCTACCATTCCAGTTGTATTGAAGAGAATGCCATCACTCCTGTGACCGAACGTGAGTGGCGGTGTAACTCTTGCAGTAAGCCAAAAGAGGCCTCTTAGAAAGGGGCATTGCCAGCGCTGCGAACACGCCAAGCTACTCATGAACTTGATTCAAGGGGAACTTCGCCGTCATCGTCAAGTCAATGCACAGGGAAGTCGCGGGGGCGCCACATGCGGGCTGAAGATAGGGACAAGTCACTTGTTCCCAGTCAGTCAGTGTTAGACTCTTCTTTTTCCGATGCAAAGCCCAAGAGGGGTCGGTCGCGTAAAATCCATTGGAATTGCCTGGGGGCTTCGAATGCAAGTAAATGAAGTGCAGGTTAGCGCATGATGAAGGGATTCTGGGGAGCATGGCGGGTTAATTGAGGCATGGGTTATCTGCATATAATTTTGGCGCTGATGGGAATTCTTTGCGCAGGGCTTATACTTTCCATGGCTCTAAGGAATCTTGTTTGGGGCACTTCTAAATAATCGCCTGCGAAACTTGTCTTGCATCTGTTCTGTAACATACGATATATACTTTTTAAATTTGTTCTAAACCGTATCCGATTGTCGTATCTGGATTTGGTCAGTAGAATCCAGGGAAAAAACCCACGGGAGCACGGCGTAGATGGTACGACGAAGTTTGCCCCAGCATTGTTTTGTAACGCAATCATTGGATATGGGTGTAGGTCGAGGCTGGCAGAGTACGCTTATGAGGCTGATAAAAATGACTGGTTATCAGCCGTAGAGTTAGGGCTAGATTACGACTTGACCACATGCAAGGCATAAGGAAGCGTTTTTCGAGCGATTTCTGGCATTATTTGGTTTATGCCAGGTCTCAAGAAACAAATAGTCGTATCAACAATTCCCACGTTCAGACAGATGCAATCAACAAAAGTATCAATTCCCTCTTCGTAGACCAAGGTCTAGTCAGCTTTATCCACTTCCAGCCTTGTCGCTGGAATGCCAGTGTAGTTCTAAATATTAAACCCACTTGTATGCCAGGTTGCGATTCTAGAACAAGTTAGATAAGATGAATTGCCAGACAAACTTTGTTCTCATTCTCATTCACTCATACTAGGGTCTCTCGAAATGGATAATATTTTTCAATTTGGTACTAAGATGTGTTAGAACTGGCTGCGATTATGTTTGCAGTACGCACAGCTCGTATTTCGTTGTGCCGTTTGCCTCCACTTCGCATCCCACTTTATGTCATTACTTGGTACCACTTGGACGCATTCACGGTTTGAGGAATTACCATCAGTGATTTGTTCTGATACAGCATTTAAATTTCAGCTAATCACACCATCAGTCCAAATTTCTAATAGAACAATCATTACAGATGGTGGGGACGGCAACACTCTCAAGGAAGTGAATATGTCCATGATATGTCCCCTCTTCGCAGCAACTGCAAATGCATTTCCATCTCTCGGGGGAAAACCATTATTATTTTATGATTCATTTTGAGTGGTCCTTCAGTTTAATTGTCTCGATATGAAAATTTCATAAATTTTAATAAAATGTAAGAGAATGCTAGATATTTCTGCCTTTGCCGGATACGCGGAATCTTCACTGCGTGGGCACTAGATTCGGCCCGCAAGTCTTCCTAAGAGAAATCCTAAATTTGTACAAAATCTATTACGAATTTTCACGTTATAAATATTTTACAAATAAGCAGACAAAGATAGAGTTATATTATCGTTCTCGATATCATCAGTCTTTGGCAACAAAATGCATATTCCTATAATTAAAGAATTACCGCGGATTCGGAATCTCAAATTCACCTTGTAAATTAAACTGTGAGAGATGTATTATCTAACTTTACTTGCTTTATCTGCAGTTTCGATTCCTTTTCCATCCTTCTTCTGCCAAAATTGATTTCTTGTCTCTGTTCTACATTTCTCGACCCAGTATGGTATCATTAGAAACCATATACTAGTATTGACAAATAATTATAGCATTATCATTTCGCTTTGCCTGGAATTATGTGTCTTCCACGGCCAAACACTTCGTGGTGACGGAATATCAGACTCCGACAAACCCTCGTGGCGATTTTCTGTGCTACCTAACTGCCCTGAGGCCATAGCCCCAGTCCATTCGCTGCCTATGAACACTTTCCTCTATATATACATTCACTAACAAGTTCTAGTTATGTTGATGACACTGTCATTGTCCGATATCGACCTCTGAGAAGGGAACCCCAATTGTGGACATCACGATAAAACAAAATTTTGGCGCTTGCATTGGGAATTTCCCATGAGCTAGCCTAGCCATCTTCGGGGCAGGTTTACTAAAAAGCAACTATAATTGAATTAAATGCGTTAGTACATATTTTCATGGAATACATCCCATAGCCTAATATTGTGACATTAAATCATCTAATCATACCCCTGTCATTATGCTATTGCTCGGCTTCAAAGTCACCTACCCTTGACTGATTGCTTCGCGGTAGCGAGACAGCGGCCTTCTGCGAGCTGCTCCCAAATTTGACATCTATTTTAATTTTACACTAGTCAATTCCTTTTATAGAATAACGCATTTACTTTTAGCAAGCATCTATTAGGATCAGACACTTGAGCAACTTTTCTAATAATATAGTTGTGGGTGTTTGAGTCTGCTCAATGAGAACTGGTTTGAACGGCAGAACCTTTTGTCACCGACAGTTAATATTCCCCCTCTTCAATACAGCAATAAATCCAATGTTACAAATAATAAAAACTAGTCGATATTCTTTCCCCTCACTTTTAGTCTCCGCTTATTGTCATGATCCTAGATTGAGTTCGAGGTGGCCAAGCACTGATCCCAATATTTACCTGACAAACCATTAGACATATTCTTCACAGACCAGAGGATTGCTAGAGGAACTAACTCAAAGATTTTGATTTTTTATACACCAAAAGGTAGAAATTTAAATATTACTCTGATTCTTCTTCTTTCCCATACCGAAATTGAAAGTCCAGATATCAAAAATAGCATGTGATTAGTTTGTCGTGTTCGTAGTTTGAATGGTACAAACGAATGGTGTCGCCGATGACTCTCGGCGAGTTTGAATTTGATCAAGCTCCTCTATATCAGATGGATTTAAGACCACTCATCCGTTTGGTTGAGGGATATAAGTACGGCGAGACTTTGTGTCACTGTACCTTTCTACATGGTGGGACGACATCTAGAACTCGACCATGCGTAGTCTTATCGAAGCTACCAAATGACAAGTCTTGGACATAACTAGGTAATGAATAGAAACAGGGTTGAAAACCACATTAATTGATAGGCATGGATCTATATTTTGGATGTCTGAGGAGAATATTCTTTTTGGGGAGATGCGACATGTTCAACATGCTTGAATTCATGGTAACGGACCATTATTTTTGAGTACCTGCTTACTAAATCGGGATGGTTTGTCAATGCATCTTTCTTTCTTTGCATGATACTGTAGTCTTTCAAAGACTTTGTACGTGTATTCCAGAATGTCAAAGGATGTGCCTTCGTATCAACATGCATTGCCAAATGTGTGGTAACGATACTTTGATATTCACGGCTGATCTCGTGAGTGTAGGGTCATATATCAACCTCAACACGCATGGTATTTACCCTATTCTCGCCTTTAAAGACTTCTCAAAAACGCCTGTCAATATCCGCCCCAATCCAACATCTTACAAACCCATTCCGTCCCATTCCTCTTCACTTTGCCACAAGTGGCAGCAGAAACACATTCCCATCCCCATGCATGTAAAATAGGATACAAACCGGCCACCCATTAGAATCTATACTTGCCCTGCTTCTTCTTCTCTTGTAGTTCAGCCTCTGTCTTCTGTCGCTTTCGACTCTCCTGTGCAATCATCTCACTGAGATCATCGTCGTATGCCCACTTGGAGCCAATGCCGTCTTCCTTTCGGCCCTCATCGAATTTGCGCCGTAGGTCCTCTTTGTTGATACCGTCGTTCTGGTGCAATGAATCCACATCGAGCGCTACATCGACATCACCAGGCTTCTTGCGTTTCCGAGAATCATCCTCAGCGCCAAGCACAGGCATGCCAGGCCGTTGAGCTTGTTTGAGATCATAGACACGGTCGCTTCCAAAGAAACCCTCGGCGCGAACTTGTCGCTCGGGGAGAACCGTATACGCAGAGCGAGGGGCACTTGACTCTTCTGTATCATAACCACGACGTTCCTTGCGCAGATCCATTTCGCCCGCAATCGATGTCTCAACTCCAGTGCCATAGTCGGGTTGTACCGTGCTGGCATAGCCACCGGGCGTTTCTAGACCACTCGGTGTCTCCAGGCCACCAGCAATATCATCATTGTCCTCTTCTTCGTCAGATTCTTCTTCCGACTCCTCTTCCTCGGATTCCTCCTCGCGGGGTTGTAATTCGCCCCAGAGGGCTCGCTCAACAGGCTCACCAGCGGGACCTGGAGCTTGAACAGTGGACTGGTTTTGAGCACCATTCTGCGCAGTCAAACCGAAGACATCACCGCCGTATAGGGGTCGGTTGAATTCATCCACTGGCGGCTTGCCCCAGCCTCCAGGGTGGAATCCCCATGAACCTCCTGCAGGGGGTGGCGCGTTGAGCCCGGGAATCTTGAGTGTGGGGTAAGAAGGAGGAGGCCCGAATCGCTGCTGGTTGATCAGCCACGGCGGGGGTGCTCCAGGCGGCATTCCAAGTGCTTCTTTAGTGTTTTCGCTCAGGTCACCAGGTCGGAAATGTTGGTAGTCGACTTCTGATTCCTTGCCCTCATAGTAAACCTCACCGAATCGTGTCAGCTCAGGCTTCGTCTGGAATCGGAAAAAGGCATCATAGAGTTTCTGGTAATCGATATCAAGCTTCCCCATTTTCGGGGCAACGCGTTCGCGCTGTTTCTGCTTTAGTGATTGTTCGGCCTGCTTCTCGAGAACAGCGTCGCGCATTTCGGTGATGCCAGTCTCAGCGATGAATTTGGGGAGGCGGAAAGGGGGCTTTTCGATACCCCTCTTGGAGGACAGGTACTCCCTCTTCAAGGACCAGTGCGTAGGCACGGGAACCACATTTCGTTGGGCTTTGATTTGGACCAGCAAACGGGGGTCTGTTGAAGAGACATCCTGCCATTCCACCACCTCAGGGATCTTGACGAGGGCCTTGAGTTCAGCAATCGACAGTTTGTTCAGCTGTTTTCTCTTCTTCTTGGAGAGCTTGGGTTGGGCGTTCTCGTCATCCTCGGAGGGAATATCATCGTCGTCGCCGAAAAATACGGTCCCTTGGTTTCCAGCATTTGCTTCCTTCGCAACTTCATCTTCCTGAAGGGATGCGCCGAACTTGCTGAAAATATCCTTGTACATAGCGAAGGCGGGATCCTCGTCTAGTTGGTCGACGTCGATCGCGCCATCCACTGACGTAGCATTGGCCGAGTCGTCCTTTTTCACCTCGAGTTCGGACGCGGGCTTCTGAACGGCCTCGTCGGCTACGGGTTTCTCTTCGGCAGCGGGTTCCTCGGCCGTGACAGCTGCAACCTGTGTCGCGTCAGTATCTGGAGTGTCATCAGGGGGTTGGGGGGTAACTGGGCGTACTTCTGCTTGAACCTTCTTCTGCTCCTTCTTCTTCGCCCTTCGCATCTGGTTCTTTGTCATTTTGGGAGCCGCCATGGTGAATTTGAGGTTGGCGACAAGGGCGTCGCGACTAGGAGATGCTTTGGATACGCGGCCGGGTTGGAGACCTGGGTCACGAGCTGGAAGATGGCGTAGAAACCCGCGAGCGCAACAATGGACTGCTTCGGGCCTCTTCCCATTCCCACAGCAAGGCGACAACGAGCTCTGAGGGAGGCTGGGAGGGGTTTGCGATGGGTGATGCAAAAGAAAGTTGAATCGACAGACGCAGGCCAGTTTAGATGGGTGGAGTCTTTTTGCGCGAGTGATGGTGCAGTAGTAGCCTCGCGAGAAAAAAAAGCTGCTCGGCGGCTGGCGCTTACTGGCGCTTAATCGTTATCAGCTTATCATACGCAGCCACCTGGTTCAATGGATGACATGCGGCAGTCGGAACAAGTACGGGAAAAGGAACATGAGACGGCGCAAGGGTGGTGGTAGCCAGCGCCACGTAACGGATATCGCTGAGCTTGGCGCCCCTGGTTTATTTTGGTTGCGACGATAGTTGGGCAAGGACACTGACATGGTTATGGACATGGCGGTGCCGCACCAATTCAAGCTCATGTTATTACTATTATTATAGCGCATCAGCCGCCTACCGTCATCCAACCCCGTGGATTTGCAATTTCGGAATGCCACTGGTGATTTTGGCCCAGCCGCTCTCTTATAACTTACGAGCCCCATCGCCTGTCAGCGCCTGACAGCGGGCGTCGTCATCGTCCCGTCTAGCTTCGCCGCGTCTCGTCCCCTCCACCACTCTTTTGCCTTTGCCTCCCACCCGACTTGGCCACATTTCAAGGGTCACGACAGAGCAATGAGAATACGAATTTACTATCGATAGCAAGCCGCCCACCTCCCGCTACCAACATCACCATCACCGTCGCTCGTTTCGCATCCCGCAATTTATTCTGGCCAACGGTAGCCACGTTCTCCTCGACGCCGCCTGCGGCTACTCATCCATCAACTGTGCATCGGATTACGTCGCCAGCCTCCACCTGCGCCCGCTTTCACCTATCGCGATCCTTAAACCATCCAGTCTGTGGTCATGGAAAAGCTGGAAAAGTTCCCCGACCTGATAGACCCGCCAACGGGCAACCTGTCGCGATCCCCCAGCCCACTACGAGCTGCCCCTGGCTATGCCAACGGCCCGCCCAGGGCCTCCGATCGCTGGCTCCCCGTCAGCAGGCAAGACGCGAACCAGTCTAAGGGTCTGGGATGGTCAGCCGCTGGCCGGGGCCACTCCCGACAGAAGAGCTTTGGTGATGCTTTTCGCAACATCAAGGCGCGCAATGGTAGCGTCAGCCAAAATGCCCACGAGATTGCGGATGCGCTCAGGGCGCCTGTATCTCCCAAACTCATTGTACGCCCTCACCTGCTTGCCACCCGAATATTCGCAAACGGGAGCGCTTGGCATTCTACCTTCGCCGTGCAGTCCCTTGAATGATGTGCTAATTCGCACCAAATAGATACTTTGCATATTGTGGTACACCTCTTCGGCCGTCACCAACACATCCTCCAAGTCAATCCTGATTGCTTTTGACAAACCCGCGACTCTGACCCTGGTTCAATTCGCTTTTGTTTCGTCACTGTGTATGCTCTCAGCCAAAGTTGCCAGCATTTTCCCCAGTTTGCGAGCAAAGATCACCGCCCTCAAGTATCCGATCCGGAAACCGACCCGTGAGGTTATCATGACAACCCTCCCTCTGGCCGCATTCCAGATTGGCGGCCATCTACTCAGTTCGACGGCAACCTCAAAAATCCCCGTCTCTCTCGTTCACACCATCAAGGGTCTTTCACCCCTCTTTACCGTACTCGCATATAGGCTTGTCTATGATATCAAATATCCCACGGCGACCTACTTCTCGCTCATCCCTTTGACCGCGGGTGTTATGCTGGCTTGTTCTGGGAAAACAACGTATGGTGGTGAGCTGATGGGTGTCATTCATGCTCTCTTGGCCACAATCGTGTTTGTCGCTCAAAACATCTTTTCGAAGAAGTTGTTCAACGAGGTTGCCAAAGCTGAGGCTGAGGCTCCCGGCGGCATGTCTTCCAAGAAGCTGGACAAGCTCAACCTGCTATGCTACTCATCTGGAATGGCCTTTGTTCTCACATTGCCTATCTGGTTCTGGAGTGAGGGTGTTGGTCTTCTCAAGAACATCTATCATGAAGGTTCAGTTGACCTGACTGCCAAGCCTGACTCTATGGATCATGGTCGGCTGACGCTTGAGTTTGTTTTCAATGGTGTCACGCATTTCGGCCAGAACATTCTTGCATTTGTCCTGCTCTCGATGGTCTCTCCCGTCACATACTCTGTCGCCAGTCTTATCAAGCGAGTTTTTGTAATTATCATGGCTATTCTCTGGTTCAGAAATCCTACGACGCCGATCCAGGCAGTGGGAATTGGCCTTACTTTCCTCGGACTCTACCTCTACGACCGAACCAGCGAGAGTAACAAAGCTGATCGCAAGGCGCAGATGATGTCTCAGAGTGGTAAAGGCACCCTGTTGCCTCTCACAACTCAGAACTTGAGAGCCTCAAATCTTTCGTCGCGAGGTTCTGAAACGAGCGCTCACCCCCACAACGATGGGTATCTTGGCAGCGTCTCGATCGACGACTCAAAGAAGACGGACGAAAATGGGCGCCGTACTCCCGCCAGTGTTGCCGCAGGCTGGCTCCCCCCTGGCACGAAGCAGGAAGATACCTGGAGGACTGGTGATCGGGTCGCTGGCGTCTCCTAGTTTTATGTATGGCTTGGGCTCGGATCATCCTTGTTTGAGTATTTTGCACTTGGCATTTTTCGCATACATTGGTCTGATTTGAACCTGAAATGCTTTTTTTATAAGTGTGCATGCACACGCACTCCTGGCCTGGAAGAGTAGAAAATCATTCAGACAACTAGACCGGGGCCTTTTTTGATCATGGTATATGAAAAGACGCGGCGTTTCTTTGAGAGAAAAAATTACAAATACAAATGGCTACTCCTCATCAGGGTAGTCGGATAGGGCGGAAGCATGGTTGATAATTATGTATCATTAAAGATGTGGATATGGGTTTGCATGGTTTCGAGATAGATGAGATACGAGTGTTATTATGTACATTAAGGAATACATGATTTAGTATGTTTGAGCCGTTATCTACAAAGTTGCGCCATGTCTATGCCTTGAATTGATTATCTACTCGGGAGGGTCGTGTTGACCGCCCGGTGACTCCATTAATCGATCAACCACTCCTCCACCTCAACCCCTATGCTTCGTCCAATTCCGCGTATTACCTCCCAGCCAACATTGATCCTCCACTTGCCCCCGCGGTCCATGACATCGCCGGCGCCCCCCACTCGCGTGAGCAGCCGAAGACTAGCCAGGGTGGATATGGCCATGCCCACATCGCAATCAAGGCCGGCGGCGCCCACCGCGCTGCCGTCGGCCCACTCCGAGCGCACTGCCGCGAAGATGGCCATCATGCGTTCCAGGACAAAGGCGTGGGCGCCGAGCAACTTGCGCGCAATTTTGCGGTGCTTGGCGCGCGGTCCCCCGCGTGAAGCGGTAAATCCACCTCCGCGGCGGCGCTTGCGGCCGTGGTGGTATGTTGAGAACAGAGTGAGGTCGTGGCGAGTGGCGTTATGTGAAGCGAGGTATGCAGCAAGGAGAAGGAGACGTGCTGTCGTAGGGAGGAGGTTTGTGAGATCTGTTGCAGATATTGGGGGCTTGGCAGCAGCCGTCTTATCTGTGGTCTGCCCACCGAGGCGAACTGAAACGATGCTTGGGTTCAACACACTCTCATCTTGGAAGTGTACCCTGGCTGCAATAAGCAATTTTGAGAACTCCTTGGGAGTGTATGTGCCGGCCAAAACAGGGGCTGTGAAGCGCGGCCAGAGGGCATGGCAACTGTGTCGGAAAGAGGGTAGTGTTCGAGAGGCCGATTTTGTGAGGGAGTCGTGGACAGCCGCACAAAAGCGAGTCCAAAGGTCAGCCGTTTCTTGCTGAGTAGCTCCCGTGATGGCATCGGGAGGTGTGAGAGAGAGGATACGGACGAATTCGGCCTTGGCGTAGGGAGGGAACTGGAGAGCGGCGGAAGCAGGAGATCGAAGGAAAGCCGCGGGGGGCGACGTGACGATGAAGACGCAGGTAAGGCATGGGATCTGTGTTTGGGATTAGTTTAAGAATCGAGACGGATCAGATAGGAGAGGGGGCTTACTATCTCCGACAGTCGTGCCAGAGCAGGCAAAAGTGTGGGCGGCGCATCACGCTGCTGGTCGACAGCATCTAGCACCAGCACGAAGCGCCACCGAGGATCCCTCGCAGGATACTTGAGCATTTTAACAAGCTCAACCGTTAGTTGGGCCAGTGTCTCGCACCTCCGTGGCACATCATCCCACTGTAGGGCATCCGCCACAGCGCCGATGATGCGCTCAAACAGATGCCGCCCCGTGATACATTGTACCGAGTTGACCACGGCCGCCTGGAGCCCCCCAGCCTCGGGCTCGTTCGATGCTTGCGCAACTAATTTTCCTAGGAGTTGTTCGACGATTGTGGATTTCCCTGTTGCTGTGGTACCGTGGACAACGAGATTGCGACATGGTGCAGCCTGGGGCTGTGGCAGATCAGTTAGCATGATGATAAATAAAGCTTTCATGACAGCAGTGATCCTTACGTCGAGGAGTGTTGCCAAGGTCTGGATCTGGCGCTCGCGACAAGGGAACTTCTCGATTAATGGCGTCAATATCGCCTCATCTGTAAGCCTGAAGAGCGCCATCATGACTGCTTGATTTATCCAGCTGCCTCCGGGTTGTTTGTCGAAGAATTGTCGGATTTTGCGACTTCTTAGACCCTGCTGGGGGACGCGTTTGGCGCGTTCTAGAGCACCCGCCCTACGTCACCCGGGGAAATTCCGGCCGAATCGCACTTCCAGTGAACTACTCCAAAAAGGTGGGCAGGGTGACAATGCAAGAAGAACTATCATATCTCATTCAATATTTTATTAATTCAGTTTGGTGCTTAACTTGCGATCTATAATTTCCCTCTTAAGCGCCGATCCATGAGTTCTCTCATCTAAAATGCCACTTATCTTCTCGCCACATCATCAAACGCCCATCAATGCTCATTAAAACAGAATGTTCGCAGAACTCCCCTGGTTGAGAGATGCTCTGCAAAACACTGTGCAATGCCACTCATTCCACAACTTGATTTGTTCATACAATTCTTCAACCAGCCCCTGCATGTTCCAAGCAGGGCTGCTCACCCCTTGGCTAGACTGTGTTGAGGCTAGTCCGCGTCCCTTCCCTGGGGCCTGAATACTGATCCTGCCTGGTGTGACAATCCAGTTCCTTCTTACATCGTTGACAATGTTGTCCGAAAAACTTTTAACGTACGTGTCTGTTTTTGACAAGTCCGTATTAGTCCGTCGTAAACCAGACAAGAGAAGGTTCCCGTGAAGGGAATAGTCGTCAAGATCAAGGAGATCGGTGATGTATCTTTCGGCCGTTTCAATGCCGCTGCTGGCGTATTTCACTGCTTTACAAATATCCTCCCAAGCTGCAGATGTTGCTTTAGTCATGGAAAAAGCATGGATCGAAGGCCATAAAATATTAACCACGGTCAGTATCTGACGTAGTAAATAGACCTGTTCTTCCTTTAGAGGGCCATAGCTTTGGCGGGTTTTATCTAAGCCAGCTGTAATGGCCTCAATGGCAACCAACAACTGCGGCAAGCTCTCCTCTGTCAATTCGTGCGGTACAGCGTGGCGACTAAGCAGCACATGCAACGCTTCCGTGTAAATATCAACCAGCGGATATGCTGAGGCTTCGACGAATGCTGCTCGAATAATTGCTGGGAGCATCTTTCCAAGGATGAAGGCCAAAATACCCGTGTTTTTCATTCCCCTATGAATTAGTTTAACCTCATCACGAAGCTTGTCATTGATCAGCGACATTTTGAAATTATTGAAGAGAAAGAAGAATAGTTGGTGTGTGACTCTTGTGTCTCCTTCGCTCAACCGCAGTCCGTATGAAAGCATACCGGCCACTTGAAGCTGCGGATCTTGCACGGAGGGCGAATACTCTTTGCTGATTTGGTAGAAAAAGTCATCCACTGTGCAAATCTCCGAACCATGAGCTCTGATGAGCGTGATGATATCTCGGGTAAAGGAGACATAGCCTGGATGTTCCATCACATCCAGAGAGACAGTTCGTAGATCACCCTTCAGCTGTTGCATAACGGATTTAAGCGACTTGGAATACTCCGTCATAATAATTTTCTTCAATGCTGGCCCAGCGTCTCTCAGTGACCTTCTCATCCAAGAAATAGCAAACTCAAACATATCTCGATTTGTGTTATAATCAGGGTTAATGGGGAGTCCGACAGCGGGTTCCGGGACAAATTCCTTCCCATGCTTTTGTAGCTCTCGCGCGAGTTGGTTCTCATATGCAATATATTTGCGCGGTTTTGTAATAGACAACATCCATGCTTCAAGAATTGTGAACCCAGCATTGCTGAAATCCTCGAATCCATGCCTCAGAATAATTGCAATGAACAAGGCTAGGTGCTTACGCTGCTCAAGGCTGATTTTAGAAGGCATGTTTTCGAATAGGCCATATTGCCCAAACTTGAACATGTCGCGAAGTCCAATTAAACCTCCATTCATAAATCTCACGCCTAGCCTAGCTGAGAGCGAGACGGCCAGTTCCGTACACTTTAACTTGTCAATCGCCGCAAGAGCTGCAAGACCTCGGCCCCCACGAGAAGAAATAACGCATCGTGCCATCGAGAAGAAGCTGCTAGACAGATCATGATCAAGTACAATAATGGCGTCATCGGCTTGGGCGGAATCTAATATCTGACTCTCGCTCTGTTGTGACTCCTCGTTGTCCTTGAATTCATCCACTCGAGATAAAAATATCTCCAAGGTAGCTAAAGCGGATTGAAGGATGGACCAGTCGAGTTCTGGTGGGCATGCGCTGAAATGCTTGAATATCTGCTGTAACTGTAGTGTATTCAGAGCAAAAGTCGCAGCCTCAAGGTCAGGAGTGTGCTGCATGACGTTTCGGGAAGCCGTAACAGAAAAATAGATAACATCCATGATAGCAGCCCTGTTCAAAGATACCATTGCATCAACCATCTCTGAGCTGATTTCATTAGACGCATCTTTGGATAGCGCCAAAAACTGCTGGTGCATATCCGATGCAACCGAATCAAATTGTTGAATGATTGACTGGAAAAAATTGTTTCTCCATTGTGAGAACGGCTTGAAGGATGTTGTTGCTTCTCCAGAAGCAATTACAAATCTTGCCAATTGATTCCAAGCCCGAAAGTTGATCAAACATGCTTCCTTGTGAGAGCTGGCTGGGGCAACAAGACGTTCAATCAAATGAGCGCCCGGTCGAAGCTCAGGTGGAGATGCCCAGAACAGGGTGCAAAGGAGATCATGGTGATTCCTTAAAGCGGCCAGGTCTCGCTCATGGATCGTTTGTTCCTTCAGGAGCTGTCGGTCATGGTTCGGCATTGTACGAGCGATGAGGTTCCGGATATCATTTGTGGAATTGATGTCTCTCAACTTGCGGATACTCAAGGCGACGAGTTTCAAGAATATGTGAAAGCATCGATCCTCTTTCTCCACAGCAAGCGACGGGTTTCCATCCAGTGCTTCGAGGAACTTGGGAGATCTAAATACTTCCTCGTTGCGCAGGTGAGCCAAGTTTCGGGAGCCGAAGAAGTCGAAGATAATACCGACCACGGCCACGCATTTACGCCAACCCCATTGCTGAACGAGATAGTGGCATCGTCCAACCAATGCCCTGCAATAGCTGTTGAAGCTGGGAGACTGTCGGGCATTATTTTGATAGAGCTGAAATACCTTTTTCATCAACTTTTGAGGCAGTGCCCAACCATCCGCGGTGGAATCATGTCTACTACCAGCAACTACAATGCCCCTATCATTGAACTCGGTGAGAGGTAGTAGGGAGAACATGTTTTTCCACAATCTCTCATGATCATTTGCATCCAAACTATCCACGGCCTCCGGTGTCGCCACAACACCGCAGACAATATCCCAGAAAGATGCTCGAGGAATACAGGCACCATCCAGTACCTTCTTCACAGTCACCCATGAATGGATAATGGGCATATTATCCCTGAGGCCCTTCTCTCGGAATCGGGTGTCGTGAAGCTGTCTGTAAGTAGCGTCCAATTCGCCCAGCCCTGACTTGAAAAGGCAGGAAACGGCTACTTTGGACAACTCTTTCAGAACATCTTCAATTTGAAATTGCTCGCTCATCAAAGATGTATCATTCTGACAAAGTTTCAAAACCAGTAAGCAAACAATCAACAAGTGATCATATACGCTTGCTACTTGATGGCATGGAGAGCTGGCATCAGTGTTTTTCCGGCTTAAGAGTGTTTTGATACGTCCGTTAAAGCCTCGGAGAACCTCGAGAATCCTGCACACAAATGATTTCGTACTGGTTGGCTCAACGAGGCTCAGTGAACCTATCATGAACTTCATAACAAAGCCCGTGGCGGCAATGGCAGATGCTTGATTTAGGCCGCGATTCGACGACGCTTGTTCAAGTTGCTCTGCAACGAAATCGAGAACTACACCCAGTTCGGAGGAAAGCTGGGCGTCCCATGGACCCCATCTGAGCGTCTGATCGCCAAGGTTATAAGCTGAGCGAGGACGCGTATTGAAGAATCTTTGGCAGTACGTGGGACTAGATATTGAATCCAATATTCCACTCCCAACCATCGTCGATTCATGAAAGTAGACACGAGAGTCAAGTGGGAATGCCTCAAAATGATGCGTATACTCCGTTCCATAAGGGCCCAATCCCTGAAGCTTGTCTGCTCCAGAGTCCACTTGGGCATACTCTGTCAGCACCAGAGGTTCGACCGGAATTGGGTCATTGGCTCGACTGTACTGGGGTGCTTCAATGTCAAGTTCTTGGGGCTTAGTTCGTTTCCGGTAACGAGATTTTCGCATCCCAGAATCATGTGGTTTCAAAACACGCAGAGGCACTGGGCTTTCTTCCGGTGGTGGGCTAGCGGGATTTACGCTATCGAATGCAGTTTCGGCAATACTTAAAATGCTGGCGTTAGAGAAGTTCTCGCGCTGTCTTCGATAGAAACGGTCCAAACGTGCTTTCGTAGCATTAAACATGAAGCTGCGAGTTTGCTCGCTTTCATCCATCTCCAACTGGGCCGGCCGAGCGGCACCAGAACCAGATCGAACAAATCCATTACTCACGCGCGGGCGCTGTTTGAACGTAGATTGCTGAGGTTTGTCCGGCTTGTATTTAATCGTGCCTCCATTGGTAATTTGCCTCACTAGTCGACGGGGCTTAACAGACGATGGCAGATAGCGCTTTTGTGTAGATGAAGTGTTCGAGGATGTCTCACTCAGTGTCTCCTTCGCCGGCCCAGGCTTCGTCCTTCTTTGCTTCCTTGATGCAGTAACAGATGATCGCTGAGGAATAGAGCCAGACCTCCAATCGGCAAGAACTGATATAGCATCCACGTGGTCTTCACGAGTACCAAGCCGAATTAATTTCTTCCCAGGGCTCGATCTTCCCATATCCCGACGGCGATTAGCTGCTCGAGCGGCAATTTTAAGGAAACGGGGAGCATTTGGCTCTATAACGTCAAGAATGCTAAGTTGAGGAGGCGCAGGTCTTCTCAAATGCTGAGCCTGTTGACGTTTTTTCTTCCTACCCGACTCGCGGCCAGACTTAGATTGTCGATACTTCTTCTTAACTGACTGTTTGGCTGGTGTCGACATGGCTTGGGACCCCTTAAGCATGCTGGTAATCCTGGGTTGACGAGATTTGCAGGAAGGTTTAGATCGGCCGCCTGTAGTTTTGGTTTTTTTTGGTGTCCCATGAAAGGATTCTGACAACTTTAGTTGTCGTTTTCTTCCGGGTAACATTGGGTCAACCCAATTGTCTTCAATCACAGATGCGCCATCGTCCAAGACGGAGCCTTCTGAAATAGCCATCGAGGTCGATGGACGACGGTCCTCCTCAAGAACGAGTCTGGTCTGGTTGTGAAATACTTCATCCGTCGTTCTCTGTTGCAGAACCAACGTATCGTCGTCTGAGTCCTCGAAAAACAGTTGGGGAGCCACAGATGGACGCGGGGTGGCCTGTCTTCTTTGGGCAACGCCACGTCTATGCTCGCGTTCAGGGGAATGCTCAGCCTGCCGCTTAGGCTTATCTTTTTGGGCCTTCATCCGAGCAGTTTGCTGATCCAGGCGAAGCCATGACGCGGGGAGGACTCCTTTGATGCGACGTCCAACTGTGTGGACCAATTCGGAACCACTCTCAGATTCGGTCTCAGAGACAGAAACTTCGTCATCAGAGGCTATGGCTAGATTCTGCTGGATTTCGTCTTCAGACTCGTTGCCAATAGCTAAGAGTGGCGGGAGAGAAAGTACCATGTTGCTTGCAGATTGGTCCGCTGGGATAGGCGTCGGGGTTCGTATTCCGGGGGGGCGTCTCTCATGAGCCACAGCCATATGCCTTTCAGGGCTTCGTCTCAAACTTCGCTCTGCTGCAGGTGAATCCTGAGGCCTTGATCCTAGCTTCAAAATAGCCGCTGGCTCCAGCGGATCACTGTCGACAATGTCATAACGCTTTCGTTTCCGGGTAGCAGAACGAAAGGGTGAGCTCTTCCGCTTGGTGCCTCTTCTAAAGGCTGATTGCGGTGGGCTCTTCAGTAAATCTTCAAGGGAAGGCAGGTCCTCACCGGCCAAGCTCGTGCTATCTGTATCGCCCATCGAGCTGGCCTGACTGCTGGGGCCAGCGCGATCGTTCAAAGGGGATGTTTTGGGGGGTGAGGGTGATGGGACGGCGAGACTGTCCATTCCATCTAGGAAACCTTCTAATCCATTTAGTTGGCTGTCATCCGAGATTCCAGGCAGCCTCGAATTCTGGCTCTCATCCTCGAAATCCTCATCTTGAGAAGCTTGTTGTTGCCGTCTCCTCTCAGCTTCGATTGCTACCCTCAAAGGCCGGACTCCGTTCTGTCTCAACAAATTGCTATAATGCGCATTTTCTAACAGATATGGGTGTTCTTGAATCGGCTTCCGAGGGCGAAGGGACCGCTCATAACGAACGGCTGTTTGGCGAGCTGTCTGCTGTTCAACGTCTCGGGCAGATTCCCCAGTGTGAAACAGAGATGGACCTGGTGAGTTGGCCAATAGTGATGACACAGCGTTCGGATCGTTAATAGTGAATTCTGGGGGGGGCGATGACAGCTCGATATAGCTTCTAGATATTTCATCATTTCCCAGGAGTTGGTGTCCATTGTCGGTCGATCGTGGCGAGTCGAAGTCTGTCGTGGTAAGTCGTGGAATAGACCGAGGTTCCACATGGAGGAGGTCTATTTCGCTGCGGGCAGGCGATAAGGGTGAAGAGAGTGGTGAAGAGAGCGGCGAGGAATCGAATGGGCCAGGCTCCGGTGCTCGCGAGTTCGTAGTGGGTAGCTGCACTGGTTCTGGGGATTCGGGAACATCCCAAATATCCTCTGCTTTCTCTCTCCCTTTCTCCTGCAATGCCCTCCCCTCAGAAATACTCCCGACAACATTCAATATTCCCACCGGGGCAAGGCTTGGAGCCGAAGCAGGGGCAGATGCGGAAGCAGCCATCGATGTCAATTCCTGGGAGTCGAAGCCATCCTCATCCTCCGAATCAGGGACTTCTCCCAGCTCCTTCCAGTCAACCATAGTTTGCAAATTTTATTACATCATTGAACCTTAGGTCCTAGTGTACGGTTCGGTCGAGAAAAGTCGAAAGACGTTGTTGGTGAATGATTCTATCGAGAGCATGGGTCGCGAATCAGGAACCCGTTAATTGGTACCCCATTGAAAGCGTGGCGGGGAACGCGGTTGAGCATAGAGACGCGTTCCACTGCACTAAAAGATGGCGCGCTACTGTGCATGGTGGATTGTGGGGCTCGTCCCGGAAACTTGACATGCCTGGACCGCCGACCAGTCCACTTCTCACTGGAGGTCACCCACTCAAACAACGTTGCACAGATAGGATACTTTGCAACATAAGTTAGTTGTTTTCCCCAGCAAAATACCCTCTACCTTGACTCGTATTTCTACATCTCAACCTTCAAACATGAGCGTGTTCGAAAGGGCGCTGCCTCTTGCCCTAACCGTTTTCTGTGGCGTTGTGGGAGGTTGGTTCAGCCAGGACATTGGTCCCCTCGCTCAATCGCTCAAGAGGCTTACTTCATCAACAGGATACTACACATTCCAGCCTGTCTTCGCGGCTGATGCCATCCGTAAAGATCCTCTTCTACAGTAAGAAATGCCACGTTTCCTCTTCCTCCGTTTTTTCCTGCGATCATGGGCTAATGCGGCTATTGTGTAAAGCCCCGAGCTAAAATCTGAAGCGTTGAAAAATCCTGCGTCATCCTCTAAATAAAGAGTGCAAAAAGGTTATATACGAACGAAGGACAACAGTATATCATCAGCATAGATTTCGGTTCTGCAATAGGCGAACACTCATTGGCCATCATAGTACTGGAAAACACAGGAGGAAGTCAATATTTGTGATATTCGTAGCATTCCTAACCTGCTCTAATGCATCCCACAGTTTCGTGTTTATGAACTCGGCTGAATACCTGGTTTTTTATGTTCCCATCAGCACCAGCAAAAAGTATAGGTTTTCTTGTACTCTCTTTGTATGAAAGTGATCAGCCACCTTGACCTGAGGTCTGTCATTCTTGATTATTCGTGCGTGCTAATAAAGCAGTAAGTTCTCGGCCATTTACAACATGTACAATTTTACATGATTGACGCATCTAAATTCCACATAATACCCTCCCAGTCAATGCTATCAAGATCCATGCTTGACTCAAAATTTACCAACTCTGGAAATATGAATCCCGGGTTGTCAGAGCCCGAGGTCGTTGAAAGTCCTGGGTTAGTGCCCGACGCGGGAGTGAGCGGAATTGTATCATTTCCAGGGTCCCCAATCATCGGCTCTGAACCCCGTGTGGAAACAGGCAATGGAACCTTATATTTATTCATAACTTGCCTTAACAGATCTTGTAGCTTTGCTGCTGGAGCAGAGTGCTCGTTGGCATCTTCCAAAATTCTCCACACTTGAGTCATCCGCTGTTGACTAGATGTTTTATCTCCAGTGCCTGATGCTAGGCATAGATCGATAAGAATCGCAATACCGGCGAGGAAAACACTGTGGAGTGCAACTGCGAGTCGAAGTCTGGTTTCCACAAACGGGATGCCCTCCTGCTCTAGTTCATGCTCCATATCGAGGATAAGAGCAGCAGAGCTGAGACATATCTCACGAGAATTAACACATTCAGGCTCCACTGTGCCTCGAACTAAGTATGGCAGATGCAGCTTGCAACGTTGGCCGTGGACGAATAGATTCAGAACATGCCGCTGAACTATAACCGAGGGTGAGCGCCTCGGGTCCGTAATTGGAAGTTTCCTGAGTTCACTATACTTAGCATTGAAAAACGCAGGAATTTCCTGTATCAATTTGTCGATTGCCATGTCTAGTTCCTGAACAAGGTTATATCCGAGACTGCATGGATCGGTATTGGCAAGAGACATGCGGTCAACAAAAGTCCGGGAAAGTTCTGCGAGACGAATCCGTTGGAGAAAGTATGACATGCATGTAGGTTGCTCAATTGGAAGACCAAGGGGTGTTTTGCCATCAACTAGACCCTCGTCATTTATATTCAGCGGTTTTTTTACGGCCATATGCTGCGGGTTTATGCTGTATGTGCCTTCATGTGGGCCAGGGAATCGCGCCTTTAACCTTTTTTTCAATGTTAGAGTCCTGTATTGGAGATCTTGTATACTGATTGTATCATTACTTACCAATCTGTAGCTGCGATAT
This sequence comes from Calonectria honghensis, assembly GCA_013403855.1. Taxonomy (NCBI): domain Eukaryota; kingdom Fungi; phylum Ascomycota; class Sordariomycetes; order Hypocreales; family Nectriaceae; genus Calonectria; species Calonectria honghensis. The sequence continues at coordinate 688,174 of VTGB01000022.1, forward strand.
ACCACCATAACCTTCGGCCCACTTCGACTTTTACCTCATTCCAGCCTAGTTGTGCCAAGTGTCCGTTATTTGGGTGATCTATACGGTGTAACCCAAGCTCACGGGCGAGGACGGTAGCCCTTGAAACGTAGGACCTAGCTCGGATAGATATCCCTTCCACATTGCATATCACGAAGCTCAATAGCAATATGCCTTGAATCAATTCAATTGACATATCAGCACCATGCTGCGCATTGTCTGCAAGATCCATTCCTTCTTTCAGCCAGAAGAACGATTGCGAGTTGGCTTCGTCACTGCTACCAAACAGGCCACAGTCTTCGTCACGAAATGTCCAAGAAAATGTGACGTCGGCACAAACAGAAACTAGCACAACCACCGAGGCAACTGGTATCCTTGCACCCTGCTCCATGCTGCCGTAGACGTCATCAACCAGCGCTTTTAGGGACGGGGCATGAACAATATGGCGAATATGGGAGATACCAATGATGTATTTTTCTATCAAGCATAGCATTTCTTCCCTCTGGGGCAGCCATATGCATCTTGTGGGTTCAAAGGATAGAGACGATGACGGGATGCTTGGGGGTTGGAAGATGTAGCATGAGAATGACTTTGTAATTGACCTAATTGGACAGACGCGAAACGTTATTCTATCAGCGAGGACAGAATCCTAGCGCCACCAATAGGTGAGCAAGGAATTCGAGTCGATAAAAAGCAGGCACTTACGCTTAGCTTTGGGCCTAGACAATTTCTTTCAAGAAATAATGCATCCGCTGTCAAGTTTGAAACATTCGATGGTACCTGTTGCGCAAGTGGTTGCAGAGATGCGAAGTTGTCGATCCCATCATTTTGGGTAGGCACATTCGGAGGTGGCGATGCTGCAATTTCGAATTGTTTAGTCCGATCTGATAACAGAGCCTCTAATCTCTCCAGGCGTTTTAAAACATCTGCATTAGAATTTGAACTGGCCGACGCCTTAGTCTGATTTACCCTAGATGACTGGGACAGTTGTGGTGGGTCTTGCGATTCTGGGCATGCCAGTCCGCGGGATGAACAATTGGTGCACGGAAATGTGCGACTGCATCGGAGTTTGCGCACCCTGCAAAAGTGACATGAAATCGGACGCTGGCGCGGCTGTCTACCCATAATGCCGAATTGAATACGAGAAGGGGCGCGAAGCGAATATTGCGAGCCGCTGACCAAAGTTTGAGAAGTTTGAAGAACACAAAATGGAGGGTGCTTGACTCGACTCCGCGGAGTATCCATGGGAGCGGAATATCCGCGGGGCTTGAACTCGGACGACGTTACCCACCCACCACCACCCCAACAGCATCCGATCACTTTCAACCATGCGCCACTAGCTAGGGTGTGATTGGGGAAATTCCCGTGAAGGTGGCCCCAAAAAAAGAAAAGCCCGATTCATGATGCTCCCGCTGGATTGTTAATGGTGGGTTGTTATGGGGTGTTTCACTGAACCCTTGCAGCTAAGCCGAAATATGTTGCCAAACGATACTATTTGGTGTTTATGCCACCAACTCGGCCTTATAGACCCCGGATATAGGGTTTGGGTCCGGATGAAATCCAATATTTGATTTCAAGGGCTTTTCAACTGTGGTGCACTTGTGCGTGATCCGAAGGTCGCCCCTCCGGAGTCTGGGGTGACCGACACTCATGTAGCTATAACAATGGTACCCCCCTCACTTGGCTGTTGTTCATTGGCAATCCGAGTACACGCAAACATATTGAAAACCCTCTCTCTTCATCAGATACTGCAATCAGAGGCTGTAGAATATCACGCGAAAGATCGAGAGGAAAGGAGAAATCACACACTACCCACCACCAGGAGTGACTTCCACATAATGGCAGTCATCGACACCCAAGATCGTTCAGGGAGCACCAGCACTATTGCGCCCACCAAAAATGTTCAGGGAAATGATTTAGAAACAGGAACAGTATCAGTCAACGTTGACGAACCTGCCCCTCGAGACCCCAACATCGTCGACTGGGATGGGCCCGATGATCCAGAAAACCCAATGAACTGGTCAAGGCGAAGGAAGATAATGACCGTAGGCCTGGTATCTTCGATTACCTTTGTCACGTTAGTCGCTATTTCACTTGTTCTTTGCCGAAACTCCACATCTGACAATATGCAGTCCTCTCGCGTCGTCCATTTTTGCACCGGGCATCGACCAAGTCATGACTGAGTTTCACTCAACCAACCAACAGCTTGCGTCTTTTATAGTTTCCGTTTATCTCCTAGGGTACTCTTTTGGTCCTTTGGTGCTTGCACCTCTGTCTGAGATGTATGGTCGGCTATATATTTACAATGTTTGCAATGTTCTCTTTGTCGTCTTCAATGTTGGCTGCGCCAAAGCTCCGAATCTAACTGCCCTGATAGTCCTTCGGCTGTTCACCGGTCTTGTTGGATGTTGCCCGCTCACTCTCGGAGCGGGCACGTTGGCTGACGTTATTTCGAGTAAAAAACGGGGGCTTGCGATGTCATCTTGGATCCTGGGACCCATTACTGGTCCAATAATTGGACCAATTGGTAGGTTTCTTATCAGCTATATCATTAAAGAGTTGAATAAACTAATGCTTTATTCAGCGGGAGGGTACTTGACTAAAGGTGAAGATTGGCGCTGGTCGGTTTGGGTTGTGGCAATAGTGGTAGGATCAAGATGATGAAAGCTTCAAAAAACCCCATGGCTAATTTTATTCATGAGGTTAGTCTGGCGCCATCACAATTTTGAACTTTATTTTCATGCGCGAAACATATCACTATACTCTCCTTCAGAAAAAGACGAAGAGACTTCAGAAAGAAACTGGCAACATGAAGCTTCGCTCTGCCACTGAGAGAGGACAAAGCACCCAAGAACTGTTCAAAGTCGCGATTGTTCGACCAACTAAAATGCTAGTCTTTTCACCTATTGTTTTTCTGCTATCCTTCTACATGGCCATTGTCTATGGATATTTGTATCTCATTTTCACCGCCCAACCCGTTCTCTTTGAGGAACAATACGGATTCTCCACTGCATCAGTAGGACTCTCGTATATCGGCCTTGGTGTGGGGTCAGTCATCGGTGTCTTTTTCACGGGCGCAACAGTGGATTCCCTTTCGCGTCGCCTGACAAAGAAGAATGGAGGAGAAGCGAAGCCAGAGTATCGCTTACCGGTTCTAGTCATTGCTTCGTTCACTATACCTTTGGGCCTTTTCATATATGGATGGGCCGCAGAGAAGAAGGAGCACTGGATTTTGCCTATTATTGGAACATCGTTTCTTGGTCTCGGAATGATTTGCGGCATGGTAAGTCTATCGTCTTATTGGTCTGGACCTGGTTTGGTAGCATGGTGATAGCAACTAATGTTGGATAGATGGGAACGACAGTTTACTTGGTTGACGCATATGTTCAATACGCTGCATCTGCCGTGGCTGCTAGCACCGTGCTCCGCTCACTTGTGGGAGCACTTCTCCCACTGGCGGGACGAAAGATGTACGAGGCGCTGGGGTATGGGTGGGGAACGTCTCTCCTGGCGTTCATTGCTGTGGCCATGATTCCAGTACCAGTCCTTTTTCTAAAATATGGCGAGAGGATCCGGAATCATAATTTTTTCGATGTGCCGTTTTAGGCGCCTTGAGGTGAAATGGCGGTAATTCGAAGGGGCGTGCTTCTATTTCCGGGCTCGTCCCATGTCGATTATTCATGGGTGCGGCCAAAGATCAGGCGTTCGTCAAACTTAGATTGCATACATGCCGCTGACGTAAATAGAAACGAAATAATCCCCAATTTGGCGTTTCAGGGAGTAAAAAGAAGCAGAAAATTTGGACTAACAAGCAAAAGGTGTAATTCTTTCAATTGAATAGTCATTGATAGCATGTGAATGTGGTTTCTCCTTATCGTGAATGATCGCTGGTTGCAATTCTTCACATTTAAAATAAGTGGTCTGAGGTTTGGAGAGGTAGATTTCACAATCCTTCCACTAAATTTCATGGCCAATGAAATGAGATCAAATTCACAATGGTCACCACTTGTCCCTAATTCGGTAAAGTTGATGAGTAATATCACGTGATCTAAAAACGAATCCAGTAAGGCCGGTCGTGTACCCGAGCATCTCCCGGCGGCCTGGCACGGGGCTCATCATACGATTGCTCGAATTTGCTCCGGCTCGAATTCGCCAGCAATAAACCTCGCCCGACGAACCTCTCTCACACCTTCGACCCGCACGTCGTCCGCCTTGCGATCTTGCTCTCGAGCACCCTCAATTGATCCCGTCTCACGAGCTCCTCCTCTTCGCAACCCAATCCGTCACAATGCTGCGCACACAGGCATCCAACCTACTGCGCAAGAGCTTGGTGCGCAGCTCGCCTGCCCTCGCCTCCCGAGCCGCTTCCACTCACGCCATCTCCAACCCAACTCTCGCCAACATTGAGAAGCGATGGGAGGGCATGCCTCTCCAAGAGCAAGCCGACCTTTGGATGGCTCTCCGTGACCGCATGCAGGTCAACTGGAACGAGCTTACTCTCCAGGAAAAGAAGGCCGGTACGTGCGCCTGAAAATACCTCCCGCCCAGCCGAGAGCAGCCATCAACAGCCTCGTAACCCACTGTCACTACACTATACATTCCCTCGCACCACAACGCCTTTTGGAACATCAATTCATCCCAAAAATCTCCAATGCACCCCTCAATTTCACCTAGCAGTATTTTCAGGCTTCAATTGGGTCGTATCATCAATTTCCAGTTCATGACTGGCAGCCAGAGTGCCCGTATTTGCTCGCTCGCACGGCGATACTCACGCCACATTCTGACGGTGCACTATATCCAGAAAGCTGACTTAGAATGTTTCAATAGCCTACTGGATTGCTTTCGGCCCTCACGGCCCCCGTGCTCTTGACCCCCCTGGTACCAACGCCCGCGTTGCTTGGGGTGTTGCCATTGGTCTCGGTGCCAGTCTCGGTCTCTTCGCCCTCATCCGCTTCTTCGCCAAGCCCGTCCCCTACACCATGTCCCAGGAGTACCAGGAGCAGAGTAACGAGTTCCTCAAGGTGCGCAACGACTACAGCAGTTATATCCGCCCATGGCGTTTCGAGCTAACTCGTCTCTTCCCAGAACCAAAAATCCGACCCCTTCACCGGTATCACCTCTCCCGGCTACAACGGCAAGGGAATGGTCCAGTCCCCTCCCAAGGGCAACTAAAGCCAGCAAACGACCTCTTTTCCTTTGTGCTAGAAGACGGGGTGACTCATGGAGACGTATCCGTGTGTAAAATGGTTTTGGAGCATGGGTATAGTGGGGGTTTCGAAGTGACTCCAGAGGAAGCAAGCCTGGGTGTAAATACTGTACTACAACAACGGAACCCGAGCCGAGTCTGTTTGAAATTTGTCGCTTGTCTTTCCAATTGCCTATCCATTGTGCAAACGCTACTGCCTGCCTACCTAGTAGTCAGTTACCAAGAAACTCCTAACATTCTAGCCCAATCAACTATGCCACATGGCCCGTTCCCTCGATTCAATCATTGCACGCGCTATCAACCACCGCTCTGCCCAGCTTCCCTGTAATGCTCAAATGTATCTGATGGGTCCACTTTCCTGGGATTAATCTCCTCCTCTTCCATGCGTCTATCCAGTTCGAACCTGCCATCCTTGCCCCAGTACAAAGCTTTTTCGGCCCCTTTCACACATGCTTCAGTGATAAGTACATAGGGCATGGGGGCGTCAAACATAGGCTCAGCAAGAACCCGTTCCATCTCCATCTTCAGTCCTCGGGCACCGGTCTCTGATGTGGCAGCCCGTTCCGCAATAGCGTATAGTGCCTTTTCAGTAAAGTAGAGACGAGAGGGATAGGTCTCAAACAGAGCTGTGTATTGGGCGACAAGACTATTGCGAGGCTCCGTCAAGATGCGGAAAAGGTCGTCTATTGACAGAGGGCTCAACGCGCAGATGTTGTGCAGTCGACCAATGAGTTCGGGGATGAAGCCAAAGGACTGAAGATCCACGGGAGTGACCAGATCTAGAGGGGTAAAGGAAGGTGCGGACTGTGGGTTATGGTGTGGGAGGTGGGTATATGTATCTGGTGAAAGAGCCTGCTTGCCGGACGCTGATGTGCGACCGCGAACCTCTCCACCAAAACCCATCGTCGGCTTTGTCATGCGTCTCATGATTCCCTTGTCCAATCCGACGAACGCGCCGCAAAAGACAAATAAGATGTTTTTTGTGTCGATCGTGTATTGATCAACTTTGCCACCTGGTGCACCACCCTGTGGGGAGGAAGAAGATGAACCCGAGGAATTATAGTTGGTGGTGATGGGTGGTGCGGACCTGGAGGAGCGGTTCTCCTTGACGTTGATGGTGACCTTGGTACCCTCGACAAGCTTTAGTAAAGCCTGCTGGACGCCCTCGCCACCGACATCTCTACCAGTGGTAGTCTCCCTTCTGGCAATCTTATCAAATTCATCCAGAACGATAATTCCATGTTCAGTGGCCTTAATATCGTAATTCGATTCGATGAGAAGTCTTTCGATACATGCTTCAACATCTTGGCCGATATATCCAGCTTGTGTGAACGAATTGCAGTCGGAGATGGAGAACGGGACGTTGATCTTTTTGCTCAAAGTTCTAGGCTTGTTAGTAAAGATACAAGCGATATGTAGGGGTAGGCTCACTCTAGAATGTACGTCTTGCCTACACCAGTTGGGCCGATTAACAACAGGTTGCTTTTGTCAATTTTGACAGGTTGAGGAATAGAGCCATCTTCAGGTTGATAGAGATGATCGACAACATCATTCCCAAAATCCTGATTCTCATAAAGATGACGGACAGACTCAAACTCTTCTTGAAAATTATCAGTTGCGTATTGCACAGGCATATAACCAGGCACACGCTGACCTTCGCCTGAGTGCATCTCACGGCGTTTTTGATGTAGCTCCCTGTCTCTAGCAAACTGCTGGCGCATAATTTTGTCGCGCCTATTTCGCTCCTCATGGTCCTGTTGGTGGCGGCGCCGGAGGTTCTGGTAATGGTTGAAGATGGTGGAACAAATCGTTTTCTTGGCCCGGTCTTGACCAACGACGTAATCGTCGACCCGTTTCTTCAGGTCGCGGGGATAGAACTGCGGGACGCCAAAGTTGGGCTTTGTGAACATGGGGCCGCGCCCCGAGTCCATTGTAGGGTCATAGCTGCCGGTAAATCCGGAGTTGAAGTCATTTGCACGCCTGGCAGCAGCGAGAGAGCGAGAGAGGAAAAAATGACGGCAGTGCGGATGGAATCGTGTGTGGGGGGCCGGCCGCGCCAGTCTGCAGGAAGCAGAGAGGAGAGCTCTGGGAGCCAAAGGCACCACCCTAATTGAGGGCGACATTGTTTCGATCATCCAAATCACATAATAGAGATTCGGCACATGAAGATCAAAGACAGCTGACCAAATCGACTCTCTAATCAACTGATGCGATGATGACGAGGTACTGGTGCGGGGAGCGGCAACGGCTGGCTTATGGTGTGAGCGAGGGAGTGGTTGCCAGCCCTGGGGGAAAGCTTATCAAGTCACACCAAGATGAGACACAACGGCGGTTTCTTGAATTACACAAGGTGTATTTTATGACATGAATAAAACGATGGGCGTTCGCGCAATTATATGTAATTGGGACTCATGAGCTCAGTGAGGTGATGGCCTCGGAAGCTATGGTCACCGGCGCACTTCGCCGCTATCGGAAGATTTTCCCGCGGGAAACTTGTTGACCTGGTCGCCGTCAAGCAACTTGCCAGGTGAAAGCGACAACAACGATTCCTCCGGGAATTTTTCAACCACTTAGACGATCTAGCATTGCTCCTCATGGAGAGATACAACGCATGCATGACCGGAGAATGAAACCTCGCAACCCATTCCCGCGGGAAACTCGGGAAACTGGGCCGCTGTTTGTGGGGGAACAGCAAACAATCCATCTCGCGCCCCATACACCACTGCAGCTAGCAATCACTTACAGCTATCAATTTGCTTAGCCTGGCCACTATCCTTGGCTGCACTTTAGACTTCGCATCTTGCTACATCGAGCCAAGCAACAGGTGTAGTGGCAAACGCCGGCGAGATCACGCCAGTGAGCTGCCTGGACGCAGGCAGGCGAGGTCAGTGTGGCACAGTGCACACACGAGATAACACACAGCATTCCCTCAGATATAGAAGAAATGCCTGCCGACGTACAAGGAAATAGTACGTACCACAGATGTTGGGAATCCGAGCGGAATCTGAGCGCATCCTAGACGTCATCCTAGCCCTGGTCGCGCTTTATCGATAAAGCTCCCCCAAGTGTCAAGTAGAGTTGCTAGGGGGAGGCAGGATGGGAGGTCGAGGTCTCGGATCTCACCAATCTATTTCTCCTCCTCCCGCCTCTTAAACGTTCCATCTCCCCAATCTTTTTTTTTGTTCCAGAGCAATTCATTCCCGCGCTTCTTCTCTAGATCCCTCCCTTTGCTAGATTTCCTGGCCGCTACCGGCTGTGGTCTAGACTTTGGACGCTTGCCACTGTCTCCCTTGGCTCAACATTTAAAACCTGAAGCTCGCAACACTACCTCGCCAGCTACCCCGCCTCTGTCGACCGACCACCTCTTTTCACTTTCGCCACCACCGCGCCAGGCTCTTCACAGCTTTCGTCATGGCCGCAATCGTCCAGCCTGCGTCTAACCAGCTCGAATTCGGCCATTCCAATGACTCCGGCCAGAGCAATGATGCCCCCCAGGATGGCACGGGTTAGTCGGATTCTTGACATGTGATGATCTGAGATGGCTGGCAGATTACTGACAACCCCACCTTACAGGCGTCATCGGTCTCGACCCATGGCTTTCTCCCTTCAGCGGCGCGCTGAAAAGACGATATGCGCAGGCCCATGAATGGATCAAGACCATCAACGACACCGAAGGTGGGCTTGAAAATTTTAGCAAGGTAACGCTCCACGCCATGGAGCCCAAAGCCGCATCTTGTTGACATTTGTGAAGGGAATTGAAAAGTTCGGATTCAACGTCGACAAGGATCAAAATGTCGTTTATCGGGAATGGGCACCCAACGCCACCGCTGCATACCTCATTGGAGATTTCAGTAGGTCCCCTGGTTCTACCATAGCAAAGACCTAGCTTATACGTGCTCTAGATAATTGGGACCGCTCCACGCATCCAATGAAGAAGGACAACTATGGGGTATTCGAGATCTCAATTCCCTCCAAAAATGGGCAGCCTGCGATCCCGCACAACTCCAAAGTCAAGGTTCGATCTGATCATCATCGTCGATAACCCGCTCTAATTTTCCAATCCCAGATTTCCCTTGACCTCCCAAGCGGGGAACGCGCTGATCGGCTCCCGGCTTGGATCAAGTACGTCACGCAGGATTTATCAGTCTCGCCCGTATACGATGCTCGCTTCTGGAATCCTCCTGCTTCGGAAAGATACCAATTCAAGCATGAGAGACCAGCCAAGCCCGCAAGTGTCCGTGTATACGAGGCCCACGTTGGTATCTCCAGCCCAGATCAACGCGTTGCCACATACAAGGAGTTTACCCAGAACATGCTCCCCAGGATCCACAACCTTGGTTACAACGTGATTCAACTGATGGCTGTTATGGAGCATGCATACTATGCAAGCTTTGGTTATCAAATCAACAGCTTTTTCGCCGCCAGCAGCCGATATGGTCCTCCGGAGGATCTGAAAGAGCTCATTGATACGGCTCATAGCCTCGGTATCGTTGTACTTCTTGATGTGGTTCACAGCCACGCGTCAAAGAATGTGCTCGATGGCATCAACAATTTTGATGGCACTGATCACCAGTACTTCCATGGTGGTGGCAAGGGTAATCATGACCAGTGGGATAGCAGACTCTTTAACTATGGTCATCATGAGGTTTTGCGATTCTTGCTGAGCAACCTGCGGTTCTGGATGGATGAGTATCAATTTGATGGATTCCGTTTTGATGGTGTCACTAGCATGCTATACATTCACCATGGCATGGGAACGTAAGTTATGCTTTTCTCCTCGTCTCAACTCTTTATTTAGAAACATTCTTACTGGTGTGAGCAGCGGATTTTCTGGTGGCTACCATGAATATTTTGGTCCCGAAGTTGAGGAAGAAGCTGTCGTCTACCTCATGTTGGCTAACGAGATGCTTCACAAGCTCTACCCGAGCTGCATCACTATTGCTGAAGACGTTTCTGGAATGCCAGCTTTGTGCCTTCCTTTATCGCTTGGGGGTGTAGGATTCGACTACCGCCTAGCAATGGCTATTCCAGACATGTGGATCAAGATTTTAAAAGAGGTCAAAGACGAGGCCTGGGACATTGGCAACATTTGCCACACTCTCACGAACCGACGACATGGAGAGAAAACGATCGCGTATTGTGAAAGTCATGACCAAGCGTAAGATGCCCAAGCTCCTTGGTTCCAAAAGTCAATCCCCTAACTAATGTATAGTCTTGTTGGTGACAAAACGCTCATGATGCATCTCTGCGATGCTGAGATGTACACAAACATGTCAACACTCTCCCCATTGACCCCGGTAATTGATCGAGGCATGGCTCTTCACAAGATGATTCGACTCCTGACCCATGGTTTGGGCGGTGAGGGCTACCTTAACTTCGAGGGCAATGAATTCGGGCACCCTGAGTGGTTGGACTTTCCTCGACAGGGTAACAACAACTCATTCTGGTATGCCCGGCGCCAGCTCAATTTGACGGAAGATCCTCTCCTACGATACCAGTATCTAAACAACTTTGACCGATTGATGAACACTACTGAGGCCAAACACAAATGGCTGGCTGCTCCCCAAGCTTATATCTCACTCAAGCATGAGGGAGACAAGGTCATCGTGTTTGAAAGGGCAGGTCTCGTCTTTATCTTCAATTTCCATCATCACGAAAGCTTCAGCGATTACCGAATTGGTATCGATGTAGCCGGAACGTATCGAGTCGTTATCAACACCGACGCGGCAGATGTTGGAGGCCACAACAGGATCGATGCAGAGACTCGCTTCTTCACAACGCCGATGGATTGGAATGGACGCAAAAACTGGACTCATGTCTATATCCCATGCCGAACAGCTTTGGTAAGTCCGCCCACGACAAATAATTACATTCACTTGAGCATTTTCAAGAAGCTAACCAATAATCCAACCTGCAGGTTCTGGCTCTCGAATCGACATTCTAAGCCAGTGGGCCCGCAACAAAGCACATAAAAGGGGAGCGGCGGTCGCGAGAGGCATACGTGACGTTTGTTATGGGCGTGATTGATGGATAAAAGAGTCATTATTCAGTTTCTTGATCAAAGCACATCATGTTCTGGACCAAAAAGATGTTTCATTCTTATTGATAGGTAGTTGAGCGAGTTAGGCAATACCTGGGATTATTATGCATAGTACTTCGAAGAAAACAAGAAAACGTGGTGCGCGCAAGAACGACAATTTAGCCTCAACCATATTCGGTGATGAGCATACAAATATTGGTAGTTTCAATGGCAAATTGTCCTGATATGGAGCCTTCCAATAGAGTCTGTGCTTAAGTGTTGTTGGGGGCTCGGATTTTTCGGCTCGGGGTTTCGGCATTATGTCAAAAATAATACGCTCAAAGTGAAAGAAGTTTTTGATATCATGCAAAGGAGATTTTTTATTCAGCTAGTTTACGAATGACAAAGCTTGCAGGAGTATTGCCCATGAAGTATAGTTCAATCCTCAAAATAGATATAATATTGCCTAGCATCACAGTACAGAAGTATAAGAAAAAGGTCGTCAAACAAATCGGCCCGGGGCAGCCGGGAGGTCGGCAACAGACGGGCATGAAGTGGCGGCACGTACAACGTGAGAAGCCACAGCACAAGTGGAAGTGAGAGGGGGAAGTGGGGAAATCCAAGAACAATTGGCAAATGTCACACGAGAGAAAACTGGGTCTCGGCCACCCTTCCACCCCGTAGCCAAGCGTAAAGCACAAAAAAAAAAAAGCTGTCCTCAATACTGGTGCCCACAGCTCCAACTATGGGTGGATACGGGTTTCCGCAATTGCCCTCTTTGATTGGCTACATGTTACTGGGGGCAGAGAGGTAGCATAGCTCAGAGGGGTAGACCAATGACGAGGGGGAATCCAAGGCATGGATGGATGTATCGGCCTGGGATGAAAGGAATCTTGTCAAAACTGGGGGATACAGGCCAGAAGAATTGAGCATAGAAAAGCTTCATGATGATTATGAAGGCTGGGAAAATGCCTTCTTCGTGAGAAGTCAGAGACCAATTGGCTCCCTCAGGGGATAAAACTGCAAATGTAACATCAAAGGATACTTTATCCGAAGAGAGGAGGTGAGCCCCGAGACACTGCACCGTCTGGCACTGTGTCAATGTCCATGTCTGTGGATGTTCAACATGCTTGGTTGCTATTTGTCTCTCCCCGGTTCATTCCCCCAATCCGGGCCACGCACGGGTAGCGCATCCCACCCCAACCCAATCTCCATCCGTCCACAGCACCGTACGTAGTTACCAGGTAGGTACACCCATCTCGGAGCTCACCAATGCTACTTTCCCCGCTTTCCCACGTCGTGTCCCGATGTCAATTCCCATCACTGTTTTCTCGCCTCCTGGGATTTCACCCATTGAGTACTGGCTGTAGCACATCATCAGCATCTCGCTGTTCACATATCATCGAGCAATCATGGCAATTTTCTCATCATTGCACAATTGACCTTCCATGCCCGGGCATTGTCAGCACCCAACAACCCGCAACTTGATGTACAGGCGTGCTTCAATGGCCCAAAGGCAGGTACCGTAGCTCCGCTGTCGCTCACAGTGCTCTCTGCTGTTGCCGCCGAACTGCCAATTTTTTCTGGTCGCACGGCCTTCCCCCTCTGGCAAGGCAACCACTGGGTCTTTGTCGCGAATAATCCCGCCGCATCGTCCCGGTAAATTGCCGGCATCGCAGCTCCCTCGGTGGAGTGGCCCGTAATTTGAGGTTAGCGTTCCACGTGACCCGGTGCGAAAGCTCTAACCGACCAAGTCGTCCTCCCGAGCAAAACTGCTCACTCCGTAAAAGTTCTCCCTCAGCTTCACCTATCTCTCTCCACTCCCATCTCTAGTTGCTCTTTGTCATCTGTCAAGATGTTCAAGAGGTGAGTTTCGATGTTCCGCTGCCCTTCGCCAATTGACTTGTGCTTTTTTCGTCCCAATTGAGAGCCAATTGAACCGACACTAACATTTTCCCTCGGCAGCGGCATTTCCTCCTTCGCCCGCGCGGCTCGCCCGTCCCTGGTCGCTCCCCGTGTCATCCGACCTGCCTCTCTCCGAGTTCCCATCACCAACCGATGGGCCTCTACCACCAGCGTCGGTGCTGGCAAGATTCACCAGGTGAGCTCGCTTCCGCCGTTTTCCCTGGACCGCGAATCCGCCCTCGGGCCTCTCCGGTCGCCCGGCACCCAAGGAAAATGTCCGGTATCAAGAAACTAACATTCTTCATAGGTCATTGGTGCCGTTGTTGACGGTTAGTTAATCACTGGCTTAAACTTGCCACGAGTGGAATATTACAATGGATATTGTGCTGACAGTCTGTAGTGAAGTTTGACACCGCCAAGCTCCCTCCCATTCTCAACTCTCTGGAGACTGAGAACAATGGCCAGAAGCTCGTCCTCGAGGTCGCCGTACGTAATTCTATCCATGATGTGCGCCAATTCATCCATTAACAGCCTGTGCAGCAACATCTGGGTGAGAACGTCGTCCGATGCATTGCCATGGACGGTATGTCTTCGCCGCTTGCTTTTTTTCCCGCGCCAATTTTCTAATGCCCTTCCCAGGTACCGAGGGTCTCGTCCGAGGCGCCAAGGCTCTTGACACCGGCGCTCCTATCACCATCCCCGTCGGTCCCCAAACCCTTGGTCGTATTATGAACGTCACTGGTGACCCCATTGACGAGCGTGGTCCTATCAAGTCTGACAAGCATCTCCCCATTCACGCCGAGGCTCCCGAGTTCGTCGACCAGTCGACCTCCGCTGAGATTCTCGTCACCGGTATCAAGGTCGTCGATCTCCTTGCCCCCTACGCCCGTGGTGGAAAGATTGGTCTCTTCGGTGGTGCTGGTGTCGGAAAGACTGTGTTCATTCAGGAGCTTATCAACAACATCGCCAAGGCCCACGGTGGTTACTCCGTCTTCACTGGTGTCGGTGAGCGAACCCGTGAGGGTAACGATCTGTACCACGAAATGCAGGAGACCTCCGTCATTCAGCTCGATGGCGAGTCCAAGGTCGCCCTGGTCTTTGGTCAGATGAACGAGCCCCCAGGTGCCCGTGCCCGTGTTGCCCTTACTGGTCTGACCATTGCCGAGTACTTCCGTGACGAGGAGGGTCAGGATGGTGAGTTATATCGCGCTCCTTTGTGCCAAAACCCTTACTGATTTCATCCAGTGCTGCTCTTCATCGACAACATTTTCCGATTCACCCAGGCCGGTTCCGAGGTGTCTGCCCTTTTGGGTCGTATCCCCTCTGCCGTCGGTTACCAGCCCACCCTTGCCGTCGACATGGGTGGTATGCAGGAGCGCATTACCACTACCAAGAAGGGATCCATTACCTCCGTCCAGGCTGTCTACGTCCCTGCTGACGATTTGACTGATCCTGCCCCCGCCACCACCTTCGCTCACTTGGACGCCACCACCGTGTTGTCCCGTGGTATCTCTGAGTTGGGTATCTACCCCGCTGTGGACCCTCTCGACTCCAAGTCCCGTATGCTTGACCCCCGTATTGTCGGTCAGGAGCACTACGACACCGCCACCCGTGTCCAGCAGATTCTCCAGGAGTACAAGTCTCTCCAGGATATCATTGCCATTCTGGGTATGGACGAGTTGTCCGAGGCTGACAAGCTTACTGTCGAGCGTGCCCGTAAGATCCAGCGTTTCCTGAGCCAGCCCTTCACTGTCGCCCAGGTTTTCACTGGTATCGAGGGTAAACTCGTCGACCTCAAAGAGACCATCAAGTCTTTCAAGGCCATCCTTGGTGGTGAGGGTGACAACCTTCCCGAGGGTGCCTTCTACATGGTTGGTGACTTCGCTTCCGCAAAGGCGAAGGGTGAGAAGATTCTTGCCGAGCTGGAGAACAACTAAGTGGTTTGAATCAAGTAATAGCGGGGGACGGAGGGAGAACTGGGCCTGTGTATAGAGAAGAGGAACAGGGGCCGGGGAGGTTTCTCGTAAGCTCCATCAAGTCTCGTTTGTGAGCTGTGTACCAAGAAATCAACAAAATTCCTCTTGTAGCCATATCAAACTTTCGTTTGTGCCGTGAACTCGGTCCATTGGCCATTTGTTCTTCATGTATGATAGGTGATGTGATTTGAATGTGCATGGCCGCCTGGTACTCAATCACATTATTTTGGTTAACTTAAGTGGCTTGGATTGTTTAATAGCTGCTTTCCCTTCTCAGCGTGATACGTTGCTCAGTTACTTGTCTTCTCCCTAAGCGCTTACTCATGACGCTCAACGCAGCACCACAATTACTGCCTTGCATCGACCTCTCTTGCCGTCCTGCCCTGTACCATGAACAGAACCCTCGCTTGCACCTGTTGATTCGCAATATCGGGCTCTATGTAACATCAAGAATACTAGAAAGAAGTATATATTAGAGTGCATGTAATATGTCGCTAACGTGGGACAGGAAACAAGCCTTTACCTACCTTACCCTGAAGCTCCATCCGCACATTGCTTGATGAAGCCCTTCCCCATTTACATTTGCAAGTATAATAGATGCCCATGTGCGTGTCTATCATTTTTTCTTTCTTTTGATGATTTTGTAGCAAGACTTGTGCTTCCATCGGCACGCACACGAGCTCGCACACGAAATTGCATATCAACTGCCTTGTTGTCTCCATGAAAAATATAGTTGCCTATTCACCAGTAACGTGAACACTGATCATAACAAAGTCATATAAAACTAGTTAAATATACATACACACTCACACTCAATTTCCAATAAATCTTACTACCCATCTTCCTCCAGCTAAGCCTGAATATTTTTTCGCCCTTCAAGAAGAACCTGAAGCCAAAACGCCGAATCTTAATGCTATAGCCATTCAACGAGCAACACATCAACTAACGATCCCATAAAATTGACTGGGGGGGTTTCGAATTGAGAACCACCAGCTTCCTCTCGCCTGGGGTCCATGCCACGCGTCTGCCTGCGTCATCCACAACCGTGATGGAAGAGGCCGGATCTAGATGGAGGCTTGTAGGCTCAGGGGTAACCCAGTTAAAATCCTGAAAGATGACCCTGGCAACATTTAAATCACCATCAGCCTCAATCGCTGCCTGTGGCACGAGCAGGAGATGTTCCCACTCTGAGCCGAGGTGATGGCATAGATCAGTTAGAGACCGCTGGCCGATGCCCTCAAGCCACCATACATCGTTTATGAGTTTTATGAAGGCTGCATAGTAAGCGATGATGACGAGGGCACGTGGTCGGCGTTGTCGGCAGAGATCAATAAAAGGGCGAGGGAGAAATGTAAACCATGTTATGATGCGAAGGTTCATGACGGGATTGAAGCCGTTTCGAAGATTCATATATAATGAACCCAGATATTTGAGAGTTTCATGATAAACGGAAACGTGTTCGTAATCGGGATCATTGTGTTTTATGGAAGAAACCATGAATAATAGGTGGTTAGGAATGAAAGTGGCAGCCGCCTCGAGATCGATTGGAGGGCGTTGGAAGAGCGCATACATGCCAGTCTCAAACAGCTTTTCCACTCCCATTAGGTCAATGACGAGGCCGATGCCCCGCCAAACAATCATCCAATCAAGGATGTAGAGGTCCTTGCTGTCCTTTTCTCGAAAAACCTGAGACGAAAGAGCTGTGAGAAACAAAGAGTTCGCGATAAGAGCAGCGTACGTGTCGGGGGCAGCAGCTTCAACCGCGCGGCGGTAGCCCTCGAATGAACGGGCTCGATAGGCAAGGGCACGGCTGGGATTACAATCTTGATTGAGGCTTTGCATGTGAAGACTGGACAATGCAAAGAGAGAATCCATGAGAAAAGGTGTCTCGAAGGCAACCTGAACCATGCGAATCTTGAGAATATCATCGACGGGATTTTCTGGACCTGGGGCGGCAACGGAAAAGGATGATGATGTTGAGGTCGTGTAAAACCACAATAGCTTCATGTCTCCGGCATCAATATTGCTGGGCTGCCAAAGTGGTTGGAGAAGGAGGGGACAACTATCATTAGGAACTGGGCTCTGATGTCGACTGCGTGGGGTCGAGGATGGCGAGGAAATCCCATTAGGCGAGCTGCCATGTACAAGGGCATTTGAGGTGGTTGATGTAGCAGGTGAGGTTGGCGTGGGTGTAACCGACGCAGATGAAGAGGCTGGTAATGGGGTTGAGGGTGTGGGATAAACACAATCAACCTTGCGAAGCTTGCAAGAACGGCACGTTGGCCGGGCCTCGTCACACTTGACCTTCCGAACCTTACAGTTGCGGCAACCGGTTCGTGACTTTTTGTGAGGGCGTTTTGAGTGATAAGGCTTGTCTGCACAAGCAGGACCGGGAGCGGCAGACGTAGAATCCGTGACAGTACCCGGGGGAAGCGGAGACTGCAGCCGTAGTGGTTGGTCTAACTGAGCTCGAGTGTGTAGTTGGGGCTGCTCATTGAAGCTTTGTTGCTCAAGTTGATACGGAGAGGCTGTGTTGGAGAATATGTTGTTGGCCATACTTGAGGGCATAACTACATGGCAAGACAGTACAATGATAGAATAAGACAACGGGTGTGTAGTAGATGAGAGCAGTTCCAATGCAATATGCGGGATACGGGGCGAGAATGATGGAGGTGAAATGTTGTTGGCTGGGGCTATGCGGCTCAGACCAGTGGACGGAGGGAATCTTGAGAAGTTGGTGGAGAGTGAGTAGTGGCTGATGGAGATACGGAGCCGCGTTGAGGAATCCAAAAGTCGACTACCGCTAGTGGGGAAGTGCTAGGCAAGGCGTGGGAAACGATGGGATGGCTGGTTGCCGATGGCGTGGACAATTCTATGATGACTGAAAGGCTGAATAACGGTGTCGGATCGACACCGGCCTGAGTTAAACTGGGGCGATGCTGAAGCAAGTCAACAGCAGCGAATCACGACGTAATATGTGGCCGCGCTGCCGCACCGTTGATTGAGGTGTTAATTTATGGAGTAACGGTAGCCAGTGGATGGGATTGTGTTGTTGCGGGGAAATTGAACCAAAATAAGATCTGGGATCCAGTGCCGCAAGTTGTGAGAGGGTGTAGCTGGACAAACGCAGCAGTAGGCTTAAGCATTGGTGACGAAGCAGTGATTAATGCGAGGAATGCGAGATGGGAGTGGTCCTAATTTTCAGGGCGACTTGCGCTGCATTAGATCGCCGACCAGCGCAACTCCCGGATGAATATGGTCCATGCTCATTGGATTGAGCCTGCTACTCTTCTAGGAGCCGGTCCAGCCTGTGCATGCGTTCTTACCCAAATGGCGCGCTAAATGATGCCGACAAAAGAATCACATGTGTTGCCTACTCTGACTTTTCCCTCTTTCTTTGATTGTGGATTAGGAATTCAATCGCTCGTGTTTTACGGTGCCTGTTCTGATACTCGGAAGGACCATGGCTATGACCGTGGGAAGTTGCGCAATACTTCAGCCCGTCTTGTGGAGCTCTTGGAGGCTCAGCCCCGGGTGCCTGATGATGGATGGATTCTGACCCAGAAAAAATAAGGATTTGGCCTATTTTGAGTAGGCGCAGTAAGGTCTCTGGGTCATGATTTGAACACGGTTCATAAAAAGCTGTCCTAATTTCCACCTCCCTAGCTGGTGGTTCATTGGGTTCTTTCTTGTCCATTGCAGCTCTGACTGTTGATGGACCAAGGCCGCTTGGACTCTCTTTCAGGCCCACCTGGGGGCCGACCCATTGAAGACATGACTTCGACTCAAATAAATTGGCTCACAAGCCAGTTAGTTACTTTGTGTTGTATACACATGTCGTTTATCTCAAGGCCACACATCCCCTCACAAGGTGATTTCTGGTTTGGTCAGGATTCGTTTGAAGTGAATATTTTTTTCAGCGGTCTCTTGGATACTATCAATCGTAGTGGGAATATGACCGGGATTTACTCCGTGTTGATCACGTAATCTTCCGAATCCCGCTTCGGCGTTGAACGTTCCCCAGCTACGTACTTTGGTAGACATCGAGAAGCTGCGAAAGTTGCATGGGAAATTGTTGGACAGGGCTCCTCCATAGCCTCGCCATTCTCCCACAACCCATTATCGACTTCCCTAACAACCCGTCCGAATGCACTCACCAGGGCTTCGCGCCCTCCTCCATCCTGCTGTCTTAGCCGCCAGAGCCCCGCGATCGAGGTTCGTCTTTCGATCCCCTGCTTGCTATCTATGGCGAACCTCGCCTGCTTGGTTGAGCAGCAGCCCCAACCCCAGTAGTACGGACAAGCCTCCCGGCGAGTCTCCCTCTGTTGCCGAGGAGGAGGAGGAGGAAGAGGGTAATTCTCAATCCCAATCCGCTTCCGAATCATCTACTGGCCGCTCTCGGCTCCGTGCTTCTAGTTCTCTGAAGAGTCGATACGCTCGCAAACAGGCTGCCCCAGCCCTGCCTCCGGTTCAACTACCACAATATTTTCTCGACGACAATGTTTCCCTCCACCATGCCTGGCGTCGACCCCGGCTTCCTGCTGCCCTTGCCAATGACATAGAGCGTACAAAGACCTCGTCCATTTCGATCGACCCCCGTCCTGGCGAGAATCCCACACTCCTTCAGAAATACTCCAAGGCTATCGAGTCTTACTTTGATAAAGCAGTTGATACTTTGTTTACAAGGGCTGGTGATCGTGTCAATGACCTTGTTAAGTTAGAATCGGCCTCATCTGACCTGGAGGAATTGTCTCATAAGCTTGCTGGTGTCACGCGCATCAATGATATGCTTCTTGACTCGGCCTGGCACTTGACTGACTCTTTGTACCCTGCTCGACATGCGCAATACGTTTATAATTCGCGACCGTTTTGGTGGTGGCATTACTATAAGGATTTTGATCGTCATAGCCAAGAATTTCGCGACCAATTCCTCTCAATTGAGACTGCCATCGATAGCACATTGGACTATGACTGGAGACTCGACCATTCATTGTCCCAAGCCATTGCGGACCTTCCTGTCCTGACATTTTCTTCCATTCGATCCGCGCTTCGCCGCGAGCTCAACACACCCGCACCGGCGACTGTCGAGTCTAGAACTCTGAAGCGACAAATCCCCATTCTGTCGATGTCTGGCTACAGTGGACAAGGTATTGCAGAGGCTATGGCAGAACATGCGGCCTTTTTTAATGATGCAGACTTGATCCGGCTAGATGCACAAGATCTCTCAATATTAGTCGGCGAGTACCTTGGACAGGATTGGGCATATTCACGCGGCTCGTTGTCTACGATGGGTTTCCGTGCCGCTGAGATGAACGGGAAATTGGACCGAGAACCTGAATTGGGTTCGCGAATAGATGAAGAAGATAACGACCCCGACACTGGAGTGATCAATATCCGAGCGACTTCTGGATCTTTGGAGGATGAACTCCAAAAGATCAAGCAGGGAGGATACGACCCCTTTGGAAAGTGGGAGAATCTTAAAATCGACAAGGTCCTCGGCCAGATCATTGAAGCAGCCGATGTGAAACATGGTTCAGCTCGAGAAAAGCCTCTGATTATTCACATTCATGACTATGTTGAACTCAGTATGACCCTGGAAGGGTCAATGCTAATAAGCAGGCTCAGGAATCTTGTTGATACTGCTTGGCAGTGTGGCACCAAGATATCTATTCTTGGTACCTCTGCTACCGAAGCCCCCTCAGATGAGTATCAAAATATGCTTCGGGATCTGGCGATGGGGGATTTTGTAATCTCTCGCCATATTGAACCCAATCGCTCCTTGGTGCAACCCCAACCGACAGGTGGGGGCACTCAAGTTGCAGAAAATCCATTTCCTTTACAAGACATGGATTTGTTTGTGGAAAATGTGCGCAACGTAAACAGGATGTTGCGGGCATTAGGTGGTCAAAAATTGCTTGATCTATCAGACGAGCATATGAAAGGACTGATGCTGGTAACTGATGCAAGAGCTCAAATTCTCAAAAAATCAATCCTGCCACTCCCAGAAATTTATAACATTGCCTGCACTGCTAAGCAACAGGAGAGTGAGCCTGACGGGACTGCACCGGCTGCCATTATTGAACGATTGTTGATGGGTCCCCTGCGACAAAGACCTGGACAACGATTCCTTGATGATGAAGAACCAGAGACTAAATCTGATTCGGCAGAAGCCCAGAAGAAGACTGAAGATTCCCAGTCCAATGGCCGTGCATCTCTCAAGCTCAATGAATACGAAAAAAGGATATCCGTTGGACACATTAACCGTCAAAACCTTCGAACAACATTCAACGACATCCATGTGCCTCCCGAAACAATCTCCGCCCTGAAGCTTCTCACCTCACTGGCCTTGGTGCGTCCAGATGCCTTTGCCTACGGTGTTCTAGCACAGGACAGAATACCTGGTTGCTTGTTATACGGGCCTCCTGGTACTGGAAAGACAATGCTCGCCAAGGCTGTGGCAAAAGAAAGCGGCGCCAACATGCTCGAAATCAGTGGTGCTACCATCAACGACAAGTGGGTTGGTGAAAGTGAGAAGCTGATTCATGCTGTCTTCACTCTTGCCAAGAAGATCTCACCCTGCGTTGTTTTCATTGACGAGGCGGATTCTTTGCTAGCTAATCGCAGTATGCTGGGTGCTAGAGCATCTCATCGATCACACATCAACCAATTCCTCAAAGAGTGGGATGGCTTAGAAGAAACAGAGGCTTTCATTATGGTCGCAACCAACCGGCCATTTGACCTGGATGATGCTGTTCTTCGGCGTCTCCCCCGGCGTTTGCTCGTTGATCTCCCACTGCAGACCGACCGCGCCGCTATCCTCAAGATCCTCCTCAAGGGTGAAGAATTGGACGAGTCTGTCTCATTTGATGACTTGGCTAAAAGGACGGCATACTACTCTGGCTCGGACCTTAAGAACGCTTGTGTTGCGGCAGCTATGGCTGCCGTGGAAGAAGAGAATGATGCAGCAGCAAACCACATTGGCCCGGAACAATACGAATACCCCAAGAAGCGTATCCTCCGCGGCGATCATTTTGATAAGGCACTCAAGCAGATACCCGCTTCTATCAGCGAAGACATGGAATCACTCAAACAGATCCGCAAATTTGACGAGGAGTACGGTGCTAAAAAGAAGGGCGCAAAGAAGACAATGGGTTTTGGTATCGGTGTTGAGAAGGCCCATGTCGATACTGATGAGGTTCGCGTTCGTCGTGGTACCCCATAGGAGCACGAACCTGATGTCAATATTGTGCTATTGGTGTTGTCTTTGCCAATGAGAATGAACCATCTTGTTTTAATTTTCTCCGTGCATATGGACCAATGGCCGCAGTATTTGCTGACGAATAGATGGAAACGACTAGTTTTTGCTTTCTCTCTATCTCTTACTGAAAACTGTTCAGTTGGGCATACTTTAGAGGTTGTCCTTCAAAAAGGATTGGGATGAAACATAAAACTGTACTTTTAACAATTGTATGATATCAAGCATTTACAAACTTCAAAATCGTTGGGATAAAAATACAACTGTAGGTTATTTTAGACACCGATCTTTAATTTTTTGATATGGTACACACAGGGCTTTTATGTTTTGAAAAATACATGCTATTTCGGCCCATTCGCTTCATCTCGATTGAGGTACGAAATGGATGCAAGTTTGTGTCCCCCCGCCTTACGCTGCCTCTGTGGAAGCTTGAATGTTTTCGGCAGCCAAAGCCCGTTGGTAATCGGCCTCAGCTTTCTCTAGCGCGTCAAGCGTAGGCTGCATAAGGCGCATGACGGCAGTGCGACCACCGCCAACATGTTCTGCTTTCCATCGAATCTTTTTACCAGTGCGCTGGTAGTGATCACGAATCTCCTTCTTGCGAGTGGTGATGAATTCCTCGCGCTCCTTCTCTGCCTCGTCGGCAACAGCAGCGACACGAGCGGCTGAGCGTTTGAGAGACTCTGCAAGATATTGTAGCTCCGCGGCACGGTCCGGGTCACCTGAGAGGAATGCATTCCAGAATTGATGTAGGAATTCAATGGTAGTGGCATGGGTGAGACTGCATTTACTTGTGAGGTCTGCCGAGAGACCCATGGGCGTGGCAGAGTCGGATTCATGGCCGTACTTTTGGGCACGTTGCTGACGAACGCCCCTCATGACATCCTTATCGGCTGCAGTGAGGGCGGTACGCGAGCCAACGTGCGGCCTCTTTGGTGTTTCATCATCACTGTCGCTTTCGTCGTCAAAGCCAATACCGGCGTGCAGATCAATGCCGCCAGCAGCATCGGTCTCAAGTGTCTCAAGGTCGCCTTGGATCTCGAAGAGAACATCACCGGGCTTCTGCTCAGCGAATACGAGCGCATTTGCAGAGGGGGCGGAATCCCTTTTAGAGAAGAATTTGCTTTGCTCCTTGACATTCAGCTTGATACGATGTTCCTTGGCATCGCCCTTCAGATCCCGAAGGGCTAACTGGTTGTACGTGTCATACATCCCATCCGTGTCTTCAATGTTGGAGTCAGAAGGAGCAACATTGGCCATAATCTTCTCGCTCAGGCTATTGAGGGTTTTGACAATTGGAATATTGGCCCGAGGTCGCATCTCAACGTCCTTGGCATTGCCACTTTTGAACCCGCCCTGGTTCTCCTCGTTGGCCTCAATATCAATAATATGAGGAACTTGTTGTGCCATAATCTTGCTTTGGGTGATCTCTGTATTTTCATTGGCATCGTATTTATCAAATATCGGATCAGTAGTATCGTTTTCGTTGACGCGTTCACCTCGTAATTTCTTGGAAAGTCTACTGAGGAAGAAGCGAGACCAGAATTGAGCCTCGGACAACTTGGGGACATTCTCGTTGTATATACGTTTGACTAGCGGATGCTGAGAGAAGATCATCTGAACTTGCTCAACGCTAATGTTGAGCTTGAGTTCGCCATCGACGGTCCGGGGCTTGACGGTTGATAGGACATTGTATGCACCCTTTTTTTGATTGATCTCAATGGCATGCGCGCGGAGGAGGTTAGTTCGAGTAGACCAAAATTGTGAGTTGAAAGCAGCTCCTGATATGGAATCGGGTTTCGTTTGCATAGCTTCGACGTAAGTTTGATGCAGACTGGTGTCTTTTTTCATCAGGGACTGTTGCAGTTCAATATCATTTTTAAGTTGTGCGTCATCGAACCACCGTAACGACGGGTTAGAGTTGACGGCATTGGCAAAAGTCATTGATGCGGAAGCGCTCCCGGAATTTCCATTAGCATTTGGAGTGGATGAACCTCCCGAACCAGACGCCGAAGGCTTTGGTACACCGGCATCGTTGCTGCGAGCTTCCGTGAGCAAACGCGACAAGAGATCTTTGACCGCCTTGGCCTCGGCCTTGGCCTCGCCCGTGTTAAAGTGAAAAAGATAGGTGACAGGTTCGGCGGTCTCGGATGTCTTCTCAAAGATCTTAAGCATTACCTTGGCGGCAGTGTCAGGGGTCTGTTGAAGATCTGAACAGCACAACGTTAGTACGGGCCTGGGGTCGGTGACATGCATTTCCTTACTAGTAATGTTGGTAACAGACAGAGAAATGGTGGGAGGCCCTCCACTGTTTGGAGTCCATGTGACGAATTGATGGTCACTGGTAAGGGTGAGGATACCATCCTTCTTCTTGAAGAGGGTCCGGCCTGCTGGAATGGCCATGGTGGGCAGGTGGAGCGAGTGTTGTGCTGCCTGTCAGGCAAGAACTGGGGACGCCTCTACTCGTGTTGGAAGAGAAGTTTCATGCCCCGGGGTGTGTACAGATTTTTTGAAGACTACAGCGATGGCGAGAATAAACGTGACAGGATGAGGCCTTGGAAGGGATGGTTTGATCCTTGGCTGAGTGGACAAGGCTTGGATTCACGGTGAGACGGCTGGGGACAATGACGTTGACACCGTTTGGAAGGGGGAGGGGCGAGATAGAGTTATTCGGCAACCGCAAATGATGACAAGAAGATTTGGACAGTTCTCTTGCGCTGTGACAATGTGTACACCAGACGCCAAAGCTCGTCTCTCTCGTTTGAAGTTGTGATGTCGTTGTCAAAGCCTTTCGTTTCTGTGCAGCTAACAACGGCAGCCTTCCTTCCGCCTTGCTGCAATAAAGTGGACCCCGAAGTTGAGAGTGGGGAGCCGGGCAAAGGTACGTACCTTGAGTTAGGTTACCTAGGCAAGGTAGCCCTCGGTCCACCAACCCACCCATTCATTGAGGAGCCTCCAAGCGTTTGGAGAACATGTGGCTTCTCGGATGTGTATCACCGAAGTTGATGTGTGGCTGTCAGCATTTGCCGAAAGCTCCTAGAAGCCGTGGAATTCTCGGAACCTTTGTGGCAGCTTCCGCCGTGGCCGCGAATGGCCCACACTTGCCCATAAAAACCATTTTATTGAGGCTTTTGCTCAAGTCTTGGTGTTGTTGATGAAGCGACCCCTGTGGTCCTGTGTGGCGCCGGCTATACCACCCTGCACAAACAGGCCAGAGGTGCAGCGCTGTCATGACATTTTCTCCGCAATCTCAGCTTTCCTTTCGCGTGTGCCCCTGGCCGTGCGAGATGTGCTTCCTCTGCCCCGAAACTGTTTGTGTATCCGCCGGGTAAGATCGCTGATGTTGAATGTCATTTCGGTTTTTGGCGGTCTGCAAGACAAGTGTCTTATCCAGACTTTCTGAGCCACTATCAAAGAGGGATCCTAAACGGAATCATACTCCCGAATGGGCTGCCACTTTCGTGCTAGCGATGAGCTTCAACAGCTACTGATGGCGACGGCGACGGGGAGGGGTGGGCTTTACCGTGTGCGCACGGATCGACACGGACTGCGATCCTCGGTAAACCTAACCCCTTAGCCTGTTTGGAGTTCCCAAAAGGCCCAGTTGACCTCAAATGGGTCCTCATGACGCCTGGAACTGACGCCGTTCTGGGATAGGTAGCCAATGGCGATGCAGAGCAATGCAACACAGCACGGTGAGTGGCTACTCCGGGCCGTGCTGTACCAGATGCCCGCACTGCTTTTACGCAACCTTTGGTCCAGCATTCGGCATCGCTGTCCACTGTAATTTTTTTCTGCGCCGTGGGCAGGGGTGTTTCATAGGTTCTCCGCAGCTCATGACCAACCCAGGCGTCCACTTGCCGCTGAATGACTGACTAGAAAACCCTTTTTTTCAGTGGCCGCAGTGCGCTACGGTATCGCCTGCCCAATCAGCGTCGCCCCTCGTCGCTAGAACCGGTTTTCTCGGGGCTGCAGGGTACCGTCATGCTCACTTTCCCCAGTAAAAGAGGCCCTGACGGACATCAAAGTTACGTACAGTATGTACTTCCACTACGTACTTCTAACCTACCTCCGACCTCCATGACCTCCGAGAGCATTTTCTTTCTCCCCCGTGTCCCCGTGTCCCGTCACTCCCGTACTTTCTTCTTCTACACTCCCCTCTCCAAAGCAATTGTCCTGTTTACTTGTTTGGCTTAGCGACTCGACTCAATTTCCATCCGAACGACTTACTCCGCCGTTCCTTTGCCTGTGTCGTAGCTCTAGCTTCCTAGGGGATGCTTCCCTTTTGTCTCTTCGCTTAAACCTTCTCCCCCTTTGCGTGTTGCGTCTTCCGCTCTGTCTGGCCAACAATCATCACTATGTTGAGGAATTCCCTCTGCCGAGCGAGCTCCAAGCTCCTCCATGGTGCTCGATGCGCTTCGTCCTCCGCCTTCATCTCGACCACCTCGGCCAGGACTTCATCATGGAAGCTTGCTTCTTCTCGCCGCCCTCTGGCTCTCGCTGCCCGCCGTACCTATGCCACCAGTGCGACCCAGGCGCCCCCCGATCCCAGTGATAACTTCCTCTCCGGAAGCACCGCCAACTACATTGACGAGATGTACATGCAGTGGAAGCAAGACCCCGAGAGCGTCCACGTCTCTTGGCAGGTTTACTTCAAGAACATGGAGAGTGGCGAGATGCCTGTCTCTCAGGCGTTTCAACCTCCTCCCAACCTGGTCCCCAACATGACCGGTGGCGTTCCTCGCCTCTCTGGCGGCCTTGCCCTCGAAGATGGTTCCGACGTCACCAACCATCTCAAGGTCCAGCTTCTCGTTCGCGCTTACCAGGCTCGTGGCCACCACACCGCCAACATTGACCCTCTCGATATCCGCAATGCCAAGAGCACCAGACCCAAGGAACTTACCCTCGAATACTACCAGTTCACGGAGAAAGATCTCGATGCTGAATACGCCCTCGGACCTGGAATCTTGCCCCGATTCAAGCGCGAGGGCCGTGAGAAGATGACTCTCCGCGAGATTGTCGATGCTTGCGAGAAGATCTACTGCGGTTCCTTCGGCGTCGAATTCATCCATATCCCTGATCGTGAGAAGTGCGACTGGCTCCGTGAGCGCCTGGAAGTCCCCCAGCCCTTCAAATATTCTATTGATGAGAAGCGCCGTATTCTGGACCGGCTTATTTGGAGCTCCAGCTTCGAGTCCTTCCTTGCCACTAAGTACCCCAACGACAAGCGATTTGGTCTCGAAGGTTGCGAAACCCTCGTTCCTGGCATGAAGGCTCTTATCGACCGCAGTGTTGACTATGGCGTCAAGGATATTGTCATTGGTATGCCCCACCGTGGTCGTCTTAACGTTCTTAGTAACGTTGTCCGCAAGCCCAACGAGTCGATCTTCAGTGAGTTCGCTGGTACCAGCGGTGCTGAGGATGAGGGTTCTGGTGATGTCAAGTACCATCTCGGTATGAACTTTGAGCGTCCCACTCCTTCTGGCAAGCGCGTGCAGCTTTCTCTTGTCGCCAACCCCTCTCATCTTGAGGCCGAGGACCCCGTCGTCCTGGGCAAGACCCGCGCTATCCAACACTACAACAATGATGAGAAGACCCACCGTACCGCCATGAGCGTCCTGCTTCACGGTGATGCTGCCATTGCTGGCCAGGGTATTGTCTATGAGTGTCTTGGATTCCACTCTCTGCCCGCATTTTCTACTGGCGGAACTATCCACCTGGTTGTGAACAACCAGATTGGTTTTACCACCGACCCTCGATTCTCCAGGTCCACCGCCTACTGCACGGATATCGCCAAGTCAATTGATGCGCCTGTTTTCCACGTCAACGCCGACGATGTCGAAGCCGTCAACTTTGTCTGCCAGCTTGCTGCTGACTGGCGTGCTGAGTTCCAGCACGATGTCGTCATTGACATCAACTGCTACCGAAAGTACGGCCACAACGAGACTGATCAACCCTCCTTCACTCAGCCCCTCATGTACAAGCGTATCCAGTCAAAGAACCCTCAGATCGACATTTATGTCAACAAGCTACTTGAAGATGGTACCTTCACCAAAGAGGACGTTGAGGAACACAAGCAGTGGGTGTGGGGAATGCTTGAGGAGAGCTTCACAAAATCTAAGGAGTATACTCCCACCTCCAAGGAGTGGACCACTTCTGCTTGGAACGGCTTCAAGTCTCCCAAGGAGTTGGCGACTGAGGTTCTGGACCAGAATGAGACTCGCGTCGATGGCAAGACTTTGGAGCACATTGGCGAGGTTGTTGGAAATACTCCCGAAGGTTTCGCCGTTCACCGCAACCTGAAGCGTATTCTTACTAACCGCACGAAGTCGGTTATTGAGGGCAAGAACATTGACATGCCTACTGCTGAGGCACTTGCCTTCGGTTCGCTTGCCATCGAGGGCTACCATGTTCGTGTTTCCGGTCAAGATGTCGAGCGTGGTACCTTCTCTCAGCGCCACGCTGTCTTCCATGACCAGGAGACTGAGGAAATCTACACTCCACTGCAGAACCTTAGCAAAGACCAAGGAAAGTTTGTCATCTCCAACTCATCCCTTAGCGAATATGGTGCTCTCGGGTTTGAGTACGGCTACTCCCTGTCTTCGCCCAATGCCCTGGTTATGTGGGAGGCCCAGTTCGGTGACTTCGCCAACAATGCTCAGTGCATCATCGACCAGTTCATCGCCTCTGGTGAGGTTAAATGGATGCAGCGAACTGGTCTCGTCATGTCCCTTCCCCACGGATATGATGGCCAAGGCCCCGAGCACTCCTCTGGCCGTCTGGAGCGTTATCTTCAGCTCAGCAACGAGGATCCTCGCGAGTTCCCCTCTGGCGAGAAGCTCCTCCGCCAGCACCAGGATAGCAACATGCAGATCGCCTACTTCACCACCCCTGCCAACCTGTTCCACGCTCTGCGCCGACAGATGCATCGCCAGTTCCGAAAGCGTAAGTTTGAATATAGGCTCCTCCACAATGTATCAATGCTAACTAGTTTCTTCAAAGCCCTTGTCATCTTCTTCTCCAAGTCCCTGCTCCGTCATCCTCTGGCTCGCTCCGACATTGAGGACTTTACAGGCCCTGATGCAGGTTTCCAATGGATCATTCCTGACCCTGAGCACCAGACTGGCGCCATCAAGGCTCCCGAGGAGATTGACAGAGTCATTCTCTGCACTGGTCAGGTTTGGGCTGCCCTTCACAAGTACCGTGCCGACAACAACATCGACAATGTCGCCTTCACCCGTATTGAGCAGTTAAATCCTTTCCCCTGGCAACAGCTCAAGGAGAATCTCGATATGTACCCGAACGCCAAGACCATTGTCTGGGCTCAGGAGGAGCCTCTCAATGCCGGCGCCTGGAGCTTTACTCAGCCCCGCATTGAGACACTGCTGAACCAGACCGAGCACCACCACCGCAAGCACGTTATGTATGCTGGTCGCAACCCTAGCGCATCCGTGGCCACTGGTTTGAAGAACGTGCACACGAAGGAGGAGCAGGAGCTTCTCGAGATGGCCTTCACTGTGAAGCAGGACAAGCTGAAGGGCGAGTAAAGAAAAAAAAAGAGGCTAAGAGAAATAAATCGTGTGACTAAAACCTAATACGTTTTAGAATGGGTTTTGCATGGGTTTTTTTTGGACGGGGGAGGGGTGGAACTGGCCTCAAACGCATTACACATCAACGCTCGTTCCAGGGTTTTGTAACGTAAGCTCAGATGGTGTGAAAGGAGGGACGGTCCCTTCATGTATAACCCGTTTTGTATCATATCCTCCTAGACGAAAGGATAGCCCGTTTGTGCCTGTTGCATCATCATTGGGCGCATGGAGGAAAGCATGATTTTTATTTTGTTTGTGAATACGAATTTCATCTTGTTCAGCTCGGAGACACATAGACGCCCACATTTTCTATATACTGGGTACCTTCGATGAATATGCTTTGCTTTCTCTTTGAGTTTTACTGGACCTGTATGTGCTAGCTGGGAATATCTACATGCCAGGGCTGCACCGTACCGTCGTCGCCTGTAGTAACGAGCATCTCTTCTTGGCCTCGGCGCTCCGAGCCAACGTCATATCGCTTACACCAAGTAACGTGGTTGACTTCGTAGGGTCCGTGGGCATTGGGTTGGGTCGTTAACAAGCTCCATTTTGATGTGCCCGCTTCACCCTTTGACTCGGCATCTTCCTTGTACAGCCCCACGATGCCGTCGCTGCCTGTGCTAGCCACCAGGCCGGAGTCTGCGCTCCAAGCGACGGAGTAGATGTCTCGATTGTGAACCTTAGGTAGAGTGGCAACGCAGGTCCACTCCTCTCGCAGTGATCTTCGCATGGTGTTTGGGATACCTCCCAAAGCACTCCTCGAGCCACCTCCCGGCCCGTCATCCCCAGCGCCGGCGTCTTCTTCAGTAAGCTCCCATACACGTATGATGCCATCCGCTGAGAAGCTTAGAAGCCGGGGGAAGCGATCGCCAGGGCGGGGACGGGCTTCCCATTGCAGCCCCCAGACAGTACCTTCGTGTCCCTCCAGCACGGACACGCACACCCACTCGGCGTCGCCATCCTCACGCCAAATGCGGATCGTATTATCGTAGCTGGCGCTCGCGAGGACATCAGCCCCGTAGCTTCGGCGGGCGTTGCGGCCGGGGACATCCGGACACCATGCAACGGCTTTGACGTCGCCCTCGTGCTCGTTTAGCACAGCAATAGTTTCCCACTCATCGTCGGCCTCGGAAGCGCCTATATCCTCCCAGATCCAGACGGACTTGTCGCGCGAGCATGTGGCGAGGTAGGTTCCTGAGGGGGAGAATGTGCATGACTTGATTTCGGAATCATGACCCTCGAGAACAAGCGTAAACTCCCAGTCCTTGTCGATAGGGTTGGGACTGGTGTCTTCGTCGCTATCGTCCGGATTCGTCCGCAGCTGCTGGGCTGTAACCTCGACCTCGAGGGGCCCGTCACTAGCTGCAAGGCCGGATGCGGCATCGCCATCCCAGCGCCATATGCCGGCGGTGGAGTCGAAGCTACCGGTAACGAGGCAGAGCTTGTGCGGGGGCAGTCCGGGCTTCCAGGCGACGGAGCGTACGGAGCGGGTGTGGCCACCGGTGAGGGTGCTGTGGGCGGATGCGGAGGAGAGGGAGAAGATGGTGACACTCTTGGAGTGGGCGGTGGCGATAAGGGGGAGAGTCGGATGGGGTACCGAGGCCCAGGCACGTTCGTGCAGGTCTGGCTTGAATAGTGGGAGGGCGACGAGGCGCGCCGACGAGGACGGGGTCGAGGGGACGGGTTCGGAGGATGGGGGAGGGGCCGAGTTCGGCGACATGGCTGGGATTGGCCTCAAGTGGCCGTCGCAGGATGGGGCAAGACGGAGAAGGGATTCGCAAGGCACACACACGTAGGCAGAGACGAGAGAAATCGAACTGCTCGGCTTTTGGGTGCAAGGCGAGTTGTTTCGATGGTACAATGGGTTGTTGGTTAGAAGGTTGGTAAGGAGTAGATGGGCTATTTTTTTTTTACCCCTCCACTGATTCCAAATGGTGACTGATAAGATAGCGCAACTTTTCAGGACATCCAATTCCGACCGCCCCCCTGGTGATGTAATGCTCCTTGGACATTTTCTCCGATCTAATCAGTAATGAGAAATGCATGGCTTTTAACTGGATGATGATCACACTGTCAAAAGAGCATTAAATTTAACCACTTTCCCTAAATAGTACAATCATAGCCAGGTCATTCACTATGTATTCACTCCTGTGCTATGAAATTTGAGGTGAACCTTCAGTGGTAACGTTGAATCATTAATTATTCATGCAGTCTTCATCTGGGTCTGCTGTAGCTGCAGAGAGGCTCACCCTCCACATTTTCCATCCAAAACGCCTCCAGCTCCTTGCCATGGCACTACACAACAACAAAGGGTATACACATCGAGAGCTAGTCTTTCAAGAATATACTAACAAAAAATACATTCGATCTTGCCACACACGGGTGCTGCTTCGAAAACAAAATAGAACAAAACCATCCTCCACATCCCAAGCCTCTCTTTATTTTCAAACGAACCGGTGCTCCAAAGTGCATGACTCATCAATTTATAGCATTATGATTAAGTGGTCTTGGGGTTGTGACGGTAAATGATTTTGGTGATCTTATCCGGACAGATCTGGCCGAAGGGATGGGTTTCGAGGATTGGCTAATGCCATACCGGAGCCCAGAAGGTTTCGAGCCGACAGACTTGTTGACTTGAGTCCGTGATAGTGACTGGCTGCCAGGCTGCACGCCCACAGGCTTCTCTCCGATTACCCGAGATCCAAACGGCTTGGCTGCAGCTGGAGGGCGTAAGACTGACGGCGTGTGTTCATAGCTTTCAGCTTTGACAGACTCGATCTGTGCCGGGATGGTTGCAGCCGCGCTTTGCGTTGGCCTGTTGGGCCTGCGCTGTTGGCCCGATCGATGGATGTTCTCATTTTCATCTAGTATAGAATCATTGTCATTTTCGTGGAATCCTCGCTCCAGATGCAATGGCACAGGGGCCCTTGGTGTTGTAGAGGACATGAGGAAGAACCGATTGGCTCTTCGATCTTGTGCCTTTTTTGAAGGGGACGTCACCATTCCCACATCCTCAGCAGTGGTTGAAGATGCCCCGTCCTCGTCTGCCTCCCTCACGGGTGCCATTGCATTTGCCGGCAAGATGCTGGATACTATCGTGGGCTGTCCCGTCCATCGAGTTGGAGTCTCAACAGCACTTGATGAGTAATCAGGGATCTTGTCACTGCGTCTGATAACAGAACGTCTTCCAGAGAGCGCTCTCCAGCTACCTCGATAATTGCCCTGGGGGAACATGGTTGATGCCCGGAAAGATCCGCTCTCTGGTCTTAGTCTATCACCCATCTGTCTCCACTGCTGCACATATCGATTCCGTTTTTGGCGATCGTTTTTCTTTCGTACCTCTGATGCAGTGTGTGCTTGGCCGCTCTGCTGCAACGAAGCGATGGACCATTCCTTCAAACAATTCCGCTGCCGTTCACTTGCCCACAATTGCCAAGCCTCCATGTCCCGCCCATCGAGATATATAGTGTGAGTTTTCCAGACGTCTAGCAGGCTTCGCCCATGCTGTAAACGGGCTGCATGCAACTCCCTCCGATCCACATCTGCCTTTGAGCTCCATGAGTGCAGAACAGCAAGTTGTTGTCGGGTTTCATTTGATATTTTCAGATCGTGGGCCTCTTGGGCTAGCGTCTCGTCTTTGGCCACAGATTCGCTCCACTTGTCGAGAGCAACAAAGAAATTCCGCCTCTTTCTTGCAGATGATACTTGTGTGAACCTTGCCATCAAATATCGTTTCACGTACTGTTTCTCTCGGTCTTTTTGCTGCCTTATTCCTTTCTCGAACACCTTCAATAAAAAAGTCCCTTGAATATAAAGACAGGCCCTGCTCTCCAGATAGGTCATCTGCGAAGACTGGACTTCATGGCGACGAATACATTGCAAAACCTTTGACTTTGCATAGCGCTCATAGCAGTAATGTGCATTGCGTTGCAATTGTTCCATCTGCTCAGCGCGTCGGCACCACCTGTCAAATACGCGCGTGACAGAGACATATTCACGCCTCCAAACAAATGCTTGTGATCTCGCCTGTATATTCCACCGGTCGAAAGCCGAATGTGCTTTCTTTATCAGCAAGCGATGCCGGTATGCCACTGCACGACGTTCAATTTCTGTCTGATCCCACCAGTTTCGTATATGGTCAAAAGTTTGCTGAATAATAGCGACGCGTTGTGATGTGTAGGCTTGCGCTGCCTCCTTGTTGGCATGGCTCCTCCACTTCATCAATGCTTCCTGCTCCCGTCGAACCTTCGATTGCACTTCAATGGTTTCGGATAGGGCCTGGTTTGCTGATGATTGGGATATCCAGTTTGAGAGTGCTCTGTTCCTGCTCCGATAGGCTATAACACCTCTGCCAACATGTTGAAGCCGGTGACATGACCATTGGTTCAAAATTCGGTGGATTGATTCAAGGCGATATGACGTAGCGACATCTTCAGCGATGCGGCCAAGGTTGTCGTTTTGCGCCCCAATGCGCTGCCATTTCTTAACAACCAAAAACGACCTCATGTTTTCAATCGTCTGTTCTTTTAACACCGGCGCCTGAGTCCAGGCTTGGAAATAGCGAAAGCGAATCATATGGCGTCTTGCAACTGCATCTCGCTCAAGACGGCGTGCAGTTCGGTCAGCCCAATGATTGAAAACTTTGCTTGCAAGATAAAGTTCGCGAGCTCGCTCAGCTTGTCTCATAGCCCTTTGATGTCTTGCCTCGAGTTCAATAGTATCAAGTTCCCTGGGAAGCTGAACTGGGGTAGATGGACGAAGTTCTTCATGTTGTTCATAAATCTGTTCTGTGACCTCTTGCTCCTCATGTCCCGACATAGTAACAAACTCATTAACCCCCTGTGGGGAAGGTAGCTTATGTACTTGAGAAGCGCTATGAAAGCTCGCTTCCACAGGACTCCGGACTGGATTTTGGTTCACAAAATTTTGCTCTTGAATGATTGTTTCCTCTGGATGCGATGCCGTAGGGGTATTATTACGCTGCGTTTGTTCAGGTGGTAGACTCTGGAAGTTCGTGTTATTCAGAGGGGGGCGCAACAGAGACCGCAATGAATCCTGTTGTGTCTTCACAGTGGTTATTGTGTCTTCCTTTTCAGGCTGATGCTCAAGCCTATTTGGCAGTCGGCCAGGAATTTCTCTCCCACCGGCTTCAGGTTCAGGCTCCATCTGTGCTGGTAAGCTTGCATTGATTTGGCCTGGATGAGAACTGGCGTACACCGCCTCTTCCGGGCTTTTCTCAATCGTATCGTGTTGCACTTGTTGTTTTCTTCCCAAAGCCTGTGTACGCCAGCGGCCCAGGATAGTAGATAAAGCCGCACGCTGAGCTCGAATACGGATTTCGTCGTCGTCCTGGTCTAGCTGCCAATGCCCATCGTTCCCCTGGTCGACATGTTGCGGCTCAACGATGAGAGGGCGTTGTTGTTGGGGCTGTTCGGATTCCTCATTCTCAATACGATTGGATGACGGCCTTTGATCATCATTCCTTGGCCGCTCAAATGAAACATAGGGCGATGATGACTCTGTAGTGTTGTCGCCGAATTCCAGTATGATACCCATGCGGCCGAGGATGGCTTGGAATTTGTCAACGAGACTCCCGTCTCCTCCTTCGCCACCTATCCGGAAGATAAAGGCAGAGAGATGGTGGTCGGAATCGGGATCAATGCCGTAATTGGGAAGAATGGCATCGTAAGCATTGAAAAGAGCAGCGGCAGGGAGTGGCTTCGGTTCTGGTGCGGAGTCGAGAATTTCTTGCGCAGCGACGACAACTGCGTGTAACGCAGCAATGTCTATAGATGGTTAGTACAAGAAGCGACGACATATGCAACCAAACTGAACGGACCATCGTTGGAGTAGTAAGGATCCTGGCTGGATGGCGGCCGGCTGGCAACACTGGAGTTGCCATCGTCGGATGGAAGAGGAGAGAGAGGCTTAGGGTCTGCCAGTTGTGTATGTGACATGAGACGGACTGCAGCTGGAGAGAATTGATCGAGGGACATCAGCGGCGTGCTGCCCAGTTCCATCATCGATCCATAGCCAAGAAATGAGATGCGCGTTCTAGGCCGGCGCGATGCGTTTGTCGTGATAGCTTGTGATTTGCAAGCCTCAAAATAAGAGCTCTCAAATAGATATTATGTCCAGTAACAGCAACGGGGGCGAGAAGAAAAGCTTGAATAGAGATCGGGGCGCGCAAGACAGCAACCACAGGCGCCACAATGTGAGCAAAGATGAAAGGACGAGGCGTAAAGGGGCAGGGATAGACAAGCAAAACACTGCTTCGCGATCGCGTCCCAGCCGCAAAGTACGTTTTTAGCGCGTAAAGTGGGTGGTTGGTTCGGCAATAGATCTAGGTGGAGCTGTAGGGGTTTGTGCCGATTGCTGATTGGGGCTGTCCGTGTGCGACGTACAGTACTCTCAAAGCCAACGTTCCCTCAGCGTATTCACGCTCAATCTATCAATCCCATGACACCAAAAGTACTGCCCTGATCGAAATGACCCGTGCAAACACTCGCCCCATCCAAAAATTTGCCAAAGCAGTATCTCAGTGCTCAGCTGAGGTCAGTGATGGCCATCTTCAGTTCATCAATTGACTCTTGTTCTCTAACGGCCATTGTGCTCACAGGCGGCAGTCTACGGGAAATGCATTGTGGCTGACTACAACTCTGTACACAAAGACAAATGTCTCAAAGAGTTTATGGCGCTAAAGAATTGCTATCTGGTTTGTGCTTCTGGCCCAATATTTTGGCTATGGTAGTCTCTGACATGGTCACAGTCGGCTTCGAAAAAATGATGTATTTTTATATAGTCTCTTCATTTAGTAATAGCCCTTAAACGAAGAACCACGCTTTCAATAAATCTCTCTCACACGTTGACTATCATACCTCGGAACTGAATATTGCTCTTGGGCCTTTCTTGATCACTAAATCTGCATCTGCACAAGAGCGCTCAGCTGTTTGTGATGCCTCTTCATTCGCACAATCCAAAGCTATTGTACTAAATTGAGACTGGGTTTTCAGCCCTGAGCCATAAAGTACCGCAATCATATCTAAACAAGACTCTACTAAGGTTGGCTGGTGTTTCCCTATCAATATATTGATGCTTATCGGCGTTATGTTGACATATCGCGATATATCTCGAGATTACAGAACTATCCCCTGTCGATCGTCTGGAAGCATTCATATTTTGGCAGATTGCTGAGGATACCGGCTAAATAAACATCATTTTATTTATATTTACATGCAAACTAGCAGGTGGTACCTTTTTTGTTAACTATACCAGAGATTCAGGCACGATATCACTCAGAGCATGTCATTGTGAATGCCGAGCATGCCATCCGCTTGCTCATCAATTTTACATGCGACCTGATTGTGGCCTGAATACTAGGAATACCAAAATTATTTTTTCCGGGATTCGTTATCATTTCAATCAACCCTTCTTCAGTGGCGGAATCTCAGTGCTTCCTCAATAAATAACATCCATTGTCTATTAGCTACAACGGTGGATTCATCATCTACAGGCCTGGAATTTTACCACTTTCAATCAATAGAAGGATTGTATTTATTCAAATCTACTTTTATTGTCAAGCAATCACAGTTTCAATAGACGCAGGATGCAGGTCGCTTGTTGCACTTCCTGCTCCTCCTCTGCAATAATAGACTCTGTAGCCGACCCCTCACTGGTTTTATCAATAGGACGACGCAGTGCTTTTTCGAAAGCCGATGATTGTGCCGCAAACATCTCCTCCAATCCCACATTCTCGGGATCAGAAACCACCCGGTATTCCATGCGAATGTCATCCGTAGGCTGTAGGCCAGCCTTCTTTCTGAGACGTTGCACTCTGTTGATGATTTCACGAGCAAGTCCCTCCTGAGCCAACTCAGGGTGCAACTCAGTGTCTAAAATAGTAAGAACGTCACTATCCGTGTTAGTCTCGAGATTCTTTGATGATTCATCAACATCCCGTCGCACAACTAGGTCGCCCTCTTCAAGGCGAATGCCATCCACTATAATGAACTTGTCTTGCACGTAGGCTTGGACCTGCTCGCTTTGAAGCCCTGGGAGGGCCTTCTTGACACGTCCCATGTCCTTCTTCAACTTCTTGCCCAAGACTGGCCAGTCCGCAGTCACGCTATACCGAACATTGTACTTGGCCTCATCGCTGGAGAGCACTAAGTCCCGGACATTTAGTTCTTCGGTGACATACGACTCCAAGGATTTGATATCTTCCAAATATTGGGCGTCGTGATGGAGAACCACCAGCGTCATGAGAGGGGTCTTGAGTCCAATCGCGCGGCGTTCACGAGAGACTCGAGCGAGTTCAATAACCTTTTGCATGCGTCCCACTCGGCGTTCGACTTCTGCATCAAAAAGCTCTTGTCGAACATCAGGGAATGGGAGGAAGTGCACGCTGCGAGGGTCATCACCTTGTAGTTCCTTGGGGATGTGAGGCAAGAGCCTCAGGTAGATCTCGTCGGTAAGGAATGGGGTGAACGGAGCCAAACCACGGCAAAGGGTGAAGAGAACTTCAAAAAGCGCGTTCAGGGCGTGCAATGTGTCGTTAACACCATTCTCTCCCTTGAGGCGCTTTCGATTGAATCTGATGTACCAGTTGGTTGTGTTGTCAATGAGTTCGAGAAGTCGAGGAACAACAGTGTACAGTCGGTAGCCTACCCAGCCCGTTAGTCTTTACGAAAACTGGTGATTCGTGGTGTATAGGCCTTACCCTTCATTTCTTCATTCACGAACTGGAGCAGGCTTTGGCAGCTCGCTAGAATCCATCGATCCATAACATTGGCGTTGCTGGATTCCATGCTGGGGTCCCACTTGTAGTCAATATTCTCCACCTTTTTCAAAAGAGCCACTTGGCCCTCGAAGAACTTGTAGCTGTTCCACAAAGGCAGCAAGACCTTTTGAACGACTTCCTTGACGCCTGACTCCTTGAAGCGAAGGGGCTCAGCGCGGACGACAGGGGAATTGATGAGGTAGATACGAAGAGCATCCGAACCATATTTGGAGAGGACAATGTTGGGGTCAGGGAAGTTCTTCAGTCGCTTGGACATCTTCTTCCCGTCCTCTGCAAGAACGATTCCATTGACGACACAATTCTGAAATGGAGACTTTCCAAACAAATGAGTTCCCAGAACCAGAAGGGTGTAAAACCAGCCTCGGGTTTGATCAAGACCTTCAGCAATGAAGTCTCCAGGGAAAGAGTCCTTGAACTTATCAACATTCTCGAAAGGATAATGCTGGCTGGCATAAGGCATACTGCCAGATTCAAACCAACAGTCAAAGACTTCCTCGATACGCTTCAGCTGCCCCTTACCCATCTTGCTAGGGATGGTGATGTGGTCAATCTTGTCTCGGTGAAGATCAGAGAGATCTCCCTCATATCCACTCAACTCGCGTAATTCAGCAACACTCCCTATGCACACTCTCTCTTCGAGATCTTCGCTGACCCAGAGAGGGATAGGGGTACCCCAGTATCGATTGCGGCTGACGTTCCAATCTCGGGCATTGGCAATCCAGCTGGCGAATCGCTTCTCTTTTACAAAACTGGGAACCCAGTGGGATCCCTCAATGTTTTTGAGCATGTCGGGGATGATTTTAGGGATTCGGATAAACCAGGATGGTACTGCCCTGTAAATCAGGGGAGTGTCCGAACGAGGACACATGGGGTACGAGTGCTTGAGCTGTGAATCTGCGGCAATACGGCCGAGTCCCTTTAGATGCTTGATGATGAGTTTGTCTGCTTCTTTTACGTGAATTCCCTCAAAATCACGAACGCGGGATGTAAAGTGACCGGTATCGTTCACGGGGTCAGGCGGGGGGCGCTTTTCGGTGATGATCCCCGCAGCGAGGGCAACATTGTAATCATCCTCACCAAACGCAGGAGCCTGGTGGACAATCCCAACACCACTGTCCGCTGTGACATACTCAGCATTCAGAACCCGGAAAGCGATATCTTTGAACTCCTCGTAAAAGTAGTCAAATGGAGGGGTGTATTTCCAGCCCAGCATATCCTTGCCCTTGATCTTGGATACGATCTTGAATTTGGCCTTTTTGGGATCCTTGTAAAGTGTTCCGAGAAGTTTTTCAAGGAGGATATATTGTTTTCCAGTCTTCTCATCCAGAATCTTCACATATTCGAAGTCAGGATGGGCAGCAAGGCCAAGGTGGGAAGGAAGAGTCCATGGCGTGGTAGTCCAGGCGAGCAAACTGGTTTCGGGGTCATCCACGAGAGGGAAAGTAACAACCACGGCAGGATCAGTAACGTCCTGGTAGTTTTGGTTCGCCTCGAAGTTGCTCAAAGCGGTGGTAAGAACAGTCGAATAGGGCATAACACGGTGGCCTTGATAAACCTGGCCCTTGTCGAAGAGTTGCTTGAAAACCCACCACTCCGACTCCATGAACTTAGGATCCATGGTCTTCAAGAACGACTGTTAGCTTTTTTTTTCTTTTGGCGATTTAGAGCCGAGGGAATCATGTATACCTTGTAGTCATTGTCAAAGTCGATCCAGCGCCCAAGACGCTCGATTGTGAGTCGCCATTCCGAAGCGAAGCGCATGACGATGGCCCGACATTCTTCGTTGTACTTCGCAATTCCGAGTTCCATAACAGCAGCTTTTCCGGAGATGCCTAGTTTTTTGTCGATTTCATGTTCAATCGGCAAGCCATGAGTATCCCAACCGAAACGTCGCTCCACGTGGTAGCCCTTCATCGACCAGTATCGAGGAATAACATCTTTGATTGTGGAGGCCAGGAGGTGACCATAATGAGGCAATCCAGTAGCGAATGGAGGGCCATCGTAGAAAGTATATCGGGGACGTCCCTCGGAAAGCTCAAGCTACACATGTATTACGGTTAGCCATGAGCACAACTAGCCTTGAGGGAAGTGGAAGTAGAATGAAGTAGAAAAGTCAATGCATTTTGCGGGGTCGGGACGAACCTGCCGATGGAAGGCGTTGATCTCACGCCATCGCTGGATGGTAGCCTCCTCTTCCTTGGGGAAGTCGATAGACATAGCGGTGGCTATAGAGCGGTGGATTGTTAGCCAGGGAAACCACTAAAATCAATACACAGGGTTGGGAGAGAGAAAAGAGAGCGAAGGAGTCAAGAGGGCAATGGTAAATAAGGGGCACGCGATGGTGGTCAAAGGATGAGTAATGCGGAAGAAATTCGCCTTTGTGACTCACTATCAATGTCTTTCGCCAGTAATGTCTTGATCAGCAGGCGGCGAACGGAGGCCAATGTACCCTACTTCAAAAAGATGTATTTGATAGAGGGGCAGATTTCAGAAGAGCACTTCGCGATGGTGGGATGGTGGGTGACTCAATCAACTCATGTGGGGGAGAATGTGTGCCCCGCCATTGCTCATGGCTCTGCTAGGGGACTTTGGTGGGGAGATTCGGGTACAGCGGACCTAAACGGGGATACATATTGTTTGACCCAATGCATTCAGCCAGTATCAGGGACAAGGTACCTGGTACCATACCAACGCGTGCCAGGGAGGCGCTGTACTCTTCTCTGCATGCAGTAAGGACACAACTTTGTCGCTAATCGGTCGTGACTACCCCCTCCCCCAAATATCAACCCTGCCCACCTGAGAGCTTACTTGTACCTTCCTGCGGCCCAAGGTACTGCCTGACGGCTCCAGTCGTGCTTGACAATATCAGTAAGTTAAGTGGGAATAAGCTTGGGCACAACAACAAATAAGGTCAATAAGCAAGGGACGGCACCCGGCCTGACCCGGTAGCTACCTTAGCAACCAGTCGCATGAACAGCAGCGAGGCTACTTGACTGAAAAACTCTTGCCAAGTATTGCCGATTATGGTTGTTCTTCCAATAGCTGGGCCTCGTCCAAAACCTGGCATGTCTTGTCGCTCGCTTGTCAGAAACCCCAAACAGCTGGAGCTAGCGAAGTGGATCAGAGGGCGTGCGCGCGGCGCACTCATCACCCCGTCCCTCGTCCCTCGTCCCTACCAGCCGGTCGCGGTGACCAAACATCTAGTCCTCTCAGTCGATTAGATGTTTGTTCAGTTACAGTCAAGGTGGCTTTTTTTTTTTTGCGCATAAGTAGACTCGTCCGGCATCGCGTTTCTCTTCTTGAACTCGGCTAGCTCAAACCTTTCTTTGTTCATGTCTGTTAGCCCCGTCCTCCAGAGCTATCTCACCACTTGTCCGTCCAGACTACCCCAACACAACTCAATCGCTTCACCATACAGCTGCGCTGCAAAACCAGTAGCTCCAAGACTTCTGTAACATTCGTTTGAGTCGCCACGACACATTACGTACCATATACCAGATTTACACATCGCCACGATGTCTTTCCTATTCGGACGAGCCCGAACTCGCACCGTCACCGACTTGCCCAAGCAAGCTCGTGAACACATCTCAAAGCTTGAGGGCCCTAATGGTGCTTCCAAGGTTGCCGCTCCATCATGTCTTTATCTAACGTTCGGGACTGACTGGCCTTTTTAGGCTGAGGAACTGGCCCGCGTCTTGGGCCAGATGAAAGTCATCCTTCAAGGAACTCATGGTACGCTGCCCCTCCAATACCTCAGCCACACAAAAATGTCGTCGATGGCACACCCCTACCTGATA
Organism: Calonectria honghensis; assembly: GCA_013403855.1. Lineage (NCBI taxonomy): Eukaryota > Fungi > Ascomycota > Sordariomycetes > Hypocreales > Nectriaceae > Calonectria > Calonectria honghensis. Next base: position 730,739 of record VTGB01000022.1, read on the forward strand.
CAGATATCCCCTTCCCTCTCCTCTTTAGACATAATAGCTTACCCTCCGAAGAGGCTGATAGTTCCCCTGAGCAAATTTATCAGCTTGTCACTGGTCTGATCGACGAGGATCTCCTGCACCTCCTCGCTGTCAATCTCTACCGCCTCCCCTTTGAGTCTCGTAAGGACACTCAGGTTATATTCTCCTACGTCTTCCGCTTTCGCCCTGCCACTGCTGCTCCCAAAAGCGACCCCATTGCGCTATCGTACGTTGTCTGCAACCGACCTCAAGTCCTCGTCGAGCTATGCCGAGGATACGATCACAAAGAAAGCGCTACCCCAGCGGGCTCTGTCCTGCGAGAGCTGCTCAAGAACGAGGCGGCTGCCGCTATTATCCTCTACGACGACGGGGACGAACCCGGTTCAAGTTCCAAAGGCCTCAATGCTATCGATCGAGATCGTCCACAAAGCGGTAGAGGAGTGTTTTGGAGATTCTTTGATTGGGTCGATAAGAGCTCTTTCGAGGTAGCTGCCGACGCCTTCACTACATTCCGAGTATGAGAGATCCCCACCCTGCAAACTACGGGCCTAACATGCGACTTTCTAGGAGCTGTTGACACGCCATAAAGAATTAGTACCACGATATTTGTCCGCCAATTTCGACCTTTTCTTCGACAAGTACAACAATATCCTGGTCCAATCGAATAGTTACGTTACCAAGCGCCAATCCATCAAGCTTCTAGGCGAGATTCTTTTAGATCGATCCAACTATAGTGTCATGACAGCCTATGTTGATCGCGGCGAGCACTTGAAGATATGCATGAATCTTCTTCGCGATGATCGGAAAATGGTTCAGTATGAAGGATTCCATGTCTTCAAAGTGTTCGTTGCCAATCCTCACAAGTCGATCGCTGTACAGAAAATTCTTCTCATGAACCGTGAGAAACTCCTCACATTTTTGTCTCATTTTCTCGAGGACCGAACAGATGATGAGCAGTTTATCGACGAGAGAGAATTCTTAATTAAACAAATTCGCAATATGCCAGCCGTCCCCGTTCCTCCCCAACGGTAATGTCATGGCAAAGCAAGGGCATCGACCTTATCCTCTTGCGGTCTCTCTTTCTTTCTTGATGGATTATTTGATCACGCATACTAGTCTCCTAATCCAACCGAGCAATACTCTGAATACTCTGATCCATGTCCAACAAAATTAGATCACCAACAAGTTGCAGAGCCTTTCGTGCTCTAAGAAAATTCACAGGCACTAATGAGCAGGTCTTGCCAGTGCGACGATGATTCCACGACCATGCCAATCCTACGGCCCTTGGTATTACTGTACAACAGGCCTGCTCCCAGCCAACGCCGATTGAATCCTACACAATTGGGTCAAATCAACTTGTAATCCTAACTCCCAGGTACCCCCACCAGCCTTGAACCCAAGATTCTCGCCATTACATTAGCGCTGTTTGGAAAGCAAAACATTGACACTCTCCCGGGCGTTCTGGGTGGTCCACACGCTATCTTTACCTCCCCGACGCCACTCATCGCCTGAAATATGCTCGCCGCCTCCCCTTGAGGCTTCTCCCATGATGACCTCAAGGTCCCTCTTCTGCGAACTTAGCCAGTGCTTGACGAAATTGGCGGGATCTTCGCTCAGCGATGTAAAAAATGCATGTTTGGTCTTGGAAATAGCAATGGCCTGGACGACTCTTGCAAGTTGTTCGTCCAACGCTGTCACATCCTTGAGCATGGCCGCATACTGTGGGTTGTTGATGAGAGGCAGTAGGGACTCGCGAAAAGCATCTTCCACTGGGACTTGGATATCGTAAATTGTAGGTCGCGGATCTTTATGGAAATCTTGGTCGACTCGGATCGTGTACGGAAGGTGGAGAGGAGGAAGGGGTCTTAGGTGTTGTGTAACATATTCGTTGAGCATGGGAATATATCCAACGTCACCACGTTTTACAACCTGTTCGAAAGTTAGTCAAGCCTGGTAATAAAAAAAAAGGCACGCGGGATCACCAGCCTTTTTCAAAAGCTCGTCACATCGGAAGTTGCGCTTCTCCTCGTCCTCTTGAAGCCCCATGAGCTTGATATATTCCCACAAGCCCATAACAGCTTCCTGTTGAGTAGCCTCAGTCATATCGACCACTTCAGCAAGCTCTGGGCTGAGTTGGTAAGTTTCAGGTGATTCTTGTCGGAAGAGGTTGATTGTGATGTTCATATTCTCGTCTCCATTTCGCTTGAATGTGAGCTCATCGAAGTCGGCTGCAGCAGACAAATTCGTATTGGGCTGGCTCCTGGATGTGGCGTCGGGCTTCTTCCATTCCACCGTCTGCTCAGAACCATTTCGGAATCGCGACCGGTCAAAATCAACGGTCAAGGATTTGAAGAAGTGTGAGAAGCGAGGCTTTTGTGGTTGCGACTTGGGCTTCTGAGGCGAAGAGTCAGCGCCATCCTGCTCCATCTTGTCATCGCTAGTATTTCCGGAAATCGACGTGTCCTTCTCATCGTCATCCAGCAGACGGCCTTCAATCTTAACACGATACGATGCTTCCATGCTGGGGGTGAAATCGAAGGCATCAACGTTCAGACCATTGCTTTGCCAAATTTGATCTTCAACGGTATTACTGATCCAGATTCGAAGGGTTTTGTATCGCTAGAGAAACCACAAGTGGTCAGCGAACTACGCGCAATGGGTTTGACATCCAGCTTACCTTGAAACTGCGATTTGCGCTGTCAACAATATCAAGTCGCTTACGCGTCATAGTAGCGTCGAGTCGGCGCTCAACATCTCTCAAGTCTTTATACCGTTGGACACCCTCGCTGTCAATGATGTTGTCTTCGACGCCCTCTGGCATATTCTTGTCGGTGGGTTTGCGGCTACGTCGCTTTGCGAGTTCACTAGCATGGGCCTGGGCCTGTTGCTGCTGGGCAATCTGGGCTTGGGTAAGAGGCACTGAAGGGTGGGGTCCTGAAGACATCATGGGCCCTGAACAGATACAGAATTAGCCAAAGTGCGTTGATACGGAGCATGTTGGTCGCGATTGCATACCAATTCCACCTCTGCGCTGGTTCGCAGGCGAACGCTGCGGCACCTGCTGCGCATAGGAGCGATATTGCGCCTGCATATTTGTGAATGTTCGGGGTGTCGAGGAGAAGATGAATGCGGCTCCCGCTGAGAATTCACCGGAGCTTAGAAGTTTGTAGGCGGTCGTGTCGCGTCGCATCGCATCTGCGGACTGAGGGAGAACGCTAGTCCTGTCTGGGATCTGTCACGTGACCTTATGGGATAAGGTGTGATATGATAGGACGGCTGGGGATAAGTGACCAATTCTTGAATTGCAGCTCATAACTAAGCCACTGTGAAAAAAGGGAAGAAGAAGCATTGGGAAAATGTTTATGTAAACAAACACACATGTAACTAAGCAGGAAGACATGTGCACGAATATAGAAAGGAACTCAGTGTCACGAGGCTCAGATTTGCAAGAGACTGTTGTGACAAACAGTGCTACTTGTCCACTTCCCTATGGGTTTAGTCCAATCCAAATAAAATCCTACTCGCCCTCTCTTCTAATCACCATGTTTCGTATGCAATATGATCTTCAAATTTAGTCTTCAAAGCCGACGGGGCCATAACCCGTACTATCCCAACAACTTCAAAGTACACAGAACAGGATAGTAGACCCATTCAGCCTTCCGTATTAGGCCACCAGCACCTAATAAACGTCACCCTCACACCAAATACGAGCTTTTCAATCATCCATAATGGTGGTAGTCATCGTTTACTGTGCCTGGCATATGATCCTTGCAGCCATGGTGCTACTCTTCAATGCTCGAAAATGCATAAAAAATGCTTCCCTCAATCTCACAAGAAATGAAACCCCATAGTAGTACGCCTCGCTGCCAATGCCCATGACCGAACTGAATATGAAAGGTAAGCGGCAAAAATTTTCAAGGAGATCAGTCCAATGACTCTGTCAACCGCTGTGTATTGTTCAAGCCCAGCAATGATTGACCTCAAAACGCAGAGCCAAGTCCGCTTCTCGACTGCCTCTTGCTAAAGCGATTCCGTTTCGGCGCCTGATCTTCGACAGCCCCCTGGTTTTTGCTCAAGTGATTACGGCCCTGTCGATCGCTGACGCCAAACCCATCAGAATAGGTGGCACGACCCCCAAGTGTGCTGGCGGGGCTTGACACCGCTGACGACATGTCGGCAAATCCATTATCGTTGGCATAAGCCGCAGGCATGCTCTGAGACATCGCGATGTCTCTCGCTCGTTCCAAACACTCAACCCAGTCTGCTGCTGCTGATAAACCACTTTCGGATGGCGGTGAGGATTTTGTCTCCTCAAAGGTATAATGCTGTCCACCCTTATGCAAAGTATGAGCAAAATTCGAAAATAATTCGTGATTGACTTACCGTATCAACACACCAAACCATTTGACCCTTCGCGTCTTTCTGGGTCCTCCAAGAACAGTCTTGAGCCAAAAGCGATATCTCTTGCTTTGCTCGCTTCTCTTCACCGCCTGCTGGGGCGAGCACAATTCGACCACTGGATGTAATCATTACTAGCCTCTGTCGCTTCTTTGTTGTACTTCCTCCAAAGAACCTGGAGAGTTTCTTATGGCCTTCATCGGAACCTTTCCCATGAGGGCTCGAAGGCAATGGTGTTGATACAACCATCAAATCTCCCAACTTAAGAATCCGTTCGTTGTTCCTAGTTAGAACTGGCGACCATTCGATGTCCAATTGGGTTGGAGGAGGCAGCTCAGTAATGATCCTCGACGGACGGCTACTTCCATTCGAAGGGTTCGTTTGCAACAAAGGGGCACGAGAATTTGACATGGGCATTTGGGCGGTAGAGAAACCATTGAGCTGAATCAAGGTAGGCTCCTGCTGGGGTGGAACATACGGGCGTAGTCTCGGGGCTTTTGTTCGCCACAATCCTTTGCCAAAAGGCTGGCCATCGAAAAACTCGTGGTTTTTAATGTGCTCAATAGTCAGGCGTCGAGCGGGGTCCAAGACAAGGCATCGCTCCACGAGATCGCGTGCGGCTGGTGGGAAGCCCGGAGGAAACTCGTATTCCAGATTGACAATTTTCTGGAATGTTAGATACTCGCTACCCCCTTTAAAAGGGGGTCGTCCGGCCAGAAGCTGGTAGATTATGCACCCGTACGCCCAAAGATCACTAGCCTTGCAGGCATTCTTGTGCGTGAGAAGCTCCGGGCTGACATACTCAGCCGTTCCGACGAAGGAAGCCGCGCGATCATCATCTTCTCCGTCGCGTGGTCCAGGATCGGGCACCCCTCGGTCAGGTTGATTTCTACCCTCGCGAGGGTCCTTCAACAGCTTCGCAGTGCCGAAATCAGTAATTTTGACATGCATCTGATCATCGAGAAGTACATTCTCGGGCTTCAAATCACGGTGGATCACCCCGCGTGAGTGCATGTAATCGATGGCGTCGAGGATTTGGGCGCCGTAAAACCGTGAACATTCAACGTCGAATGTACCAGTCTTCTTCAGTACACCAAGAAGTTCCCCACCATTACACAAATCAAGGACATAATAAAGTGAGGTTTCGTCCTGGAAGGTGTAATAAAGTCGAACGATGCCAGGGTGTTCGGTAAGGCGGTTGAGTGTGTTCTTTTCAATGTTGACATATTTGATCTTCTTCTCTTTGATGATGTGTCTTTTCTCCAGAACTTTAATTGCATACTCCTTCAGCGTTTGGCGGTCAGTGGCAAGATATACGCTGCTGTAGGAACCCTCGCCGAGGACCCGGCCAAAATTGAAATCACGGACACCCTTCTTAACTTGTCGAACAACAGTGCGGCCACTTGCATCTACTTCGCGGCGAACTCCTACCGCTGCCCCTCGGTCCTTCCATTCCTCACTGCTTGATGGCACTGGGGCATCTCCAGCATATGGAGGGTTGGACTGGGGAGCTATTGGAGCAGAAACGTACCCACCACCTACACCTCGAGAGCTTCTCCTTGGGGGCAACTGACCACCAGCAGGAAGCGGCGCTTGATGGTTGTAGTTGACTTGAGGGTCCGCCGGTACAGTGTCGTTGGTGGGATAGGATGGATTGGGTTCGGAAATGTTGGGCATGCCATATATAGATAATCTTGTCATGTCGGGTTGAGGGGATTGGTGAGAGGAGTCGGTGGCAACGGATTCAGGAGTCATGTCGAACTGTCCGGTAGGCAAAGCGAGTCGGGGATCGTTAAGAATAGGTTCGATGCCAGCGTTAACGGGTTCGAGATGGATGGTATCAGCCAGAGATTCTGTCGAGGGCTGAGGGGGGGAAGCCGAAGTCAGGGCGGTAGTAGTGGCGGTAGCCGACACAGAGGCAGAGGCGGCATCGGCGGCATCGTCAGGGTTGGCGATGCGAAGACCGCCCAGGGCCTGAGAAAGGCTCAGGTCCCCGTTCATGCTTGTGGTCTGGGTGCCCCGGCAGTTCGTATTCAGGGGCGGTGTTCGGAGGATTCAACGAGGGGAAATCAGAGCACACGGCAAGTAGTGCGTAAAGACGGAGATGCGAATCGTAAACGAGGGACGGTGGCCACTGACGACGTACTCGTAGACTATGGAGCATCACCAGCGGTGGTGGTGCTGTCGAGGGGGGGGTTGGTTAGCAGCTGCAACAGGAGCGGGAACGGGAACGGGAACGGCGTCTGCTGGGTCGGGGGAGACGGACCATACCTCAGTCTGTTGCTTGGGGACGGAGGCCAGGAGCACCACTGCCTTACGTAGGACAGTACGAGGGACGCCTCAGGCTGCCGGATCTCCAGCTAGGATAAATGCTGGAGGAGGACAAAGATGTAGATGGGTACTGTGAATTTGGGCAGGCTAACGGGATGAGCTGGTAGATTTGCAGGCTGGGAAGGTAAGGTACCTTGTCCACCTCAACCACCTTGACTTTGCCAACCTTAGTACACCCACGTTTGTCTGGCTCTACACCTAAAAAGCCCTCTGATCTATCCAGCCCGATTAATGGATGGATGTGCAAGCAGCCAAAAGCCAGTGAGTAACTTATTGGAATAATGCCCAAAAACAAGCGTAATGCGGACTGTGCTGTTTTGGCGAATTCAGGTGTTTACGGTACTTTGGTGAGGGAGTGGTAATGGGCACGCACATTCCCCTGGTACTAACTCCAACCTGCTCGTTACAGGCTGGGTGGATGGCTCCCTGCGTCTCGGGGGGGAAAACCAAGCATCACAATAAACTGAGAGACAAGGACCGCGGCTGGTAGTGTCGGTAGCGTCCCCGTTCAGGTGCTAAACACGTTTTCCTCTCTCGCTTCAATTCTCCATTTCAATGAACCGCAACAGGGGGCGACAGCGGTAATTACTCCTTGTCACGCCCGTGTCAAGTTAGGGGGCCGACAACAGACCGGACGGCGTGGGCACGCATTAGGACCAACCTGTTCACAGTGCCCCGTCAACTGGGCGGTGGTTCTGGTGGCACTGCTGGGCAACAGCTTAGTTGGGAATCACCTCCACTGAGGCGTCCCGGGCCAGGGCAACGACAAAGTATGCCCAGAGAAATGCGTTTACAAATTACGGCGCACCTCACCTGATTAACCAGGCCCAAACGGCCGCTGTCTTATGTGATGGCCTCGCCCAAACAGCACCCGCCGCATCGAATCGAAATACACAAAGTCATATACCGGTCGAGCTGCGTGCATGATTCTCCGATAGGTCCTCCCGCAGCATACCACCACCATTCCAGCACCAGTATCCTAAAGTTGGAGGCAATTCCGGCATCCACTTGCTGGCTTGAGAGTACGTACTTAGTGTGGCGCTCTAATGTCAGGAGGTTTTGCCTGGTCCTTGTGTCGACGAAGCGGCTCCCGGGCCCCAAAACTCACAGCAAGACAATGAGGATACCTTCCTCGAACACCGGCTGTTACGGGCTCGGTGTCTCTTCATTTTCTATCTACCTAGTAATCGGGCTCCGTTTACCAGCCAGCCCTCTTGGCCAAATGAACTGAATTAACGACATCCTTGCTGATCCTGGTTCAAGGCCAATGCCCCATCGTATACTCCAACACAGAAAGAGAAGTCGCTCCTCGTTCTAGAGGACCATCTCAGCTCTGGCCAGGGGCGCAATTTTTTCTCGTGCATCCGTATTGTCTAGTGCAGCAAGGGAGATCATAGCCCAAACTTGATCCAACGGTCTGACTGTCCCAAGAAAGTGTCCAGTTGTTGCCGAAGTGCCTGCGTGTCACTACCAAGCCACCAGCTAAGCCACACTCATGGGAACTGTGTGAGTGGAAGCAGTTTTACTGAAAGTACGAGCGTAAGAGCCATGACGGGGAGGCTGATACCCATTATGAAAGTAAAGGCGCCAATGGTTATAACATTAAATGGAAGAGAATTGCGAATACCAGAAGAGACTACCTGTCGATGCAAAAACCAAGTCGTGTGTCCAACACATAGGATGTCTCATTTGAGTCCAATAGTATTCACGACAACGGCAGGTGAACTCAGTGATCAAAAACTGACATTTGTCCTCGCACAACTGCCCAAATGTTCAGGGTAACAATGTGCTGTCCCACCCTTTTCCCAGGGCGTTTTTTAAGCCTGGTGTCCCCAACCTTTGCTACTTGCGACAGGGGAGCAAAAGAAAACAATCAGGCTCCCCTCAATGTCAATCTACCACTTCATCGACCCGCGATACCAACCATTTGGCGACATGACTAAACCGCTGCGAGCATAGCTGATTGTCCGAAAAATAAAATAAAAATAGGTAAGAAAGCCTTTTCAGGGGCATGGTGGCACGGTCACGCATGTGGTTATTGGAAACAGAGTGTCCTGACCATCTGAAGGCGACTCCAATGGCGGTCCAAACGCGTCCGCTTTGTTTGAGCTACCACAGCGCCGTTGACATCCTCACTTTCAATGGCAGCCGTGAGGTGGCCCTCGCGACAATACCTTACCTTACCTTCCCAAATTGGCGCTTAGTCCAATACGATAAGTTGCGCTATCACCTGAAATGATGCACTCTCTAAACTGATGTGGAGGCGCACAGCACTACACCCTCAACGCGGCCATTTACAATCCTAGGTCCACTATACAATTATGAGATTACAATTTCTACCAGAAGACTAGTCTACTTATGTTTTCGCCGTTCAACGCAACCAGGACCGAGGGAAGAACCAGAGACGGAATCTACGCGATGTTCTCTACCCCAGCACCCAGAGTAAGTTGCAGTGCAGTTTGCGCCATCATAGCCTGGCAACAGCCTTTCTGATTACAAGCACCTAGTCCAGGGATCGTGCTCTAGAGAACGGGAAGATTTTTTTCCCAGCGAAATAAAGGAGCTGTTTAGTAGCAATAGGCCGAAAAATACGGGCCTGAGGACAGTGCAAAGTGATGCATTTACTCATGGGCAAACGGCGTTCAGACGCTGCTATTAAAAACGCGTCAGATGCAGGGAACTGGGCAGGTATTTATTCCAACCATCATGTTCGCGACGAGTTCTGTTGCTCGGTAATGACAGCATTTTGCGAAATTGTAATGCGACGATACAAGACAAATAATTAATTACCTTTCGATACACATCATTCCTTCTTGGGTGAAAATTCCTCAGCACGCCTACCTCGGCTCAGGATAAATAGAAAACCCTTGCGTGGGACAAGCCTCTTACTACGTTGACGACACTTCCAATAAAATCAGTCGGGTGGTGTCTGACTTCGGGTGGTGGGCTCTTGCGTTGGCCTGGCACGGGCGCCTCTGTCCGCCCGACGTTGACCATCCAACCAAATGGCGACTCTGGGGATCCTGTGAGCGCTATTCCTGATACGGACCTAGCAGGTCAGCGCCTTTCGCAATTACGCAGCCAAGATATGAGCAGGTGCTTGGGTGTGTTTGAAGGTACGTACTGTACCGGGGTTGTACAGGGAGCACCTTAGTTTGGCGCTAGGCCGTTTTTAGGGCCGGCAGGTTGAGAGCAAGCGGCCGATAAGCTGATGCCGTGCATACAGTATGTGCATTATTCGCACGTGGTCAGCTCGGAGCATGCGCGCTGGTCCCTTGCTGCGTGATAGTATATACGAACACACGCCATGGTTCGGCTATCTGTCTCCGAGTACTAGCGACCCGGCCTTCGCCGCCCGCAAGACCAACACACAGTACAAAAAGTCTCTACCCCAGGTTGCCCATGCAGCCTCACTCCGATCTCCTGCAGCTAGAGCCAAGAGCCACTCGTGCCCCTTCCGCTCGCACACTCTTCTACCTCTCTTCCTCTCCTCTCTCGCATTCACTTTTCTTCTTCCTCCACACCCACACACGTCCAGCACCATATATTCTGGGTTCCTCACTCCAATCCTCCCTCCCTTCCATCACCTCCTGCTACCCTCTTCATCTCCGTCCTTGTCCACTCATCAGCCATACACCCATCATACACCTACCAAACCTCAAGGGCCTCACATCATCTACCTTCCACCCTCGTCCTCCATCTTTGTCCTCGCCAGCACCAGTCTATCGTCTCCAATTGAATTGAACTCTCTAGAGACTTTTGCGCCACTAGTCAACACCCTCACCTTCACCCTTGCTCACAACACTTGGACGTCTCGCTATTCACTGTTTTAGAGACTCTTGATCTTTGATGGTTTGTGAGACTACTAACTACTAACCACACCATTCTCAGTTCCTCTACTACCCACGGCTTTCCACCATGGCCTACTTCAGCCCCCAGTTCTCGTCCTCTTCTCCCGTCCTCATCATGTCCCCGCAAGCTCCCCACCAGTCTCCTCTGGGCATGGCAAGCTTCACAAACCACCAACACGCATCCCCTCGGTCATTCGGCCACCTTGCGCGACCAGCTGCCGCTGGGCGGAAGCGATCGCGTGACGAGGCATCTACCAACCTTGAACCTGATGTCTCAGCACTCCCAAAAGAAGAACCGGAAACGGAATGGGTGTATGGACCTGGCATGACCCTCATTAAGTCAACCAAGGCCTACGTCTCCGATGCCAGCAGTCAGTCTGGAACCTGGCTCGAGGAGAAGAAGGCTCAAGAGGAGTCTACCCGTGCTGAGTTGCGAGATGTTCAACGAAACCATAAATCATTGCGCACTGATCGCAGCGCTGGCGTGTCCTCCACACCCACGCCAGCCAACAGATCTCCCAGGGCCAACGCCACATCCACTTCTGTGGAAGGGACCCAAGCCCCTGTTGTTGACGACTTCACCCTCCATCTCGGTATCGGCTGGAGACGACTTAGCGAAGAAGAGCACATTCAAGCTGCTGCTCGTGGCTGGGCCCGTTTTATTGAAAACCATTTCCCCATCTCTAACGCTCGAGTTGTACTTGAGAGCAAGGGCCTTCAGTCATACCTCGTCGAATCATCCCAGGGCTTCTTCCTTTTCGCTGAGAGCCTCCGCCAAGGTCATCTCGTCAGTCAGACTGTTGAAGGCACTCTTCGCAACCTACAAGCATCCCCTCCTAAATTTGATGGTGCTGAGACCCTGACGGCAGCTGTGTCGCCAAAGCCGGTCGACAGCCATCCGCTCGCTGCTGCGGCTGACACAGAGATGAGGATGGACTAAACCTCCCTTCAATGAATGTATCTCAAAACAAGAAAAAAAACCTTTGCTATTTATTACTTCGGAGTTTGTGTGTTTGCCATGCTTGGAGGGTTGGGTCTGGGAAGGGCAAAGGGCTTCGGTATATCGGATGGGAAATTAACAGCGGCAATCGTCGTGAACAGGGATCTTCATCAATGGCCATGTATCATTTTACATATCTTGGGTCTTTCATCAACAACGTCATCATTTGGTCTGGAACGACCACGAAAACTAAGCGCTTAATATTTTTGCATCAATACTTGATTTATTTTCCCATTCCGGTTGTGCCATATATACGGTGAGAAAATGTGAAATTCCGTGTGCCAAATGTCAAATTGTGACTGCTACTCGGCACTGCCGGAAGGTAAATCTCATGTAGGTTTGTTGCATTCCTCGCTGCCCAGCCTAAGTAAGGAGCTACCTGCCTGCCTTAGATTTGACCGATGCGTAGGTATAGATAATAGGTTGGTCAATCAGTACGGACTCGGTTGCTCGTGGCACTAAGCGGTTTCTCTCAATGTCGCGTCAAAAGCCACGTACAGTGTCAATATAATCATGCGTACCAAAAGCGTGAAATGCACTGTACTTGCTAGGCGGATCTGTCCTACAGCTCCCTCTAGTGGATGCAGCCCGCTGTCTGCTTAGGTACATGGGATAGGTGGAAAGGTTCGTGGGTGTTGAGAAGCAAATGTTGCCGAAGGGTGCAGACGGTAGGTAACCCATCAATCATCAACAACGTGCTATTTGGTCCGTATCCGCATCCGCATCATCACTCTACCCACCCTTGTAGGCGCCACGTACAACCCAACTCTACCGAAAAGCGCTGCCTACACTACCCCGAGGAGCCATCACTCACTTCATTCAGCACCGTCTCGCCCGCATCATCGCCGAGGACTACCATCCCCTTCCCAGAGCCAAATCCTCACACTCACCACCACAACAACCATCCCACACTCCAATTAGGTTGTTTCTCCATCATCTACTATGTCGACGTCAAGCCAGCTCTTTCTCTTATCCGACCACATCAAGCTGTCGCTCCTCGAACGAAAACGCGCCCAGACTCTAAACCTTGAGGACGATACCCAGGACGGTCATATTTCCCGATCTCTCGACCAGTTCCGTGATGGCCTCGTCGGTCTAGGCCAAGAACGACAGCGCCTGGTAGATGCTGGCGACACAGCGTACGTTCCCCCTACCCCCGCCTCCCCAGATCATCTGGCCATTCCGTCCTTGCGCATTTCAACGCGGTGTTGACCAGACCTCTAGCGCCGCCTCAACCCTCGCAGACTCCGTGGAAGCGCTCCAGAAACAATACGACGACTTGACAGCTCAGTTTCATGGCTTCTCCAATCCCTCAACCAACGCAACCCTCACCCAGCCGAACTCGGATGCGCTCTCTGAAGATTTCGCCCACGCCGCATCAACATCTCCTGTGGAACGCAAATCAAAGACGGTCCGCTTCAGCGACACCCCTCGGTCTCCCTCCCAGGACCTCTTCGGACCATACCGCGATGATCCAACAGACTCAGCCGGCTATCGTGATGAGGCAGAGGGCATGTCCAACCAGCAGATTCACGATTACCACTCGCAGATTCTAGAGCAGCAAGACGAGCAGCTTGACCGACTGGGCGAGTCGATCAGCCGTCAGCGGGAGCTGAGCATGCAGATTGGTGACGAACTCGACAGCCACGTTGCCATGCTGGATGAAGTCGAGGGCGTTACCGATCGTCACCAGAGCCGGCTAGACCGCGCCAGCCGTACGTTAGGCAAGGTAGCCCGGGGTGCCAGCGAGAATAAGCAAATGACTACCATTATCGTGTTGATCATCATCCTGGTATTGCTCATTGCCATCTTGAAATAGCCAACTCACTTTATCAAAGGGTCTGCAAGCGTAATGCATTTAGCTGGTGTTTTGGGGTCAGACTGGATGGCGTATTCATTTGGATAGTTTTGGTTCTTTGCTTTCATGAAAATTCGGTCATCTTTATCTGGGTTATGTGTGTATCACTCGAAATGAGGACAGCCTCTTTCATCAATTTTGCTTTGTCCATATCGCATTGCGGAACCAAGTCATCGTAGGCCTATAGTTACTTTGCTAGCATTCTTCAGGGTCAACCGAACAAGCCCACGGTCCAGCTCCTCCATACACCATCTGCCTATGTTGCCCTTACTAATTTATCACCGAATAATATCTATGTCATCATTGATTCCTCCTGAGCGTTCACTGCTTTCAAGATCGCCCGTCAACCCCGGGTCTGCCACGTTATCTCCCTTGCCAGACCACACCTCATAAAACTTGACATTTTTATCGCTTGATGCAACTACAATGCAATCTTCTGTAACGGGCCAGTCTGCCTTCTGGCTTTTTTTGTCCACGTCTGTTTTCGCATACGGAATAGCATAGAGAGCCCTCAGCTCACCCTCCTAAGGAATGGCTGCTACTTGTCTGCAGTCTGGCCAGCTAAAGACCGCAATCCGATATGGGTGCTCAGGTTGAGCATATCCAAATGTAGCGACAATTTCTCGTCTTGTTTTTGACCAGATGAGCGAAGTGACCTGCGCAGACACCGATATCTTCGCGAGAGTCGTGCCAGAGGAAGCATGGAAAAAATGTATACATTTGTCGTTGGATCCACCTCCAGTTGCAATCAAACCACGTCGCCATGGGCAGAACGCAATAGCTTTCACGGCAGCGCCATGGACCCAGCTATAGCTTTCAGCTCCAGGTCCGAGGCAAATGACAGTGTCGGAGAAAATTTGGAACGTTCCCACCTCCGCGTCGCTTCTTGCTGGCTGTGGGACGGATGTAGCCTCCGAATCGTCATGTCTAAGAAGCTGGGCTCCATCCTTCTCTTCAGTGTCTAAATCAACGTTAAATGCCCCCGCTCTCATATTCTGCCAACCTTTGTTTCGCCTTCGATGCGACTGGTTCTGTTGAAGGATACGATTGACTTCAAAAAGACAGCAGAGATTGTCGTTCCCGCCGGTTGCAAAGAGCTTCCCATCAAAAGACCAGGCAAACCCACATATCTGCTGGGTATGCATAGTAATTTTAGCCACAAGTGATACCGACCCAGGCCAAGAATCCTTTGCAACTTCCCACCTCATAGGCCACTCTACCACATAGTAATATACCGTCCCCATCTCGTCACCAACAATCAAATCTTCTGTTTGAGCACTTGCCCCTTGGTTGAAAGGATCCTTGGAGGGACGCTGGGTACATGTCGGGCGCCAGCTAATGCACGCAATTGGAAAGGGTTGCTGGATCTTAAAACGAGGTATCCCATCATAGACTGACAATAGAATAAGAAAGCCGTCTGATTGGCCTATTCCGAGAATGGCCTTCGCGCCTGGGGTCGATGAGAACGCGATCGAAGTCAACCAAATATCGGTGCGTGTGGCATGAATCATACGAGCGCCATTGTTCTCGGACCAAATATATAAGAGATTGCCTAAGCAGACCGCGAGGTTGTGGGACACAGACGAATATGCCAAAGGTGAACAATAGAAATCATCTTTTAGGTTCGGTGCATCAAGTACCCTGATATCATTAGAAAAGGAATAAATTACTCGCAGGCACCGGGGATCTCAATTTTACCTAAACGGCGCAGAAGGAATGTCTCGTTTTGTAGGTGATTTTCGGGAACCTGCATGCTTCGTAAATCTTCATTTTGTTTTCAAAATAATTTTTCCATCACATACCACATAATTGTCCCTCATTCACCCACTGCCATCCACTCCAGACTGTTTTTGTCTTGTCTTCGAAACGGGCCGGGGTATATTGCATGAATGATTCGTTTGTGGCAAAATCAAATATCTTGCGCGCCCTGTCAATGTTCAAAGCCGTAGCAACCCGACCTTCATGTTTCTCTAAATCCTTTTGTCCTGTTGGTCTTGGCTTATGAAAAGAAGTCGAGAAAATGCGGAGGTTGGTACCGCTATGTGATTGACGTGCTTGTCCGTCGTGTGTGGCGGTTGTGTTGGAAGCAAGCCCGCCCACTGACCAAACAGTCCCATGACTCACCTGTCTGAGATTTCTAGTGTTTCTCAGAAATTGTACCGAAACCGCATCGACTGTTTTCACGAATTAGCTCCGGCTTTGTTATAAGATGAGCAAACTGACTCCTGCCGAAGCCTCTTTTATTGGCTTGGGGGGGTGCAAACTGCTCAATTGTTTCCATCTCTGAGGAATAGAATGAATCCATGGATGCTCTATTGTTTCTCAAAAGTCTTTCACCTAGCGAAAGATCCTGGGCCTGTTTGGTAGTTCGGTATATGTCTGCTGGCGATGATGTTCCGTCTCGTCTTGGAACATACCGATCCAACAAACGCCCACGGGAGCCAAAGCATCTTCGGTGTAGATAGTTATAATCGGCAGAAATCCCATGACATGCTGTAAGGGCCATTTTTGTTTCCTATTCAACTAGGGGTGCGCCTGCAGGTAATGCAGTCCCAGCTATGATCAGTGGTATCCAGTTCGATCTCTCGACTTCTTCATCGCCTGCAAATACTTCTTGGTCGTCACAGGACCCAGGAACATCAAAGAAGGGTTGTCTTCTGCCTTTTTGTTTTGATGAGGCTGCAGTGTAATCATCTACTGAGCCATACCCAGAATCTGCAGGGCTACATGGCTCAGAGTCTAGCTCATACTCTTGTTGGGCGACCTCCCAGTCATGTCTTGATGCCCCCATCATTTGGAACTTCCCAGGTGTTTGGGATCAGGTTAGCTGGGTCGAAGGTAAACCTTTTAGGGAACGAGGGACGAGGCCGGTTGTCAGTGGTACACAGAGCCGGCTTTGTCGAGAAACTTCATTGATAGCGTGGGCGAACGAATGACAGAAAATGTTCTAGAGTGACTGCGGCTCGAGCACTTAATAAATATCGGGCACAAATAGTTATGGCCGGGGAATCGGTTATAAATATGGTGCATGGACGTATGAATACTCAGCGAGTTTCCAGGTGGGCTGGCCTTTAGGTACACGGTGAGTATGTTGAGGGGAAGGAGTTACACTGAGTAGCTTGTTCTCACCTGGGTTAGGATGGTGGGATATGAGTGCGAATGTAATTCGGGGAAGGCGAAATGGTTGTACAGGTCAAAATGGGGTTTGTGCAACAATAAACTGTGAGAATACCAATGTGTGGATTGTGTTTGAGCATAAAGACATGATGATGACTTAAAATGCTGCATGGGTGAGAACCCTCAAAACAGCATATTTACATAATTTCATTAATGGAGCACCTAAATGTGAACACATGGTGCTTACATACTTCTATTTCTACTATACTGAGATAGCAATCATGTTGTGATGGGGGGGATCCTGCTAAATTGTTCACTGACTACCCTATACCAACACAGGGGTTGGCCCCGCCACTATATTCTGCCTACAACGTCATGCTGCCGCGTCGTACCGAAACGTCGACTTCGCGCAAAACAACATCGAAGACGAGATTACACCTATCCTAAAACCTCATAGTCGGTTACAGGATGACCAGCGTGAGCGCGTTCTTATTGATTTACCCCGCCGAGAGGATAGTATTGACTGATGCAAGATCACTAGCATGGCGTAGCCCGCACCGCGCGGTTTCGAACTGACGAACAGCGTCGACAAGACCTCGAAAAGATTGAGAAGTACCAGCATCTGGAAGATCAAATCAGAACAAGGGTTGTAGAACAAGTTGCGCCAAATTTGAGTCTTTTTTCTAACTGATTGCTTTCTAGATTGCCGACAGCCAATACGACCCAGAGACTTTCCAACTTACCTCGAAGCTCCTCCGCCTCAATCCCGAATATTATACAATATGGAACGCCCGCAGGCGTTGTCTAATCTTTGGCTTATTATCCAAACCATTGGATGGGTCGTCGCCCTCGAAGGCGTCGCAGAATACTTCAGCGACAGACACACCCATGCGCTCTTCCGACGTTTCGTCGCCCTCATCCTCGACCGAGATCCTGCGAGTCCTCAACCCCCAGATAACTGGGAGGAGTGGTACAGCAGCTGACACAACTTCGGAGACAAAATTAGATATCGTGGAAACCGAAAAGCAAGATATAGAGCTCATTCGTGCGGAGCTAGGCTTTACCATTCCTCTCCTAATGGAATTCCCAAAATGCTATTGGATTTGGAACTATCGACTATGGATCCTTCGGCAAGCAAATGCGAGATTAAGTATCGATGTTTCTCGTCGCATATGGCAGGAGGAACTTGGACTTGTTGGCAAAATGTTGACTAAGGATCGACGGAATTTTCATGCTTGGGGCTACCGTCGTCATGTTGTCACACAGCTGGAGATTTTGGAGTTGAACGGAACCAGTTTGGTTGAGTCGGAGTTCGAGTACACAACCAACATGATTCATGTCGATCTTTCAAATTTCTCGGCCTGGCATAGCCGCAGCCAGTTAATCCCCAGACTCTTAAACGAGCGCAAGGCTGATAATGAGGCACGTCGAGATTTTCTTGACAAAGGTTAGTCCTGCTTACGCCCTCTATCTTGTGGAGAAGAAAAAAATGTGTTTGCTGATTGAAAACAGAACTGGACATGATTCGCGAAGCTCTGAATGTGGGACCCGAGGATCAATCTCTCTGGTTCTACCACCAATATTTGATATTGAATTTGACGGAAACGGAGAGCGCGTCATCAATTGCACCACATTTGACGGTAGATGAACGTAAATCATATATCATTCGAGAAATTATCGATATCAAAGACCTGTTAGAGGATTATGCCGAGATCAAATGGATTTTTGAAGCGCTTGTCGAGTATACTGCTACAATTTGGCAGTTGGGTGGCCAGGTGCTAGAAGGAGATCGACTTGAGATGGCGGCATGGCTTCAAAGGCTCAAACATTTGGACCCTATGCGCAACGGCCGTTGGAATGACTTGGAAAAACAGTTAAACAATCCGAATTCTTAACCGAATAAAGCCTGATTTGACCGTTTGCCCGGTGCCGTGTCTTATTCGTTTTGTAGCCACTGACTGACCAACCTATTTATGAGTTTTACTCGGGCTCACAATCGTCGATGCATGCATTTTGAAATTGGACTCGTAGTTAGTGTGGGGGGGGGGGGGCGTTAGCACATGAGGAATAGCTGCCAGCGGCGATTTTGCTGTTGCATTTCATTGTCAAATATATCATCTCTAGCCCGTTGGTCAAAATAAACCGAACAAAACTCAATGGGATGTCGGGTTCAGAAATGAACAAATGGGTACGTGAAAGCCGGATGTAATGAACTCGTCCTGCGCCGCCCTGTGAAGTAGCATGCAATTAAGACGCCACTTCCAATTTGTAGCGCTCAAAATAACATAATTTGTATTAATTAATTAGCTTAGTTTACAACATGTAGTCAATTGGGGAACCTGTCACAGTATTCCTCGGCCACGGCCACGGCCACGGCCTCTTCCTCTGCCGCGTCCTTGGCCACGCCCGCCACCTCCATTTGAGTTTCTGACGCTCGCTTCACACCCTCGAGCGGGAATATCCCCATCGCTGCTAGAATCTGAATCTGAGCTATTGACTGAACTCTCTATTTCAGACTCTGTCTCCACAAGTCTCACCACCGTCGGTTGCCCACCTTTCCTCCTTGGGAATGGCGGGCTTGGACTTCGAGAGCTGGTCTCCGACGACGGCGATTCATTTTGGCTCTGGTAATTTGTACCAGAATCCGACTCTCGTGCAGATCTTTCTGATCGCAACCTTGAACCGGATGAACCCGTTTTTATTGCGGCCGACGCTTTTTGTGTTGTTGTGACAGGAGAAACAGGCAGGATGACTGCTATATTCTTAGGAGCGCGCTGGGGCTTTCGTTGGCCTATCTTGAATTTTCTACCTTTGAGTGCCATACGCTCAGCCATAGACAACAGTTGGGTGTTACCCCCAGTGCTCATATTCTGAGAGCCGGTTGGTGAAGGTATTGTTTCTTCCGACTGCCAAGGTCGGCGGGTGCCTCTGGTAACTCGACTATCCGGAATTTTTGTCGTCTCGATATTAGACTCAACCTTGGAGCCAGAGGCTATGTCTTTCATTGCTGCTGTAGCTGCTATGATTGTGGTAACCCCGGGCTTTCGAGGTCGCCCTCGTTTTGGTCTGTCGACTTTTCTAATTGCTTTTAAAGAGTCGGTGGCGACTTCTTCTCGAAGATGCGCTTCTAGTTCCTCGACCATTTTTGCATGCTCATCATCGCTATTTTGTTCTGGGGGAGCAGATTGGCCAGCTTTATCAGAAACCTCAGTGATGCTCTCATTCGTTTCAGCCACATCGTCAGCAATAGTAACCCGAGCTAAATTCGACCTCCTTGGACGACCTCTGGGGCGCTTTACCGATTCGACAGATTGGACACTTTCTGTCTTTGTGGCATTCTTTACCGGAGTCGAGTTCTTGGGAGGACGCCCGCGTCTTTTAACTTTTGGCTCGACTGGTGATTCGACGTTCATGGATGGCTCTTGCCCGTTATTAATCGAATTATGATCTCCAAACAGGGCTCGGACGGCATCGGCAGCCAAATCAACGGCATCCTTCCCACTTTCAACTTGTGTGGCAGGTGACGAACAAGGCGCGTTTTTGTGCAGCATTGACTCCTCATCAGACTCATCAAAGTCGCCATCCTCAAGCTCGACGTATGACGTTCGGGGCTTTGCGTGTCGAAGGGAGGGTTCGTTGGCGTCATACCTGGGCATTGTCGTCTTCTCTTTTAGCTTTTCAGCGATTATCTTTGTACCCTCATCAACCTTTGCGTTTCTGTCCACTGTTTGCTCCCCATCGGTTTGACTAGGCTCTTGTATGGTTTCTTCTGGAGCCGCCGAGAAACTGCCGAACAAGGCTGGATCCATACTATCTAGAAGATTTGGCTCACTAGTGAGACGGGACTTTTTATGATGGCTTTTTCCAACAATAAAATCAGGGTCCTCGTTCTCACGCTTTGCCTTTCTCTTGGCTGCTCGGATGGATTTCTTGACAAACTCCGGTACGTCTGGTTCTGATAATCGAATGGCCTCTTCAGATGGAGCTTGAAAGGGGTCGAACAAGATTTTGTCAGGAGTATCATCTTGTTCATAGTAGCCCATGCCAATGCGCTGACGGCCAACTATTGGTGACGGATCGGGGTAAAGTGATGTGTCAACATCTTCCATTTGCGATATTTCCATGGCGGTTCCTGATTCGTCAGCGTTGCTAATGTTTCCGTCATGGAAAAGCTGGAGTGGCCCCTCTTGTTCTGCTGCCGTAGGCGCATGGCTAAGAACATGGCTTTGATCCCCATATCCCTCCATCGTGGAAACTAGAAGGTTTGGTGAGTCATTCTCGCCCTCTGGTCCCTTCTGCATAGCCCGCTCTGCCTCCACCTGTTCAGTAATATCTTGGGCTTTGGCATTGTCGGCCTGTTCTCTCAATCGTTTCATCCGCTTGCTATCTTTGCTGCGGCTCTCTTCTCCAGCAGCCTTGAGCCATGATAGATTGTGAACACGAAAATCAACAAGGGCTTCTACACTTCGATCATCGGCGATTGGACGTGTGTCGTGTCCAAGCAATGTGTTCTTGGGCATATAAGGGTTTGTGTTGCCGACACGTCGACAGTATCCGCAATTGCATATCCCTAAACACTTGGGGCATTGCCACTGTTCATCTTCCATCACCTTCTGAGGCATCATGTCGAAAGCTCTGTAAAGAACACCATAGCAATATGACTCATTGCAACCGGGATTGGTGCATGAATGCACTCTGTAGCTGTAGTCTTTATGAGCACAAACATGGCATCGTCTGACTTCGCCCCTTTTCTTCTTTCGCTTTCGCTTTTTGGGCTTCTCTTCCCCATCTGGATCCGATTCGCTAGGCGTATTTTCTCGCTCCTGCCTCGTGATGTCTTTCCAGGGGCGCCGCCGTAATGCCTCTTGGCAAATTTGTGCGACTGATTTTGCTTTTGAGCCAAGCCGGGCGACCTCAAGGGGCTGTGGTGAACTTTCCATATCTACAAAGCCATCACTCCTGATGACCATGGATCGCCAATCCTCATAGTTCTCAACCAAATCGGACCAAGACCACTGCTCGCACCATTGAAGATTTGACATGCAGGCGCATGACCGACCCATAGCATAGCATTCCATGCACACATCGTACGCATCCTCTTCTCCGTTGACTAAAGTTCGGACGCAATGTTTGCATGTCAAGAATCGATTAAAGATGTTTGACCTGCAATAAGAGCAGGTAATGCATGATTCGAATGGAATGAACTCGACATCCTTTTCTTTAAACGCGAACATTTCGTCCAAGAGGATTTCTGTGAAAAGACCAAACAGTTTTTTGAAGTCACCTGCTAACTGTTTTGCGCGAGGCGAGTTTCGCATCATTTCTTGACCAAGCCCAAGGAAGCTGACTGAAGCCAATTCTGCATTCCGTTCCATATCCAATAGCTGATGGCAATATTTTCTCAGTGTGAAGTAGACTATTGCCTTGTTCTTGTATTGTTCATCGCGGCAAACCAACCTTGCCTTGGGAAGTGCCTCGTGGAGAGCAAGTTCAAGTGTCTCGGCAGTTGTACGATTCCATGCGACTTTCATTGTTCTTGTGCCACGATTCCACACTTGATGAGCGGCCAGCGGTGGGATCAAGATGAAGTCTCCAACTTTTTGTTCCACGACATAAACGTCAAATGGGGCTTTCTTCCAAGCATTGACTTGGGCAAAATGCTTCTCGATTTCAATATCATGCCCAAGCATGGAGAGAAAATACTCGCGGACGACTTCGCGGTCTTTGCTTTCAGTCATGAACCAAACTGAGCTCCCTTTTTTTTCATCTTCGCCGTTTGCAGATGCTTCGACCATGATATTTTGACCCAATGATGCACACATCTCGCGATGGGCTGGGGTATAGGTTCCTTCATGCCCAATGTAGCACATCAGATTCTGCGCTCGCATCTCTTCGGGCAGTGTAGACATGAGATCGCCTGCAGGAGCAACGGTGGCTTCTTCACGGAAGCCGTCATGACGAGTATTTTCTCTTCTGGACCCACTCGCATTTTCGTTCAGGTAGAACAAGTTAGGATGAATAATCTTTCGCAATTCATCATGCCATTCAATGGGACAGTCTATGTCCTTGAGGTAAAGTCGTTGGCGACGCTCATCGCGGAAGTTGTGAGCTGTCCACTGATTGGTCAGCTGCTTCATTGACCGCAAGTAGTGACCGGTTGTCATAGGAATATCAGTTGCAGTTTGGATGTCTCTCACGCTCTCCTCTAATGTATGTTAGTTCTGAGGGAAGCTACCAAAAAAACCTACACTCACCCTTTTTGTCGTATGTTTTTTCCAACCATTCTACGCTGAAGAGCCATTTTGGAAGAACCTCGTCCCATCCCTCAATGACCAAAGGTTTACCTCCAGCCACAACGTGGATTAGCACAAGTTTCTCGAAGTCCAGTTGTCCAAGGTTGCGGATTTGTGACCTTGAGACTCTCTGAACCCACTTGAAGTTTGGGGTTCGGTCGACGAGACTATACAAGTCTAGATCAGGCGAAATAGGATCAAATTTGGCCTGTGGATGAAGAGAAGTTGGCATATTGTGGTTGGGCCCGCAAGTATCGCGGGAAACGCGGTCTGATATATGAGGGACGCGATCGCGGCAGGAGCCAACGAAAATGGTGAACGTCCACAGCTCAATCAAAACAATGGTGAATTAGAGGCTCTGCAGCCCAGGCCAAAGCTGTGGCCATGCATAAATAATGCGGATGATAGCCTTATATATAGCAGCGAAAGATTATCTGACTCGTTTCAACTGATTTCTGTGAGCAGTGACTATTTTATCTCTGCGTTGAGGTCGTCTTCATAGGTTGGTGTATGTGTTGCCCAGCGTGTTTGGCAGGCTCACCAGACCCACAAGCCGCCCCGAACCAGAAGCGCACGTGACATGCACGAGGTCTAACTTAACTAGAAGCTACTTATTTGAGTGCAGCAAGATTTCATGTTCACAGAGTGCTTTCTGGTTGGAGAATTGGATTCTGAAGAAATTGTGGTCCTGGCTGAATCGCAACATATATAATTTTAAGTATAATTCCCTCGTTCGCTGTCACAGCATGAAATTGTTCTCACATTTTGTGCAGATTTCTGTTCATCGATGAGACTTGCTGCTCTTCCACAGGCTTCGGCCTGGACTCGCTGCCGAGCTCTATCTAGGACAACCTCGAGGGTTCCAGGGCAAATTATTCATCGTCCGGTTTTAATCCGGGCATCCGGGCTCTCAAGTCGGCTATGGGTCACCCGTCAGTCAGTGATTGGATTTCATGAGTCAACGAGCAAGTCTCTGCCGCTTGTCAGCCAAGACCCTACGCCTGAATCCCTCATATCCCCAACACCACTTTACGAACAACCAAAGTCAGGCATTCTTTCCATTATTCCTGCCTCATGGGTTCCTTATGCTGAGCTGGTACGTCTCGACAAACCAACAGGGACGTACTACCTCTTTTTCCCTTGTCTTTTTTCGACTCTTCTGGCCGCCCCAATGACCGCCCCTATAGCAACTGTAGGATCTGTCATCGGGACTTCGTTGCTATTTTTCTCTGGAGCTTTGATCATGCGTGGTGCCGGATGCTCTATCAATGACCTCTGGGATAGAAATTTGGACCCTCAGGTTTCCAGGACGAGACTGCGACCAATTGCTCGTGGCGCTATCACGCCATTTAAGGGACTCGTTTACACTGGATTTCAACTCCTGGCTGGATTAGGAATCCTGCTCCAGTTTCCGCTACCCTGTCTCTTCTATGGAGTACCCAGCTTGCTCTTTGTCGCGAGTTACCCACTTGCAAAGCGAGTTACGTACTATCCTCAGTTCGTCCTCGGTTTGACCTTTTCGTGGGGCGCCATCATGGGCTTTCCTGCTCTTGGGATTGATTTGCTATCACATTCATCAGCTCTGACAGCCGCAGCCTGTCTATATGCGTCTAACGTTGCATGGACCGTGCTCTACGATATGATATACGCTCATATGGACATCAAGGATGATGTCAAAGCCGGCATCAAGAGCATTGCTTTGAAACATGATGCCGAGACCAAACAGGTTCTAGCCGGTCTTGCACTGACCCAAGTGGGTCTTCTGTCAGTGGCGGGTTTGGCAGCTGGGGCTGGTCCAGCCTTTTTTATTGGAAGTTGTGGAGGAGCCTTGGTCACGCTGGGGATTATGATCAAGCGAGTCAACCTCAAGAGCGTCACGGACTGTTGGTGGTGGTTCGTGAATGGATGTTGGATCACAGGCGGAGTTATTAGCCTTGGGCTGGCAACTGACTACGCTCTTAGGTATATGCAAGAACCAGAGGGGCATGTTGAGTATACCAAGGACCAAGGTGTATAAAATGTGTACTAGCAAGACAGTCGTGTAATTTAAGGAATAGAGCAATCTTCCCATCATAATCACATGGTTGGCACGCAAGCTCGTAATTCTGAAGACTTTTGATCTATTTTTCTTTTCAGACCTCGTCTCCCATGATCAGACCCATAACCTGTAATGCCGATGCAAGCAAGCCGATTTGACTGCTCGTGCCGAAATGTGCCTTCTTTCCTTCTCCCCTCGTCGTTGTTTAAGAGCGGGGCTTCTCCTTCTTCTCCTTCCACAGAGCGAGCAGACCGACACCAGAGACCTTGACGACCTTGAATCGCACACCGGGAATATCACCCTTGGCCTTGCCCTTGCGACCGAATCCAGCCAGGAGGACCTCGTCGTTCTCGTCGACGAAGTTCAAGCAACCGTCGTTGGGGACTGTAGATATTTATTAGTATTTGGCGTACGTCGAATGAATCGAATGGAATATCGTACCGAAAGCAGTGACCTTCTTGCCGTTCTTGATCAACTGGACACGAACACACTTTCGAATGGCGGAGTTGGGCTGCTTGGCCTCAACACCAACCTTCTCGAGGACAATTCCCTTGGCGTGGGAAGAGCCACCGAAGGGCGAGGATTTGAAAGCAGTGCCCAGAGCACGCTTCTTGTAGGCGAGATCGGCCCATTTCTGGTCCTTTCGGTTCGTGCGCAGCTTTCGCGCGGCGTTAAGACCACGGGGTTTGCCTCCAGCCATTTTTGCTGTGTGTTGTCAGTGAATTGTCGATGATGTAGAGGCTGTTGCAACAACTGCACAGGTCGAATTGGTTGCAGGGGCACCTACCGACTTATCTGTGTATCGCGACGACGGTTTGGTGATGAGGATTAGCGGAGGGCAAAAAGTTGGAGGGTCGGCCAGCGAAAATTGGAGGTAGGGTTTGGACCCTACTAAGTGGGAGCAGCAACTTTTGGGTGGCATCACGTGCGAGATATATCGCCACAGTTGGTTGATCTTGTGGAGAGCCACTTACCAATGTGGCTGGGGTCCACCCAACACCCCAGCGACGCTCCAACTATGTATCGGATGCTATGACGGTGCGAAGTTCCGGAAATGCCGTTCTGCTGCTATCGCCAATACAGATCTAACTCTCAAGAGTCCCAAGTGAAGATTCATGTCCCAATCAACCCGGCCACATAGCAGGCAGCGCGATCCGCCTCCCACTTTGTTTCTCCACCCCTCACCCAATGTATCACATATTTCACTTCCTGGCGCTCAAGTGTCAGGGGCCACTGGGCCTGGTCAATCAAGCCTGAACCGCACCAACCTCGAACGCACCCCCTCAAACAGATCTGGCACCGTGGTCTCTCCAAATTCGCAGCGGGCTGGGCGTGGAACCCTGGTGGCCGAAAGTACGCGAAGCGCGGACAGGACCGATGCTTTGTGGGCGGAGATGCAAGCCACCTTGGAGGAGGTTGAATTATCAGCATCAGGCGGAACTCATGTTTTTGGCGCCGAACATGATCGCAAGCTAGCAGATCTGAGGACGGCTCAAATTGCTCTCGCTCAGGCTTGGGCCAGGAGCGAGGCTGACGACGCCATCGAAACTGGGCAACGTGAGCTCGGGACATCCACTGCAGGGGACGAGGTGCGTAACTTGAAGGGTGCGCTCGGTGATGCCTCAAAATCTGGACCTGCAGACGGTACCGAGGGCGGGAAGAGTACCATTGGAACTGGCAGTATTCCTCGACCCGAGAGTAGTGGAACAGGGGTTGAGGGGTTGGGTGCTAAGTTGGAAGAGGAGACCGAGGTGGATATTCTCCTCGCAAGAAAGCGACGAGAGGCGAACGACCGGTATTTCCAAAGGGTGAATCAAGGTGTCATTGATGTTGTTGCAAGACTCGAGGATGTCGCCGTCGCTATGCGTGCAGTGGAGCAAGAGAGTAAAGATATATGGAGTGAACATGATAGTGTGGCCGAACCTGGCAGGATATGAAAACGGCGTGACCAAACAAACTCCCTTTGTATCAAGCATTCATCCCAAACTCTGGGATAGGCAGGTCGGTTTTGTATCTGAGCCGTTGTTGATGATATCAGGTCGAACGCAACAAAAAGATGTCAACCATTCTTGGCTTGGGCTTGCTTCTTCTATGCTGAGCAAAGTCGTGCAATGGTTGTCAGCAACAACCTTGATCTGTTCAAGCATTATCTCCACCATTTCTTTTTACGCCTCTAATGGTTTATCTGGTTTGTTTTTTGCTTGTGTATTGATCCAGTTCTAGTAACGAATTTTTTTTTTGGAGAATGTGAACATTCATCTTTGATTTGCACGCGTGTCACGATGTGGCCTGAAATGCAAAGCACATAGCGCTGCCACCCTGATAGAGCGGACAGGAAGGGCAGAGGGGCAACAGGGCGAGATAGGTACCAATGAGCAGATCATGAGATAAAATATACAAGGGAGACAAAACTTTAACATCATGATGCTGGAATGTTAATCGTGCCTCGTGCATCCAACCCGCATAGCATATTACGTTGAGGGAGCAAATTGCAAGACTATGCTCAAGAACGAAAGATAGAAGATAACGCTCACCTCCCTAAAGAGCCGCAATGGAGAAATTTCACACTGCATGTACACAAAACCCAACTCATAGGAATGGCATACAAGAAAATGAGCAACAAAGGCCATGATCTCGTCCAACTGAGATCAAAAATATTGGTTGGCAACCAACACATCGGACCCAATCCACCACTGTCAAGACACTCCCTGCCCCGCATCATCCCTGTTTTTGACAGTGGGGTTCAAAATCGCGACCACCCTCTTGTTTTCAATGGTCATTGTGGGGATAGCGTTCAATGCAAGGCTTGATTGACTTGCCCGAGTTATTTTTTATGTACTTGTATGTTATTAATGAGAGTTCCAGAAAGACGGATTATGTTAGCATGCGGCCCTGTTCGGCATTGCCGGCTTTTGGGATCACGGAAATGGTTAGATGGAGTATCACAGTGGAGGCGTCGGTCTGAGGTCCGACACAGGGAGCACAAGAGGAAAACAAGGATATGGCCAGGCACCGAAATATTCACGCATTAGACCACTTTTGGTTGGGTGTGGCGTGCTCTAGCATTGAATGTTCCCAGGGGTGTTGCGGATATTCCTCGGGTGGATCCGACTCCGCGTGACAAGGCGCTCGGGTCGGGTGGATCGACCGCTTTCGCCATCATCGATCGCTACCCTTCTGCTTCCACCTCGCGCACTGCCCACTCCCAAACCAGCCCATCACATGCGATCTTCACACAAGCTATAACATCAGGCTGTGTCCATTCTCATCGCCTTACGCCAACAGAACCATTCAATCAGCCAAGCCATCTTTCCGCCCACGTCTCGCACACAGTCCCTGAAGCCCGGAACCATTCTCGATCACTATGAAGCCTCTCGCGTATCTCGCTGCGACACTGGCAGTCATGCCCACGGCTCTGGCCGTTGATGTGAAAAAGTCTGTTATCGTTTGGTTTGAGAAATCCAACACTCCTACATTCGTTATCAATGATGCCAAAAAGAAAATTACCGATGCTGGCGGTAAAATCACACACGTCTACGATTTGATCATGTACGTATATCCCAACAAAGCATGGCATTATAAGTATATTTTTATTTGCTGACGGGTCGCAGGGGATTCTCTGCCATCGCTCCTGAACAAGCTCTTGAACAAGTCAAGTTGTATACCCAATACGAGGTCCGAGTGGAAGAGGACCAAGTGGTCACGACAAGCTAGATAAACAGGGATACCGACAGGAGTTGGAAAGCAACAATCCTCTAGATATTCAATTTCAGGCGCGAACTTGGTGTTGGACTAATCCACTACCAACTTGTGGTAGTATTGGAGTTTGGCGTTCAGGCAAGGGATGTTGAGGAGATGAAGAACATTACACTCGTTGGCAATGAAATCATGTCAAAGACAACAAACTCGCTAGCTCAGCAGTATTATTGTTCAATTGAAAGAATACCTTAGGCTAAATGAAATCTGTTCGAAATTGAATACTCCAAAAAAAAAAGAAAGAAAAAAAAAAGGAAAAAAAGTCCCTTTGAACAAATTCCTCGCTATCTCTGTTGGGCATGTTGATATGATAGCTGATATAACCTCAAACTAGGGGTGCGAAAGAAGCATCAAAGGCGGACCGAAAGCATTCGCTAGGTAGATCCGGTAGTATGAGTCCTCTCAACAAAGTGGAGGAGTGATGTCACTATGGGGCTTGATCGGGTGGCGGCCGTCAAGACTGATCCCTCTATTCACGGCCGCCAATTTCGATTCACGCATGTAAAAAGCAGATCAGCCTATCCCTTTGAGTGCCGTAAGCCTGCATCGAGGTACCCTACCACAAACACAACAGCAAAAAACAACAGGATAAAAACATAACATATTTTTTCATAGATAAATAGGTTACTGACAAAGATAGCATTATATATTATGAAACGAAATTACATATCTTTAGGTTGGAGAGCTGTGGTCGGCAATGCATTTTGCTTGGTACTTGAATGCAGGCTTACGGCACTCAAAGGGATAAACAATGATTCCTTTTCTCCTTAGAGGCGCTTGTCTGCCAAAAGCGGCGCTTTGTTGTTGGTAGAACACACATGGAAGCCCCGAAACCTAAATTGACATGCGCAAATCACCACATTACTTTTCTCGGGATATTGACTAACAGGGTCGGCCAGAGACATTCCAAGTAACAGAATATTGGGCTAGTGCAGGGGAGTATCAGCAAAATCTCGTTTAAAAAAAACGCCCATAATTACCAATGACCACGGCGAAAGGGCTCATGTTGGCGTATGATCCCTGTGCGTCGGAATCAAGGTACGGAAGCAATGCGTTGGCCGCTCTCATGCATTAAAGCCCACTGTAGCCTTGCTCGTTTTTTACGGAAAGAAGCACAGTGCCGGGCAGGGACCTGACCTGTGGAGTATCACTACGTAGCAGCCCTCCAGCAGCATTTCGATGTCAGCGCCACCCCACCAGCCCTTGGGCTGGCTCACTGGATGGCCGGACGTGGGCCCCTAATATATGCCTAGCAAGCCAAGCCAGTAGAGTCCCTGCCTGTGGACACCCGCCCCGGAATCGATAAGCTCCAAGCTCCTCCCTTCCCCTCAAAGGGACCACGTTCCATGGCTAAACAGTACCTCTGTAGCCTCACAACTTGTCATTTATAGTTGAACAAGTGAACGGCCTTTTCAACATATCATGGAGCAAATCAGGCCTTCTACGAAATCACCCTACATTCTCTCATAACTCGGAAAAGAAACAGAATAAGAGACAGAACCCAGCTTCTCCCATCCGCTATGCGATCAAATTACTCCAACTCCCATCCCTATTTCTCAACACGCGACGCGATTCCATCCGCTACTCTCCTTGCAATCCGACTACGACTCCAGTCAGAGCAACAATAGTCGACCACAACATTAAACAGTATCCTATATAACACCAAAAATC
Source organism: Calonectria honghensis (assembly GCA_013403855.1). NCBI lineage: Eukaryota > Fungi > Ascomycota > Sordariomycetes > Hypocreales > Nectriaceae > Calonectria > Calonectria honghensis. Next base: position 761,070 of record VTGB01000022.1, read on the forward strand.
CCGACATCTCCCCGAACGATGCCAACCTACAGCACCCATGCGCAGGCCGCGCTTCTCAAGGCCGTACGTATTTTCCTGCCTCAATCCTCCCTGGGTTGATCATAGGTTGCTGACGCCTCATGCCTTGCAGGCCAATCGAGTATTCGAGCCGAAGACCATTGCCCAGTCTCTTGAGGACCTCGCTGACGGTATCGTTCTCGCCCAAATCCTCCACCAACTTGATCCAGAGTTCAACCCCTCCGAGCTTGACGCAAGCCCCGGTACTTCTCGATATCTTACGAATAAGAGGAACATACAAGCCATATACAAAGGTCTTTTCAGATTCATACGACGCCAAGTCCCCGAACTTGGCTGTCAGGCCAGGAAGTTCGACTACCATGCGATTGCCGAAAACCCCGAGCCCCAGGGCATAAGTCAGGTATAATTTTGTTTCACTCTTCATAGTATTTCTCATTAACAATACGCCCACCCAGCTTCTCGTAGTCATGCTATCCGCCGCAGCCATGGGCCCTGACAACCAAAGATTCGTGCCTCGAATTCAGGGCCTCGACAACAAGACCCAGGCAGAGATTATGCAAATCATCCAGATCATCCAGAACGACATTAACAATTCTAAAGGTGATGATCACCTTGATGAAGCCATAGACGCTGTTATGGAGGCTCGAGATATCGATCTACTTGTTGAAGAACAAAACGCCGCTCTGCGCCAACAACTGGACATGACCAAGAAAAACCTATCAGATTATATCACTCGGCTCGAATACCTACAACAAAGCCATGAAGAGCTCAAATATGAAAAAGAGAAGAACGATCGGGAGCTTGAGGTTTTGAGAAAAGCAACTCAGGATGGAGCAAACAGTGCCGAATCGATTAAGGTCCTCGAAGCCCAAGTGCATGAGCAAATGGAAATAATCGCTAGAAATGAAGAAATGATTCGCAAATACGAAAGAAGTCAGGCGCATCTCGAAAGCGAAGTTCAGAGGTTGACCCAGAGGAGTATTGAGGCCGATGAGCTCCGCGACCGAGTTACCGAGTTGAAACACAAGGCCGAGGACTTTGAAAAGAAGGCCAACATGGCGGAAAGGTATAAGCAGAAGCTCGAGTCACAGCAACACCTTGTCAAAGAGGTTCAGAATCTTCAATATGAAAAAACTGAACTTCAGGAGCAACTCCGAGCCCTCGCCAATGACCACGAGCGGAATTCTCGTTCCCGGAAGGCAGAAGACGAGTTAACTGAGATCATACACCTCTCTGAACAACATCTTTGGGACGAACGCGAGCAAAAGAAACGATTGATGGAAGACATCGCTCTTCTGCAACAAGAGGTTCATCAAATGAGGGTGAGACAAAATACTGACGAGAATGTCATCAAAGAGCTGCAGGACCAATTGGATCACGGTGGCGATGCTCCAGTTGGTGTTTTGGGGAACCTGGGGACATCCAACCTCGAGGATGAGTTGAACGATGCAGCCAATGGTGGTGGGCAAGCCAATATGCCATTGGAAATATCCCGTCTCAGGGCAGAGAACAACATATTGAGAAGTTCTGTTGGCTCAACAGGAGAGGCTGTGCAGCTTCGACGTGAGCTAGATGAGGAAAAGCGCCAAAGAGCGCGTCTTCAGCAAAGTTTTAACGATATCTTCGAGAAACATGCCATTGCCCAAGACCAGATTGAAGCTTTGATCAAGAATATGACCAGTGAAGAGTTAGTCAAGGCCCTGGATGAGGCTAGACAAGGCAGCGTACTTACTGGTGAATTTTACAGGGACCGAGCTTTCGTTAGCCTGAAGAATCAATTGAAACAGGCAAGCGACGAGCTTGAGAAGTCTCAAAAACGGGAGAAGGACCTCGGCAATCAGGTGGCCGATCAGACCCGCGAATTGCTCGATGTCAAGACACAAATCTCTGCCTCAACTAATATTAAGGAACTGAAGGAAGAGCTTGCCAATGGTAACAGACAAATTCTTGAGTCGCTTAAAACTGACTTAGATCGAACACGCCAAGAACTCCGTGACGCCATCGCTGATAGAGATGCCCAACAAACACAACTTGTTGAAGCGCTCCTGTCCAAGGAAAAATTCCGGAAAATGGTCGAAGACGGTAACTTGCAAGAGGCCCAATCTTCGGATGTAGATGCTTCGGAAACCGGGAAAAAGCACCTGGAGAAGATGGACAAAATTGAGAGACTTCGTGCGCGTCTCATCGAACTTCGCCAGGTGAGTTTAGAGGAATTGGCGATAAAATTGGAGAAATTACCAAAGGAGACGTGTCTCTTGACAACTCTCAAACTGAATGACCTGGAAAATATGCGACGCGGTTTGGGTTCCTTGGTCACCCTCTTACGCGAGGGCGATCATGCCGTCTTAGCGGATGACAGTCCGCCCCCAACGGCCATCAGCAATAGCGGGCTAGACGATCGGAATTTGGAAGTCTTTGGAATCAAATTGAGCGATGACAGGCCCGCCATTTTACCGCCACCGCCACCGAAGTGCTATCAACGTGGCGAGCGCCACTTGTATACCAGAACCCGATCTTCAATGAGCTCCGCCTCGATCCTCAAAACAGTGTTTGGGGTTTATAGAGGGTTATTTGCGCGTCCCAACCCAAGTGGGCGATGCGTCGCATATTTTATTGCAAAATAACGGGCTGCGCTAACACGAGAACTTCAGCAACTTGAGAGTTCAGAGCAAGACAAAATTGACTTGCAACGCAAACTTAAGGCCGCTCAGGACGGAGAAGCCGCCGCCGCTCAAAAGGTACGCTTTTACATTTCGTCACCCCCACCTCTACATTGTCATAGCAACGTAGTGAGAGTCACATGTGTCCTTATCTTGGACATGTTCTTGGCCATCCAGCTGACTTCGATTACAAGGCCATGAGTGACCAAATTATCCGAAATCTTGAGCGAGAGAACGCACTAATTTCGACGGCATGGTATGATCTTACAAGCCGACTTCAGAGCAACCATGTCGTTGTACAACGACGACACGATGCTCCTCGGAGTTGGTTAAATAAGCAGAGGCAGATGGTCAATGGTCAGTTGCGCTACCGCGACTCGCTCTACCTCTACTGACGTCCCTCGCCAGCGACCCCGCGGCGATAGGAACTCGTGGGGTGAGACCCCTTCGACAAGGATGATGAGTGACTTCGAAATTGGTCGAGCTCAACCGTTGCTCCTCGATCAGCAGGCATCGAAACAAAGCCGGGAACCTGAGTTGTTAATGAGCCCTGTGAGCGTATATCTCGCTCGCTCGTCTGTTTGGTTTGCTTGTCCCCTTGTCGTAATTTGGTGTTTCCGCGTCATCGCGCACCTTGTTTCGTTTCCTTCGATTATGGGTTCACTTGCTTTCTCTTTTTCCTTCTTTCCTTCTTTGGTCGCATTGCGAGGGAGCTTGGGGAGTTAATATTATTTGGCATTGCTAGAATGGATGTACGACAGTGGATTGTCGACATTTGAAATGCGTGGAACTACATTTCTAGAGACTGAATGGGCTACATTGAATACCAACATACATATGCCTGTATCTCGAAAGGTTTCCCTCATCCTTTTCTCGTGCATTATCACATCATCACAAGTTTGGCGACTGCAGCTTGCGATCCAATTCTCACTGTGCCAACATGTAACTAATACCGGAGGTGTCGAAAGCAAAACAGGTGCAGGAGTACAATACAGTCGCTAAGATCGGGGTTCAGGGTTGGTGTACCAATATATGTGTAATCGACTATCCATCTCCATCCAACACTAGTGCAAATAACTTCCAAAGTGTCCATCAACGCAATAGGTCACCAGATATCTCTAGGATCACATCTTATACTTTGGATGGTCACGTTGTAAACTAAGGTAATAGTAGAATAGTGATACATACAAGCGTCACCTTGGTAGCCTTTTCCCGCTTACACATAGGGGCCCAGAAAATGCAGGGAAACCTTCTACCGTAACGCCATGAGGCATGGAAGATTCTCCTTCATGCCAATCATACACCATTCGTATCCAAGGCGCACCCAGGGTTTGGTAGCTGCAACCTGGTAGCAACCTGATAGTCTCGCCCCTCGCCCTTCGAGACCCCCCATACCCAACATCTAACTTTACTTCTCGAGAATGGCCAGGACAGACTTCCAGACCTGGCCAGGCTCCTGGCTAGCATCGACACCCTTCCAAATGCCAGTCTTCTTGTAGTAATCCACAACGGGGCTGGTCTGCTTGTGGTAGGTAACAAGACGCTTCTTAAGAGCCTGGGCATTGTCATCGCTTCGCTGCACGAGGGGCTCGCCAGTGATGTCGTCCTTCATATGCACCTTGGGGGGGTTGAAGGTAGTATGGTATGAGCGGCCGGAGGCAGGGTGCACCAAGCGACCAGTGATACGGGCGACGAGCAGAGAATCATCAATTTCAAGCTGGACAGCATGCTGGAGTGTCTGCTTTTGCTCGGTAAGCATGGAGTCGAGGCTCTCTGCCTGTGGAACGGTTCGGGGAAAGCCATCCAAAATAAAACTGCAAGAAGTGGCCACGTTAGTATGCGGCCTTTTGGGGAATGAGACTATGTATTGAGGGGGAAGCGTAACCCACCCGCCCTGGCACTCCTTATTGTTCGTAAGCTCCTCCTTGATCATGCCAATCATAATGTCGTCTCTGACCAAGCCGCCTTGGTCCATGATCTTCTTCGCCTCAATACCCAAGGGGGTCTTCTTTGCAACCTGGGAGCGCAGCATGTCACCAGTGGCCTATGTTAACAGTCCGTTAGAGATGCCAATTCAGGTCCTGGAGGGTTGTGGCAGGAATTGAACGTACCAGGTGGCAGCAGGAAAATCGTTCCTTAATCTTAGGTGCTTGGGTTCCTTTGCCTGGAGAAAACAAACATTAGTACTCAATGGGGAGAAAAAATCCGTCGAATTGAGCGAGCGACGAACCGGCGCCTGGGGGTCCGATGAGAATCATGCGGATCTCGTCCGTGGTAGGGGCAGAGCCGGTAGCTCGCGCTTCGAGCTTCTTGATGCGCGAGTCGAGGTTGTTCAAGACATCCTTGAGCGGCTTCAGTTCATCGTCAACGAAACCCATGGTTGTAGCGGGACGCGGGAAGTAGAAATGAGGGATTGCGGGTGCGGCAATGGGTGCGGTGAAGGCAAAGTATGGTAGCGAAAGGATAATGAGGCGGCGACGAGAATGGCGGGAGAGGGAGAGTGCCGGGAGGATGAGGAAGAGGAAGACGGGGCAGAGAAGAGCGTCAAGGTGAGCGAGCAGGGAAATCTTGGCTGCGTAGCCGGAGGATGGGAGGTTTTTGGGGTTAGCTTTGGCTGTGTGTGATTGGCCAAAGGCAGCGGTTCCCATGTGTGGGATAGGGACACATCCATGGACCACTACGGGCACACCATACCCCCGGCTAGACATCTGAGGCGACAGCTGAGCATACGGCTTTTTTTTTCGGCACTCGCCATCGCACTTTCCGTCAACGGAACGGGCATGTGTAACGGCATTATTGTTGACTGGTGTCAATATACTTAACCGTACTCCAGTCATGATGGGTCTCCAGAGGAAGGTAGCTAGTGTAGGTACACTTCGAATCACAATGGCCGAATTGAGCTTCCCTTTTTAGGGTTGCCACTTTTGTTCCTTGATTACCGAGCAACGATTTCAACTCCCCAGACGTTGCGAACTTTACGAATAAAAAAACACTAAACCCCTACGGCCAAGCCCTAAAACACAACACAGGAACACAATATCAAGGTTCGCATGTACTTAAACCGTCAAACATACAACCTATCCCATGAACAGGACTGCGGACTCTACCCAACCGTAGGGTAGCTAGCACGCCAAGGTCGTCAAAAGATCTAGCACGACTTCAGGAGTTGAGAATGCATACGGTGATCAGAGTCTACTCTAAAAAGTTCAACGGGTAAATGCGCGAATAAAGTTTAGAAAGCCCCTGAGAATCAGATATACTGTTTGCAGCACCGTATCTGAGATTGATTGATCAAGTTCGGTCATAGGGACCGAGGCTGGCTGTTGAGGGAAGAACGGAGCATTTAAGTCCCTTGACCCGACCGGAAACCGCGACGCCCAACCGTTGCATTGGCATGTTTAACGCCGAGATGAACTTGCCATTTGGCGCGCCACTGTCTTCATTCTCTCATCAGCAAGTTCTGTACTCGACTCTATACTCGGATTGGGATTAGCCATTCCACTGATTTGATCCCAACCAAGCAATACAACTGGATGAGAAGTATCTATCAAGTCTGGTGCAAAGTGTCCACCCAACATTGAGAGGCAAGTGCCGACAGCTCCGCCTGCCTGTTCGGTGGGCATCGGTGGGTGTGTGTAGCGGACTCCTCTGGCGTGGGAATAGCCGGCTGGAACTCCGTCTACGTCGTCTCCATCTTTCCGCCCTCAAGGCTCACCTGTCATTGTCTTGCAGCTAGTCCGGGCGGGCCATGGCAATCGCTCCCCTGCCATCCAACACCGAGGTTTAAAGTGGGGTGGGGGTACTTAAGGCACGAGGTGAGCATCACATGAAATGAAAATGTAGACAGATTTACTTTGGTTTCTCGATACGGTCATTGTCTTGAGAAACTCGCCGAATCACGCTCTTGACGTAATTGAGTGCACAGGTCGCATCTTCAGCCCCACACTGCCTTCTGGACATGCCCGCAAATAGCAAATCATACTTATCTACCTTGGGCAGTGAAGAAGTGCGTTTTGGACAATGCGATTAGGTAAGCGTATGTTGGGGAGGCATTTGCACCGCCTTGTAATTATGTCGGATTAAATTAGCTAGTTAAGCCTCTGTCTTATCTCTTTTACTAACGGACACAAGTGTAATCAAATCAACGGTGCGTGAACATGTACTTCGAGTACCTTGGCAAAGTTGGATGAGCAAGAATATGGCTGTGCGAAACGTGGCTTTGCACATTGGAATTTGTGGCTGGTTTACAGAATCACGTGACTGAGTGTTGGACAAGGCTTTTGCTATCCGCTCTGTAGGCTGGTTGGCCTTGCCCAATTGGGAGCTAAGCTCTCTCTCCACGTCGAAGGCAGCCTCAAGTGTACGTACGTGCAGCCACCACCTCCATCATCTATCGCAATATTCCGTTTCGCTTCTGCCCTGTTCATTTGCGTCGCCTCATGAAAGGAGCAATATTCTCCCCATAAGATACACAGAAGCTTGTGACATCCCTCTCAACTAGTCAACAATGCCTACCACCACCGCAGAAACCCTCTCCCTCGTCACTCGAAATGTCACCGTTGCGCCCCTCGTTCTCCTCTCCGCTGTCGATCATTACAACCGCACTGCCTCCCCCAAGAACAAGCGACGAGTGGTCGGTGTTCTTCTCGGGCAGAATGATGGGAAGAGTGTAAGAGTATCCAACAGCTTTGCTGGTGTGTTGCCCTCTGCCCTCACCAATCCGCCACCTGGTCAGGCGGCGCTGACCAACAAATGACAGTTCCTTTCGAAGAAGACGACAAGGACCCATCCGTGTGGTTTCTCGACCACAACTATGTCGAGTCCATGAACGATATGTTTAAGAAAGTCAACGCACGGGAGAAGCTGATAGGATGGTACCACACTGGCCCGAAGCTGCGTGCTTCTGACCTGGAGATCAACGAGCTATTCAAGCGCTATAGCCCCAACCCTCTACTTGTCATCATTGATGTCCAGCCAAAGGAGTCTGGCGTACCCACGGATGCCTATTTCGCTGTTGAGGAGATCAAGGATGTGAGTACTTGTTTGCCTGAAACCTGCGTTGTAGCTAACTGATACAAAGGACGGCACCACCACGTCACGAACATTCGTACACACACCTTCCGTCATTGAGGCCGAGGAAGCGGAGGAGATTGGTGTTGAGCACCTGCTAAGAGATATCCGCGATGTGGCGGCCGGGACTTTGTCCACCCGAATCACCAACCAGCTTCAGTCTCTCCAAGGCTTACATCTCCGTCTCCGAGACATCGGCGCATACCTTCAGAAGGTGCTCGATGGACAGCTTCCTGTAAACCATGCCATCCTAGGCAACCTTCAAGATGTCTTCAACCTGCTCCCCAATCTGTCTACGCCGGAGGGTGATGGAAAGTCCGGCGCTAGCGAGCTATCCTATGCCATGAGCATCAAGACCAACGACCAGCTCATGGCCATCTATTTGAGCAGCCTGATACGCGCGATCACTGCATTCCACGATCTGATCGAAAACAAGATCCAGAATCGACAACAGCAAGAAGAGAAAGATGCGAAGAAGGAGGAGGTCAATGGAAAAGACGAGAAGAAGGACGGCTCTAACAACAACGGCGAGTCCAAGGAGGGTGAGAAAGACAAGGATGCCAAGGAGAGTAAGAAATAATGGCAGTAGAGCTACGTAGAGAGACCTAGACTGGGAGATTTTTGGCGTCTGGAAGGATGCGAATCATGGCGGCATTTTTGGCCGGGAGGCGGGGAAGGCAAAAGCCTTTGTATATTGAGCATTTCATATCGGATTACTAGATAAGGTTGCGAGGATCACACATGCAAGCAACTGCCCTTGATGTTCATGCCGCGTCAAAAATGTTCTATATTCTGCTATATTTCTGCCACCACCCCGGCCATTTCATCCTTGGTGACGTTTCGTATCTCAACGTTTCGTCCAAGTATGCTGGGCCATTTCTCAGCTAATATGCACGCGAGAAGGTGTTTACAGCAGGGTACATCACCCGTGGAGTTCCCGTATGAACCCAACCCACCAAAAGACCACTTCGAATTTGGTTGGTGAGACTCAGGCGCCATCTCTTGTTTTGGAGTAGGACCCGCAGGGCTGGGAAGAGTGTCAACCGTGAAGCTCGGACAAGAGCAATTCCAGACATGTAGATGCACGATATAGCGCTGTGACGGGAGCGGGTGACTACGGCCCCGACGGTTCATAGTCGTGACGATTGAGCTCACAAGAAAGATGCCTTCTGCACCATCGGTATCATGGGCACTGGACACTCTTGCATCGACACCTGCATCTTCCCCACCAGAAACATTCGTTTTCTCGCGGCATAGTCGTATGACGAGCCCACGGTCGAGTAAATCGAATGCCGGAAGGAGTAAGCTTGGAAAAAGTACATGAAGTGTGAGGAGAAGTGGTCGTTGAGACTCCGGGATGGCTTGTAGGGAAGAAGCGGTTGTTGCAGTTGACCTAGTCGAAGCCGATGGTGGCGACCATGGGTCCGGTTCGGCAGTTTGCGGCACGATGCTGGAGATGGAGTTTAACAGAGCTGTTGAGAGCTGGCGATGATTGGGGAGACTCGGCATGGGTACGTTTTTTCCCTTTTTTTTTGGGACTGGTTATCGCTCTGTATCGTTGTGGGTGAGAGAAGTGAGACGTGCGAGTGCATGGGAACTATACCAAGCTACACTACAAGGTGATAGTGCAATTAGCAATTAGTGATGACTCCGTTTCTCTAAAACACTCAGCCCTCGACTTCTCGCCGCGCTTGACGGGAAAATAGCAATTTCGTGGTAAATCAATTTTTATTTTATTGCAATTTATTAATTCTTTTTTGATTTTATACAGTTCAAGGCACCTTTCTATACTGCCACATCATATTTTACACTCTCCTGAATTCGTTACTGGAATTGCGCCTGCCTGATCCAATCGCGCGAAAGAACATGACGCGCTTAAACCCATTCCTTGGGGTCACGGAGCACATCCACGAGTCGTTGTTCACGACTCTTAGGTTCAGGCTCGTGCATATACTTCCAGCTTGCTGTCAGGGGCAGACTCATGAGGATACTTTCAACACGAGAACCTGGTGTGTTGAGGCCGAAGGCAGTGCCGCGATCGTGGACCAAGTTGAACTCGACATATTTGCCACGGCGGATCTGTTGCCAGTCTTTCTCTTTCTCGGTGTAGGGCATGTCCTTGCGCTTCTCAATAATGGGGACATATGAAGGCAAGAAAGCCTTGAGGCAATCCTGAATGAATGCAAATGTATTCTCTTGGTCGCGTTCGGTCTCGTCAAGATCGTCGAAGAAAATTCCACCAATACCGCGGCCTTCACCACGATGCTTGTTGAAGAAATATTCGTCGCACCATTTTTTGAATCGGGGATAGTAATCCTTGTCGTGAGCATCACAAGCTTCTTTGATAGTCTTGTGGAAGTGGATAGCATCCTCATCAAAGAGATACGACGGGGTCAGGTCACAGCCACCTCCAAACCACCAAGCCTGGGAAGAACCATCAGGGTTGGCGGTCTCGAAGTAACGATAATTGAGATGAACCGTCGGAGCCATTGGGTTGTAAGGGTGGAGGACCATGCTCAGGCCAGCAGCGAAGAATTCGAGAGATTCGACGTTGGGATCGAGGTTCTTATGGTTGGCACGCATTTTCTCAATGGCGGGCTTGGGCAGAGAGCCATATACGACACTGACACCGACACCGGCTTTCTCGAAGACCTTGCCCTCTTGCAGGACACAAGTGATGCCGCCACCACCATTCGGGCGCTCCCACTCATCCTTGCGGAACTTCTGTCCATCAACCTTCTCAAGGCCTTCGACGATGAGTTGCTGTTGCTCCTTGATGAACTTTTCCATACGGAGGCGCATGGGAGAGTTGTTATCAATGCCAGACTCGCGTTTCTTTTGAGCATCGCGGTCGGCGAGGCTCGCGGGGTCGAGGGCAAGGGACTTGGCTTCAGACTGAAGGGGCATCTTATAAGCAATTGACTTGTCGTGAGGAGGGAGAGGGAGGGTATTGTATCATACCATTTTGTATGCTAGAGGGACAGCAATGCCTACAGTAGCAGCGGCAAGCCACAATGAGAGGGAATTGGTGGACGAGGTGCTTTGAGAGGCACGGGCGCTGATCAATCCGGATGACCAACGCCTGGAAGAATTCAATTGAGTTTGAGAGAAACGTGTGAAGCGCGTGAAAGGAAGTCTGAGATGCGCTGCAAAATACTGAGCATGCTTTTTGGCCGCCATAGGAGTCAAATATGTATGTATGGCCGACTGAGAGCGGAGACGTCAGGTCAGGGTACGTAGACAAGATCGGAGACAGGTGGTGCTATTGGGGAGCCTGGTTTTTGGACATGGGGCCACCTGGGCGAGCAGTTGGGGAGCGGTCAGGGCCGAGTTGACTCGAATGATGACCAAAATCGAATGTTTAGCAATTGGCTGTTCCTGGGGCGGGACTTGGGGACCTGGAAACCTAGTATTTGGACCCTGCTCTATGCGGTTTGGCCTTTGACAAATCGGCTGACGAGGGGAACTGCCTCCAGTACGTACCCGTTCAATGGCACGCCACTTTTCTTTTTCGTTCTCGGCACTTGGGGCGTGGCACATACCTAGTATACCTGTACCTTGTTCGGTCGCCTCATGACTTCCACTCCTTTGTTATCCTGATTGTTCAAATAACGTGTATAGTCACGTGAGGCACAGCTGTTCGGGGAGCGGAATAACTATTTCACGATTATCATGCCACAGGGACTGAGATGGGTATCGATTACATGTCAGCCATTTTTGTTGCTATCGAGAGTTGGACTACGCTTTTCAGTTGAAACCTACCGCGGGATCTAAACAATTTCACAAGCCAACTAGCCAGCTAATCATGCAATTAACGAAGGTCGAGCTTGAAAGCGCTCCATGGCCATGTACCAATAGCTCTGAGGCACAAAAGTCTCGCCTGGCATCTCACATAAATAGAGTGTCACCAAGTTAGTACCTTGTGTCTAAAGTGTTCATCTACATGCATAGCATAAGCACACCGACTGATAGAAAGGCCCAGCGCACTGATTGACTCGTTCAAGATAGCAGTTGTAATAAAGGAAAATGCATAGATAGATAGCCAAGAATCAAACAAATCATAGAAACAGCTATCTGGTCATCATCACGATTTGGCACCGATTTCATCGAGGCTGTTCTCGGCTATGGCCCTGTGACAAGGCAGTGCGACGCCTGACCGTCATGGCTTCCCCCGCCATGTAATCACCTGGCTGGGGCGCACCTGCCACCCAACATCCACCTTTGATTGACCGCACTTGGATGCACCAGTCTGTTTCTGGACTAGTGCAGAAGCCCCGCGTCTGCCTCTCCCTCGTCGCTGCCTGCGACAGTGCCTCTCAGGCCTACTGCCTTCTGCTGTGTTCTGGCTGGAGGGAGGCAGGTACCTCCCGTGGGCTCCGCCACTTGCAGGCAGGCAGGCAGGTGCCTCGCTCGCCGACCGCTCATCTGTTCCCGTCGGGTGCCACCTTCTGACTCCGTCCTTCCTCCTACTCCCTTACGCAAACCGATCGCAACCTAAACTCATTTCTCATCTTTCACCATCTCCGCAAGCAATCTTTTCGTTGCATTTCCTCAAATACAAGCCGCCTGCCTTTCTATATTGAGACAAAATCTTCGGATTCCAGATAGCCTTTCGTCTTTATCAGCAGCCTCCCAAATCCACCGCCAATATGCGCAGCAAGTTCAAGGACGAGCATCCCTTCGAGAAGCGTAAGGCTGAGGCCGAGCGCATCCGCCAGAAGTACGCCGATCGTATTCCTGTAAGTATCCCCCCCCCCTGCCCTACATTTTCTTTCAACATCACGCTGCTTCTTCTCAGACGAGATGAATGAGCCATGAGTCGGCGACCGACTTTGGCGGGGTGACTGCTTAGTTGGACTGCTTATGTCGTCATCTGTCTTGGCCTCAACAATCGTCCTCCAGCATGCCACTTGCTAACCTCTTACTCGATAGGTTATTTGCGAAAAGGTTGAGAAAAGCGACATCGCCACGATCGATAAGAAGAAATACTTGGTCCCTGCCGACCTGACGGTTGGTCAGTTCGTCTACGTCATTCGCAAGCGAATCAAGCTCTCTCCCGAGAAGGCCATCTTCATTTTTGTTGATGAGGTCTTGCCTCCTACTGCTGCTCTCATGAGCAGCATCTATGAGGAACACAAGGATGAGGATGGGTACATCTCCCCAGTTCCAAGCTCTGGCAATGCCGCTAACCTATGTCGACAGCTTCCTTTACATCACCTACTCTGGCGAGAACACCTTCGGTTTCGCTTGAGTTGTGTGCGGGCTTGATCGGTCATCTACTCCATGTGGCGAATGATGCGGGCGTTACGGTCTTACTATGGTGAATATATTATGCTGGATGGTCTTGGCACTTTGATATTATGGTTATATCGAATTAAGGGGTTTTGGAATGGGATAGAATCTTGCACTGCTCTCGGCCATGAACAGCCCCGATACTTGGCTGTGCTGAGTTGGAACCTAGCCCTGAGCGTCAAGATAAATACCTAAGTGTGCCTAAGCACTAGGAAAAGATGTATGCTCTTGTGTGACTGTGCTTGTTGGACTTTTCCGAGAAGCCCTGGTTCTAGTCATGATTAGTCATGTTCTCCTAGAATTGCACCTCTTTCACCTCTGCCATATGCTTGACCTGTTGTGAGCAATGTGATAATGCGATGCGGTGTATTTAATTCTGAGATTGATGTTGCGTTCACTCATGAGAATTAAGATGACCTAATACCCCCATGGCTAATATTGTAACTGGCTGCGTTTGGAAATGATGGCAAGGCTAAGTAGGCAGTTGTACCCCAAGTCATTTGTCTACTACCTTTACCTTGAACTGTCTTTCTTGCTCTATCGTGCAACCTGGAGTTCTATTTCTACTTTGTTAGCCTAACATGCTGGTAGCATATTTTGAAAGTGTTTGGTAATATCTACTCGTAGGATAGACATTGGAATTTGGGAAATGACGACATTGGGCATGGCAGGCATCTGTCGGCAAATTCCGTTTGATGACATGTGATTCAAGCAAGTGTTTGGGTTTGGGAGCTAAAAAAAAAAAAACGAGAATTACATGAGATAATGGATAATGTGACCTGATATTTTGCGTTGCTGTGTAAAGGCATTCGATTAAATGGTAGTTGGTGGTTAGATATCGCACGCTCTTTGCTTGCTCGCCCCTCTGCCATTTCGAGTGGTTTCTGGGAGGAGATCATAGATAATTTACGGCCGGGCGAGATTTATATATATATTATAAGACTCAATAAATAGAGCAACATTGTCAAAAAAAAATGATGGAAGAACAGAGCATTGCACTCTTGTATAGCATGGACACATCTATCCAAATATGGACGAATGGATATTAGGTTCACCACAAACGTTCTTCTCTATGCTGAATAGTTCTTGGGCAATGGTGGAGTGTACTATGCACTAAAAGCGTCACAATAAAAAATCATCAAGTGCAGGTCAATAGATGCGGGGGTAGCCATCTGCTTCGGAGTTTATTCGATTTCGCTCTTGCACAACGTTATAGGGATTAGGGGGTTCTTCGGATCTGTTGGAGGTGGGGCGTTAGTGCGGCCCGAGTCAGCGGACGTCACGTCACCGTCGTCGCGTTAATTGGGCATGACCTTGCTGAGAAACCATGCAGGGTAACTCACCACCTTGCTGGAGGAGCTAGGTGCCTGTCGCGTATTCTCATTTGTTTCATGAACCCAAGGCCTTCGACAATACTCGTCTGCGCAAGCATTTAACACGATTTCGAATTGACACCAAGCTCTCCGGCCTCATCAGGCAACTTACTTGGCTTCGAAACCCTCTGGAAATGCGCAATCCGTGATTATTTGGTATTATGAAAGCCGTCCTGCCGGGAAAGCCGCAGTCGAGGCCTCAAAGTCTTGCCTTGGGCTACTGGGACAACCGACACATCAACGTAGGTGCCACAATGACATGGCTCTGAATCCGACCATTTGCTGACAGCGCTATTGCTGGTAGACATACATTTCCGGCAACGCTTTCACAATTTTAGAAGGATCGCACGGTGTCCTCCAAACAATCTACGATGACGATACGCAGCCCCTCGAGACCATAGCCTTTGATGAAGCCTCAGGTAAAATAGCTACATGTACCGCGACTAAAGTCCGGGTTTATCGGCCGCTTGGGACCCGGGAAGATGCATTGAAGGTCCGAATCCCTAGATATACTCAAAAATAGTGGAATGAACACTCACAACTTGACAGTGGGCCTTGCAATCGACTTTCGACATCCCCCACCCGAACCCCGAATCGATATGCGCTTTGTCTTGGGGAAGTTCCGAGGAGCTTCTTGTAGCGACCGGCCACCTTTCTTTATTTAGTACAAGGTCGGAACCGGAATGTGTATGGCAAAAGAAGCTTCCGAGTCCTGTGCAATGCGCTTGCATCTCGTTTGACTCGGCGTACATTGCGTCAGTTGCCCAGCACGATCGCCTCATGAAGGTCTGGCGCCGCTTGACGTACGGCTCTGATGATGTTCGCTTTGACCTGACTTACCTCCGCCACCCGAACATTATAACATCGGCAAGGTGGCGTAAGCCATTTCACCTTGAACAAGCTGTCGACAATGTCTTGTATACCATTAGTATCGATAAATGTGTTCGCATTTGGACGCCAAAAGATGGGCCGGATGGAAAATACTGGCAGATTTGGGGCCAAGTGGACACGTGCGCGCCAGCTAGGGATTATCCATACCCGCACGACATGCGTTGGGCCTTCATTATTGATGGCCGGGATTTCACAGCATCTGTTGAGAAGGCAGTTGAACTTCGTATGTCAGACGATGCAACCACCGACGACGTCGCTCTTGATCACTTGGTAGCTATTGCAAACAAGAGTCCAGAGATCTGTATTGCACTGGATGGCCGAGGGACCATGTCAGCTTGGGCTCTAGAGAATGTATCTAGCAATACAGCTCACAGCCCAACGATTTTCCCTGTTGCACACGTTAAGTCTGAGCATTTTGAGCTCATCGGTGGGTTTTTGGAGTCAAAGGATACACCCTATACGCAAGTTCAGACGTATTGCAATAGGAAGAGTGGGAAGATTCATTTGTTGTTGCATTCCTTTGATGGTAGGATCGGGGTTTTCACAAGTAGCATTGCGGATCTTCTGGATCCGACAACTAACGACAGACGTCTTCTTTTGCATACGGTTTGGTCTGGTCATTCAAGCTCCATCACGAAGATTGTTCGCAATTTCAGTGGCCGGGCTGTTGTCTCTCGAACTCGAGATGGCGAAAGCATCGTTTGGAAACATGGCTTGGACCGACATGGAGACCCTGGTCTCGGACTATCCCGTGCCAGCGTCATCCCAGAAAAGGGCCATATCCATCGAATATGCGTCATTCGGAAAGGTCGTTTTGTTGTTTTTCTTCGCCACGATTCCGTTTCTCTCTGGGACTGTCGGTCCCACCAGGCCGTATCCCTGGTTGAATGCGACTATGAAACTGTCGGGAAGCCCCTCTGTCTTATACTTCTACCACGACGCCAAGTCAAAGATTATACCGTTGCGCACATAGCTACACTGACATCTGAGGGACAGGGAATTGTTTGGGAAATTCACCTGCCTCGGTACTTTGATGACCCAAATACAGCCACCGGAGCTGCTATCAAGCAGTTCTGTCGGTTCGAGCTAGAAGATGCCGAGGACTTGGCATATGTTCTGCCGGTAGATCCCGTAGGGTCATCACACGTTGCCTCTGGATTTTTGGATATTTTTGCCCGCGATGTTGCTATATCTTACAACCAGAACGGCCGAGTCGATTTCTGGACTGCACGAGTTGACCCGGAACAGCCAAGGGTTGGGTGGCTGTCTACTTGCTCTACAGAAACAGGGCTGTCGGAACCTGCTTTAGTTAGTGGCAGCACTCTCAAAAAGGCAGCCTTGGTGAACTCAACCCGCTCACAGCTCACAATATGGGATATTGGGAGCTCCCGTCTCGAGTATGAGAACGATTTTAAGACGCACAACACTATTCAAGACTTGGATTGGACATCCACACCTGATTCTCAATCTATATTAGCTGTGGGGTTTCAGTACCGAGTTGTTTTGCTTTCGCAAATGCGATTCGATTATCTCAACAAAGGCCCTGCATGGGCACAGATTCGCGAACTCAGCATCCGTGAGCTAACACCTCACCCAATCGGTGACTCGACCTGGCTAGGCGATGGCCATTTAGTGATTGGGGCAGGTAACCAAATGTTCGTCCAGGACAGGAAAGTTGGGGTTTCTGAATCCCTCAGACCAGATCTTCGCTTACCCCCTCGCAAGGATGGCGCCTGGGATATATTTGAGGCCGTTCAGAGACTCAACGGTCCTCTCCCGGTTTTCCATCCCCAATTTCTTAGTCAGTGTATCTTGTCGGGGAAAACCACACTGGTTAGGAAAATTCTCGTTTCTCTCTATAAGATCCTGAAATACCATATAGCGGGCGAGGTGATTGACGACTATTTGGGAATGGATATTGGGCAGTTTTATCTTCAAGCGGTGAGTTCTTACTGAATATTCTGGAACGCCAGTCTGACGCCGAAGACGACAGCAGTCGCAGACTCGAAGTGTTGAAAAAATTTCTGTTTCTTACCTCAACGGGACGGACGGCGATGACCAAGATGAGGATATATTCACCGAGCAAACTTCGGTTCTGATTAATGAGAAACTAACTAAAGTTGGGATACCTCAACTCTCTGGTCATGAGCAGATCCAGCTCGCGGACATTATCGAGTGCGTTTCCTTGGTGGAAAGGCATCGTCGTTCTATGGACGAGAATGGTGCTCGGTTCATGTTGTTCTTTCGCCAACATGCCCTTAGAAAAGGTCGGACCAATGAAATGCACCTGTCATGGCGTGAAATAAATTGGGCGTATCATTCCAACAGTCAGGACATTCTGGTAGATTTTGTGTCCAAACAAAATCATGGGAGTATGCTCTGGAAACATGCTCGAGAAAGTGGCCTTTTCATGTGGCTCTCTGACACTACCGCATTGGTAAGCTTAGCCTCAACCATAAACCATGTGTATGGCCTAACCTTTTGTCAGAAAACACAATTTGAGATTATGGCTAGAAACGAATACACCAAAAGCGATGACAAGAACCCTGTGGACTGCAGTCTTTACTACCTAGCACTGCGGAAAAAGACGGTTCTTCAGGGTCTTTGGCGCATGGCAAATTGGAACAGAGAACAACCGGCGACGCAGCGCCTTTTGTCCAACAACTTTGAAGATCCCAAGTGGAAAACCGTGGCTCTTAAGAATGCTTATGCTTTATTGAGCAAGCGGCGGTTTGGTACGTTATGACTTAAGCCAACTCACCGCTGAGGGGAACTGACACGGCATAGAGTACGCCGCAGCCTTTTTCCTGCTGGCTGATCATCTGGGCCATGCCGTCGACGTTTGCATGAGGCAGTTAAAGGACATGCAGCTTGCCATAACCATCACCCGAGTGTACGAGGGTGACCATGGCCCGGTCCTGAGAAGATTGCTCCAAGACGACGTGCTCCCACTGGCAGCACAGGAAGGGAATCGTTGGCTTGCATCTTGGGCATTTTGGATGATGGGCCGTAAGGATATGGCGGTGAGATCGCTCATTGTATGATTGGACTAAATCCCTCCTGCAAACTAAAAACTAATAAATCTTCTAGATGCCCGTTTACACCCTCTTGGAGACGCCATGTTCTCCTGACATCAAATCACGATTATTTCTTACTGATGACCCCGCATTGGTTGTTCTGTATTCCCACCTGCGACATCAGACTCTCCAAACTCTTCGTGGAGCTTCCAAGGTCACACCAAAGGTTGAATGGGAGTTTGTCCTTCATAGTGCTAAACTTTATGATCGTATGGGCTGTGATCTTCTCGGTTTAGACCTAGGTGAGCATTTAGACTACCAAGAGGTGACCATAAATTGCTGACAATTGTTTAGTACGCAACTGGGAATTCCAGCAATCCACAGTGGCTGGTTTTGGTGGAGAGGTAAATCCCCTCAAACTACTTCGCCGCCGCAGCTCACTTGTAGTTGCCGACATGCCTACACCATCGGTGTCATTTGAGAAGAAAAACGGCAACAAGATTTCTCCGGCACCACCCACAACATTTCAAGAGCCGGATGCTAGTTCCCTACTAGATAGCTTTGGGTTCTAACTTTGGATGACTTGCTAGTATTGGCGTTGGACCGGACGGCCAAAAAAGAAAAAAAGTCGGAGGGAATAATGGGGGCGCGATGTATTATTTTTTCTTTCTTCGGTTTTGGGTCATGGTAAATGTTCAATCAAAATTCTTGTACGATTTTGTGTATCTTTAGCATAAATACCTGGGCAGTACCCGTTCAATTTGGGCTCATTTACAATGCAGTAGTCTTGTCTCCGAATCTGGTGCTTGAAGCTGCAGCTGACGTCGATATACACGTATCTATGGAGACAACCGAAAACTGGCCGCAAGACAGAGGATGGCTACTTTAAAATTCAATATAAAATGAATAATTCGGCGGTTCTCTGACTTCACTATAATATGCCTTCTTGGAATTGAACATGTCTCAGAAGTGGAGGTTGAATTAGTCATCATGACCACGGATGTGGCGCGGATGTCATTTCGCGTTACCACAGCTATCAACCGCGCTTGATCATCGGTAGGTATCTTGGAATCCTTGACACTGCATCGGCATCATGGCAACGCGAACAATTCCTGGACGCCACTTTACCGCCAGGGCTGTATTAGTCGGCCTGGCGGTTGGTACCGTAATCTGCTTTTCCAACATGTATTTTGGTCTCCAGACTGGATGGGTGTCTATCATGTCCATGCCAGCTAGTCTTATGGGGTTTGGCATCTTCAAGCTCCTATCTCGCCACCTCCGGCTTCCCTTTTCCCCAGTCGAAAATGTTCTGCTACAAAGCGTGGCCTGCGGAATGGCCATTATGCCCCTTGGCTGTGGATTTGTTGGCGTCGTCAGTGGAATCCCCAGCCCCCCAAGGAGCTCCTTCTAAACAGTCAAAGGTCCCCGCACTGAACTATCTGCTTACTTCCGATGAGCAAGGACCGATATTTCTGGACACTTGGAAGCTCATCATCTGGTCTCTAGGGTTGTGCTATTTCGGCGTCGTCTTCGCCGTTCCTTTGTGAGTTCTAACACTTCGTGTTTTGACCGGTTCATTCGCTGACCCTCATCTACGCAGACGCCACCAGGTCATTATTAGAGAGCGACTGAAGTTTCCCAGTGGGTTTAGTACTGCAGTATTGATTTCAGTCCTTCATGGGCAAAAGTCTTCTAAGGAAGAACTTGACGCGGCTGCCAAAGGCGGCTTTGCAAGTTTAGTTCCGAATGATGAGTTGTGTGATGCGGTTGTGACTCCTCCAAATGCCACCGACACTGAGCATCAACACCAAACGGAAGATGACTCGGATAAGACAGATTGGGCCGCAAATATGCGGCTTCTCCTGTTATGTTTCGCTGGCTCTGGCCTTTCCACTCTTTTGACCTACTTTTTCCCCATTTTGCGTAACCTGCCTATTTTCGGCTCAGTTGCTGCTCGCGCCTGGCTTTGGACATTCAATCCCAGTCTTGCATATGTTGGCCAAGGAGTAATCATGGGCACTGAGACTACCCTACATATGACCCTCGGCGCAATTATTGGTTGGGGGATTCTAAGCCCCCTGGCCAAGTCCCAAGGCTGGGCTCCTGGCGATGTGGATGATTGGGAACGTGGAAGCAAAGGCTGGATAATATGGATTTCACTGGCAATAATGCTGGTTGATGCTGTTGTTAGTTTAGCATATGTTGCCCTCAGGCCCCTCCTTTCGAAGGATGTGCGTGCAGTTGCTGCCTCTACCCGCCAACATTTTCGCGAGCATGGTGTCAGAGGACTATGGCAGCGACGTTCTCATGACTACTCCCTGCTTGGAAATGAAGACACCCGTTCCCGGCCCTCAATAGACGAAACGGGACAGGACGAGCCTGTTCTTTTGTCCACAGCAGACCAGGATGACGCCCCAGAAGAACAACGCATTGGCGGCGGGTTTGTATCCTTGGGATTGCTTGCGTCTGTTGCGCTTTGTATTCTGACGATTCATATTGTGTTTGGCGATCTTGTGCCTCTCTACGCTACCACTATCGCCGTGTTCATGGCCTTGGTGTTGAGTATCATGGGCGTGAGAGCCTTGGGGGAAACTGACCTCAACCCTGTTTCGGGAATTAGCAAACTAGCTCAGCTATTTTTCGCCCTCATCATCCCTCAATCCCACAAGTCTAGTGTTTTGATCAACCTGATTGCGGGAGCTGTTGTAGGTTTTATGTTGTCTTCCTAGATTCGAATTTTTGCTGACTTTTCATTGCTCCCAGTCCGAAGCTGTGGGTTAAACCTGCGGTTGGTGTCATAAGGGTGATGTTGACTTTATGAAATAGGGTGCTTTACAGGCGGGTGATTTGATGCAAGACCTCAAGACGGGCCACTTGCTGGGAGCCGCACCGAAAGCCCAATTTTGGGGGCAAGTCATCGGAGCCACAGCCGGCGCGGTTCTCAGTGCGTTTATTTACCGCGTCTATACTCGGTTAGTGGCTTGTGTATTATCACTTTTCCTCTGGTAGGAGTGAAGTTTAACTGATTGGGATGTCCTGCAGAGTCTATGAGATCCCCGGGGAGCTGTTTCAAGTACCTACGGCCTATGTTTGGATATTTACTGCTAGACTCGTCACAGGTTCTGGCCTGCCTCGTATGGCAAAAGAATGGGCAATTGGTTTAGGAGTGCTTTTCGCGGGACTGACCATTTTAAGGATAGCGGCCATCGGAAAGAGATGGAGACGTTTCGTCCCCGGCGGAATTGCTGTTGCTGTTGGTTAGTCACCGTTTGTTGTTTGAATGTGAATCACGGCGATGCTAATTTTCCAAAGGCATGTATAATGTCCCATCGTTTACGCTGGCTCGAGCTGTTGGTGGTCTATTCGCGTGGTATTGGGTCTATGTCCTACGACGGGCGAACACCCGGCTCATTATCCTGGCATCGGTATGTATTGATACCCGCCAATCAAGCACGTGGCCTTTAACTTTTCAACTAGGGCTTCATCCTGGGAGAAGGATTTCTGAGCATCGCCAATCTGATCCTCCAGAGCTTCAGGGTTCCTCATTTGTGAGATTGGTAACTGAAGTCATGGTAGAGAAGGCGGTCCTATTTAAACCTTTACTCGCTAGTTATTGCCATGTCTACTTTAATTGCCAGGACTGATTTCTGGTATGACCTTTAGGGTCGCTCCATGATGCTATCAAAACTAGTGCCCTTGCATTGTCTTCTGCTGCCGCAAATGTGATTTGTCCAGATAGGCTAGCGGGCGACCTTGATCCCGCTGCATTATCCTCTGGCCGTGCGAGAAGTAGCCCTTGCTTCCAGTGTGTTACCGTATCGCTTGGGCCTGTAGTGAAAGCTACATTGCCTGGTGCTTTCTTGTTCCAGACCTGTGGGGTTGTCTCTGGGGAAGGGACCGGCTCGCTCCGCGAGGTGGCAAAAAAGTTGTCGAACCAGATTAGGAATCCATCAACACCCTCAACCTCGCGAGTGAGTCGGGATTCCCATTTAGATGTAAATTGAAGCTCCGATGTTTTGACAGTGTGAAGATCCAATACCTTGAACGGATATGGTTTACCACAAATAGAGTTATTGGGCATGTTTTCGATTCTGGCCTCGTCATAGATGCCTTCTTGCATGGCTTTCATATCAAAGCCATACACATCTCTCCAATAAGAAATATGGTCTGAAACATATTCTGGGTCTGCAATTGGAGCAATCCAGATTGTGGCTGAGCTTGGTGCCAGTATTCCGTCGGGCTTAAGATATTTGTCCCTGGCATACAGAACGCTTGGAAGCATGGCTTCGTAGAGAAGAAAGTATCCCATCCACTCGCTGACAATGATGTCGACTTGCTCGACTGGAAGCGCAACATCCTCAATGGCGCCCTGAAGTAAAGTGATGGTATTAGATAGGCCATTGTTGAAAACGTTCTCCCGCGCCTTTGTTATAATGTCGGACTTGTCAACTGCAATGACCTGCTTTGCGCCAGCCTTGGCACAGAACATGCTTAGAATGCCTTTGCTATTTAGTACACGATCCACAATAATGGTGGTAGAAAAATTTCCTTACCAGTGCCACAGCCAATGTCCAAGACAACTTTGTCCTTGAATATATGCTTGTTATCGTAAATGAAATCACGGTATGCTTCTGTGCGTACCGCGTCCTTCAACATCGTTTCATGAATTTCTGCTTTGGGATTAGCCGTAGAAATCTTCGTTTGGGAGAGGATGCGCACCGTGAGCAGCATATGATTCAAAGTAGTATGCAGAATCATCCTTCTTCTTTTCCGCCGGGGTGAGTTCAGATTCATCACCCCATCGACGATCAAGTGTTTGTTCGACTGCCAGACGATAGTTGGCAAACTGGCTTCGGACCTTTTCCAGCTCCTCCTCAAGCTCCCTGTTTTGTCCTAGGAGTTTCTCGGTAGTTAGATCCCTTGTCTCCAATCCAACAGTATCTTCTTGGAGAGTCTCGAGGACTTCATCCAGAGAAAAAATGAGGGCATCATTGTCCAATACTGGCTGGAGGTAGCGCTCGTTGTCAAAATCGCTGGTGCTGATTTCTTCTGGGAGCGGCAAACTTTCCTTGACACGATCGCGAATATAATTAACAAGCTTGACAGAGCCGTGGAAGTCGAGGTTGAGGCGCTTCAAGCAGGCTGCGAAGTCAAATCCATGTTCTTTTTTGCTGTGGTCGAGCATGGCCAAAACTGTGGGAAAAGTTTGCGAGTCAAAGAAGGATGTGACAGCCACAGACTCCTCGTCAAGCTCAACATCAAGCCACTCCCCATCATCGGAGCCTTCTGAATCGTGCAGGGACATGTTTACTTGGCCAAATTTTCACTCGTGCAATAAGATGTAGGAGTGGTGATTCAAATCAATACTGCACAATCTCTCGCACTTCAAATGTTTTGTGGGATCCATTGCATTTGAGGAGGCTATGCCCTGTTAGGTAATTTTTTGGGTAGCCAACCAATGCATTGCAACGAACGCAATGCAATCTGGCGAGGCACCACCCTTGGATTTATATTTCTGTAAGGGGTATTTTGCACAATCACCGCAGTGATGTAAATTTTGCCGCTGTATGGTTATATATATTGTTCGCGTTCTATTTTCATTCTTCTTCATCTTCACCTTTGTCTTCCTCATTCTTCTTTATCTTCACCTTCGTCTTCCTCATCGTCATCATCATCGTCATCATCATCATCGTCATCATCCTCTCCATCCGATACGGTTTCACCAAGCTCTATAAGTCTGGTCTGATGTTTTGATGGTTAGCTGCAAGTTAGTTGAATACATATTAAAGACAGTAATGTACCTTGTATTTCGCGGATTTTTCTTCCAGATCTCCAAAAACCATTAGGAGATCTTCTAGCTCCGATTGTGCTGTATCCTTGGCTTCATCTGATTCTGCCAATTTATTCTCAAGCTGCCAAAAAAAAGTTAGCCTTGCATTCTATCGGGGAACTGAGTACTCACATCTTTGTTCCTCGTCTTGGATTCTTGGTTCGCTGCATTGATTTCGCGGAGTTCTCTCTCCAGCTCTTGGATCCGTTTCTCGGTTTGCTCACTTCTCGTCTTCTTTTCTTCTAGGTCGGTCGACCTGGACTTTTGAAGGCTCTGTAGCTCGGCATCCTTTTGAGCAACAAGATCTTGCAGTTCTGTTGCATGCTGCTTTCGGAGGGCTTGAATCTCGGCTGCGCTGCGGTCCTTGAATTCCCTCAACTCTGATGAGCTTCGCACTTGGGCTTCCTGAAGTTCTTGAGTCTTGCTTTTTTGTGCCTGAATAGCCGAGGTTAGCTAAAACCCATTAAAGTGATGCATTGACAAACCTTCAATAAATCCACTTCTAAGCGGCTAATCGTGGCTTTCAAGTCCGCTAGCTCAGCATCCTTTCGGCGCTGAAGTCTCTCTACCTCTGCTTCGGCGGCCTTTCGAGCTTGGGCAAGCTGTTTTTGGTGTTCATTATCTTTAGATGAGTGCTGCGTTTGTAATTGCGCAATTTGTTTTCGATGATCATTGTCCTTGGAGGCCACCTGGGCCTGGAGCTTGCTGCGGAGGAATTAGTACGAGCTCCCCCACACAACTTGATAGAAACAAGACTAACCGTAGTTCATCAGCATGCTGCTTTTGCTGGGTTTCAATGGCAGCTTTGGCCCTTGTGAGCTCAATACTATTGGATTCCTTCGTCCGTCGATGATCTGCTTGCTCCTGACCAAGCTGACCTTCTAAGGAAGCCAGCCTGGTCTGGATCTCCTGTGTTGCGTGATCTTTTTCTGCTAATTGGTTGCGAAGGGAATCCACTAATTCTCTGGATATGCCTTTCTGCACGCCATCAGTGATGACTGATATTTCCATGCCAGGGTCTCTATCAATAGCACGAGCCACACGACTATAATTATCTTTGAAGAACTCCACAAAAATACCGTCAAAGAACACATCGGCGAGTCTTCCAGACGAAGATACATCAAGTTTCTGGGGCGTAACTTCAAAGTCGCGTAGAAGTGGATGGCTGCGGAGTCTAGATAACCGATCTAAGTATTGGTCACGATCAATTCGTGAGGTCAAGATGGAATGTAGTGTAGCTCTGGGTATTGGCGAGTCTTTGGTTGAAAATTCATATGCCACCCCTAGCAGCATTGCGCACAACCCTTGAACAATCTCGCACCCAGGTGCCGGCGGCTGGGAAAGAGCCTGTATCAAACTCTGTACATTGCTTCCTTCAGCAAGAAAGTCGTTGACAGCGTCAAGGTCTTCAAACAGCCAACCAAGAAGTAGCATCATATATCCGACTAAAATGCGCGAGTTGTCCCCACGGCGCAAGCCTGAGACAAGATGTGCTGTAATTGTTTGAATACTTGTTACAACCTCCTCGCCGTCAGACGAGTCGCCTTCGGTTAGTGTCATGGCCTTTGCTTTAATCTCAGGGCTATCATATAATAAATGAAAGGTTATAATGGCGGCGAACCAGTAGCGATATGGGTCCGTCGCTGATCCCTCTGTGGACGGTTGTAACAAAACGGTCAGAACATTCGCTGACTCGTCACGTCCTGACTGGTGTCCTTCGATGGCCCTGCTCAAAAAATGCAACTTGACATCTTTGTGGTTGGAAAAATAGGCCTGTAGACAACCACACGCTGCGAAACGAACGTCAAACTCTTGTAGATCCTGTATACAAAGGGTCAAGTCGAGCAATGCATCGATCACATAAACTTTTGCTCGTCCGTTCGTCCTTTCTATAGTTTTATTGTTTGCATCGAAAGGTGAAGGGACCATAAGTTGAGCGAAGGCTTCTTGAAGCGGCGCATTCTGGCGTATCATATCACCGCAAGTGACTAAGGCCTAAGTACGTCTGTTAGTTGTATGTTTTTAATACCTGCGTGATAACTGCGAACCTCAGTTTTGATTTGCACTTGTGCACCAGGGCTGAATGCTAATTGGAGTACGTGATATGCCAACCCATGTCGCCAAATGGCTGTCTGGTTCTGGGATGTCCCAACAGAACCAGGTGTGATGAAAAGTCGAATAATAGCCAGGAATGCGTATACATTTCGGTTCTTCTGTGTCTGCGCCCATGAGGCAATGTCGGGAGCGTCGCTTTCGGGCTGCAAAACCTGGCCAAGTAAGTCAGAGAGGCGGTTGACACACCCAGATTCCCGAAACAGGGACTGATTGGAGCTATTCCCGCGAAGTAAATTTGCGAGAAGTATAAGGCAGTCTTCAACCGTCCTTCCGCCATCCGCAAGAGCGCCATCCGCATCAATTATGGCGAATAGCCTCTCAAAGGCATTCTCGAAGGCGACGAGTTTTTGTATCTCGATTGAGGTTGGCGTCAGGTATGTTAAGAGAGTAATACCTTCGTTCCGGATTGCTTCACGTGCGTCATCAAGAACTGAAACCAATCGTGAGATTCCCAGTGGAGCAGTGAAGATGCATTCTTCAGTACGTTCGGTGCGTGCTGATAGGATGGCAGCCAGCAACTGCAGAGAGTACAGACGTGAATAAAAATCGGTGGATTCGAGAAAGTCGAGAAGCAGGGTAATGTTTTCTTGGCGTTGAGTAAATTCGTCGGCCAGCCATAGTGCGATTTCCTCTGAAGCCTCGGGGCTATCCTCGTTGGGGCTAAATAACATCAACAGTGTTTCGAGAACCACCTTGACGGTATCAACATCTTCGCCATCCTTGCTCAAGCTCCCAATCAAGCTCCTTAGGGCCCCAGATGCAACCGAAGCAGGGAAATCTTTGGAAAAACTTCGGAGACCGAGGATAGCTGCTCTTCGATCCTCAAGAAGGGTCGCAGAACTGAGTCGGCCACTCAGAACGGTAATCGTTTCGCTAACTGATTGTTTCGCTGGCGCGGTGGAGAGGGAGAACATGGTCGCAGCGCCTCAGTGCCATTGGGCTCTGGTGAAGGCTCAGAGTCGTCTCAAATAACCGTCTCCGGCTAGTACTGCCCTTGCTGATTTTTTTTCGATTTTATACCGGAGCTCGCCGTGGTAGGCCGGTGCAGAGCACGCGTATGGTCCCTATTCAATCAGCTCTGGACAGCTTGTCAGGATATGAACCAGAGCGGCGACGTACCAACTCGGTAACTGCATACGAGCTCTCCTCGTGGTGATTGTGGCTACCGAGGCTAATTGTATCCACAAAGGTCCCACCATTTGCGCCAAGGCCCCAAAAGACCCTTGTCAACGCTAGCCCCCAAGCCCCAGGTTCACATCCAAACAGGCAGAGTCTGTCGCCTGCTAGCATGCTCTGGACGAATTCTTCTTTGATCAACAAACAAGTGACCACACTTGCCAACTGCCACAAGCCCGACTCAAAGATACCGATCTGCTCCCGCAAAGCCCATGCGACGCCTCACACCGTGCATAACAACCCCATTTACCCAACACAGGGCATATCGCCTGCTGAGTCTTCCTACTGGCTAGCGGCCTTGGACGCGCAAAGCAACCAACACACGCGTTCAACCGGACAATTATCAACGGTTTCTCGAAATGGGTATCCCGGCAGCTTTCCGATGGCTTTCCAACAAGTATCCCAAGATCATTTCGCCTGTGATCGAGGACCAACCAGTTGTAATGGACGATGGCACGAGTATTCCAGTTGACACTACCAAAGCGAACCCCAATGGGGAGGAGCTGGACAACCTGTATCTTGATATGAATGGCATCGTCCACCCATGCTCTCATCCAGAAGACAGACCAGCTCCTAAAGACGAGGAAGAGATGATGTTGGAAGTATTCAGATATACTGATCGTGTTGTCAATATGGTGCGGCCAAGAAAGATTCTCATGATCGCCGTGGGTATGTGATTACCTTGGAAGAAGCTGCTGTCCCCGATCGCATTTTCATTTTACTGACAATTCCCTGCAGATGGAGTAGCGCCCCGAGCTAAGATGAATCAACAACGCTCCCGACGTTTCCGGTCCGCCCAGGACGCAAAAGAAAAAGAGGCTGATAAACAAGAACTGATCAAGCTTCTCAAACAACAAAACGGAGGGTCTTTGCCTATCGAAAACACAGAGACGGTTGTGAAAAAGGCGTTCGACTCCAATTCAATTACGCCTGGAACCCCATTCATGGACATTTTAGCCTTGAGTCTGAGGTACTGGTGCCAATACAAGCTCAACACTGACCCAGGTTGGGCAAAGCTCAAGGTCATCATATCTGATGCGACGATCCCAGGTGAAGGAGAACATAAAATCATGGATTTTGTTCGATCTCAACGCGCATCCCCTGAGCACGACCCAAATACGCGCCATGTTATATACGGGCTTGACGCGGATCTCATCATGTTAGGATTAGCCACTCATGAACCTCATTTCCGGGTTCTTCGTGAAGATGTGTTCTTCCAAGACAGCAAAGCCCGTCTCTGCAAGTTGTGTGGACAAAAAGGTCACGAGGCCCGCAATTGTCGGGGAGAAACGAAGCCTGCAGATGGTGAAGAGAGTGAAAAAGACAAGGCGGTAACTTTGAAACCTTTTATCTGGCTTCATGTGTCCATTTTGCGAGAGTATTTGGCTGCGGAACTCGCCGTTCCCAATCTCCCTTTCCGATTTGACCTCGAACGCGTGGTTGATGATTGGATTTTTCTGTGTTGTTTTGTTGGAAATGATTTTCTGCCCCATCTTCCAGCTCTAGAGATTAGGGAGCATGGAATCGACACCTTGACCACGATCTGGAAGGACAACCTGCCCACAATGGGAGGCTATGTGACCAAGGATGGTCACCTTGACCTTGAAAGGGCACAGTGCATTCTTGACGGCCTAGCCAAACAAGAAGATGCAATTTTCAAACGAAGAAAAGAGCAAGAAGATCGTCGTGAAGCCAATGCCAAACGGCGCAAACTCCAAGATAACGCACGAGGTGGGCGTCAGGCATCTGCTCCGCGAAAGAACGGCCACGAAAACCCTACCGCGGGACTTCCTCTGTACCCAATTGCGTCTTATCCATCACAGCCCCCTAAAGGATTAACGCACGATATGGTGGTGAATCGCAGCAATGTGGCAGATGCTAGTACTGCAAACAAGAGTGCCGCCAGTATTCTCAAGGCTCAGCTACAAGCCCAAAAGCCGATCCCAGACTCCAACACCATTGAAACTCCTGCTTCTGCGCTTGGAAAGCGAAAGGCATCCGGGATGGAAGGAGCTGAGGGGTCACCATCGACTGACGCATCGGGCATCACAACGCCGACTGCCTCGAAGGAAGAAGGCCCAGTAGACGAAGTCCGTCTATGGGAAGATGGTTACGCAGATCGCTATTATGAGAAGAAATTCCACAAGGATCCATCAGATATCGAATTCCGGCATTCAGTCGGCCGGGCCTACATGGAAGGACTGGCATGGGTTCTCCTCTACTATTTCCAGGGATGTCCTTCGTGGGAATGGTATTATCCTTACCACTATGCCCCCTTCGCTGCAGACTTCAAAGACATCGCCAAGATGGAAATTACTTTCGAAAAGGGGCGCATATCCAAACCGTTCGAGCAACTCATGAGTGTCTTGCCTGCTGCCTCCCGTCATGCGCTGCCCGAGGCTTTTCACGATCTCATGTTGAACGAGGACAGCGAAATCATTGACTTCTACCCTGAAGATTTCGAGGTTGATTTGAACGGGAAGAAGATGGCTTGGCAGGGCATTGCTTTACTTCCTTTCATCGACATGCCACGCCTACTAAAAGCAGTGCAGAGCAAGTATCCTCTTCTGAGCCCTGAAGACTCCGCTCGCAATGAGCCGGGCAATGTCGTTCTCATTCTGTCTGACAATCATGAGTCTTTATACGATGATATCTCAACCAAATTTTATTCCAAACGACAAGGGGAGCCCAAGTTCAAGTTGTCGCCGAACAAGAGCGAAGGATTATCGGGTCAGGTTGAAAAACAAGACGGGTATGTTCCCCATGGTGAGCTCAAGTATCCTCTCGAGCGACGGTCGATGCCAGATCTTGAATACGATCACTCACTAGTGTAAGTTGACCCTACTCACACTTTCTATTGCACTTTGACTAATATGAACCAGGGTAAATTACGAAATCCCAAGAACTTCTCATACACACAAGTCGATGCTTCTACGAGGGGTTAAACTCCCTCAGCCCGCTCTAACCCACAGTGATATAGAGGTCATTCGAGGCAAGGCGAATCGTTCAGGTCGAGGCTACGGAGGAGCACCACTAGGTCGGCATGGCAATTCAATGCATTACGGACACGGTGGCGGGCGGGATGGCCAGTATGGGCGACCACACAACGGCTATGGCAGAACCGATACATCCCGTCACACGCATCCCCCTGGAGTCGTAGCCCCCCCGCCGCCTGGAGCTCCCGGGTTCGGAATCGGCATACCTCCTCCTCCGCCTCCTGCACATTATTACAACGGCCGGCCGCAGGATAACAACCGCGGGGGTTACCAGCCTGGCCACAACAATTCGTGGGGCCGTGGTCCGCCTCCGGCAAGGCATGCTCCCTCTGGATCTCATCAGGGATATGGGAACCACTCGTACAATAGGAGCAGGGATTCTGGAAACCAGTACCGAGGCGGGAGAGACTACAGGTAAACGCTAAGCAAGCAAGTATGTACGAATTGGTGGGTGTGTCGGTCCTTCGAGGTGGTCAAGGGTTAGGTGAACTCAAATAGTGGGAAAGTCGGCATTGAGTAGTGCTGGGAACGGATCCCCCAATATACCTACTAGAAATGTGACGGCAGGGGTATAAAAAGGCCTGCCTAGTTAATTTACTCGGCCACTCCGTCCTGCGGCCAGGTTCAGGGTTTTTACGCCATTCAAGGAGCTCTCCATTTTTAAACTTCATGCGAGCACCACAATCCTCCAAAGCATACCTCCCCAATTGCGATCAAGCTCTCAACGAGGTTTTTTGCGTACCCAATTCGGTGAGTATTTAGAAAGAAAAGAATGGATTGAATGGTGTCTTCGTTGGCTTCTGTCAGTCCCTCATGTAAATTTTATTTTGCGACAGTGAATGCCATCCAGTGCTCAGCGCCATGACCAGGTGGGTTGGTAATTAATTACGTGCCCACCAAGGTCGCAACCGTAGGTAAGTACATGTACATTTACCGCCTCCCTGTCAAAGGCCGTTAGGTAGTACTGTGGGGAATGCGCCGCGGGGTTTGGTCACAACACGGCCACTGGGACTGGCACCACCACAGTGACCTTGCTCGCGAACATCTCATCTTGAGGACCAATTCAACTCCTTTTTACGTCGCTCGATGCTGCCGCAGTCATGAACGGAGACGCAGGCCTGGTCGGCTGCCTAGTTGATAGACTCGCTACTAGAGTAAGCACTCTACCTTGACTGATCATTGACGCGCTTAGCTGACATTGAGTAAAAGCTCCCTCATCGAGCCGGCACAAGCGGCCAGAGCCTGCAACAAGACGATATTCTTCACGTTACAAGGGCTACTCTAGTTGAGCTTGGAAACACAACTATATCCACCGTCGTCGATGCTCTACTTTCTTTGCTCGAAGACCTCGCTCGCCCATACACCGCCGTCGCCTCGCATCCCAGCCATGTACTGCAATCAGAGCTCTATATCCTCGCCGTCATCGCCGACTGTTGCTCTGTTCATTGGTCCTCACTTGCTATCGACAACGATTCTGCGCCGACACCCGTCCCACCTCCTCTCGACGAAGTTTTAGTCAGCCGTATGTTTGACGTCCTTAAGCATCTCCTTGAACCCATCCCCGACAGCTATATTCTCCCTGCCCAGACACTTCTGGACCAGGTGTCAACGCGTAATGTCGCTATCCCCCGGTCGGATCAATCGTCCCTTGGGGATCGAAACAGCTATACTCCAGAGGATGATCGCCTCGATGCTCGTCTTGAGGAAATGGACACACATGTCAAGATAGTGATCGAATACGTGACGGCGTCAAGCTGGCTAAGTGCGTTTGACTACTTCAGAAATGTCATTTACAACATCCGTACAGCCATTGTTTCTCAGTCAGGCCCTTCGACTTCTGGATCCTTCCAGGATGCCGAGAAGGCCGCGCTCGTCGTCCTCCGGTTATTGTCTTTCTTCTGGGTTGATGGCACCAAACTTGGTCAGGTTATTCAAGAAATTTGCTCCAGCTTTCTTCATTTCAGGAAGGCATACCAGAATACCATTGCAGTCGTTACCCCTTTACTCATTACCAGATGGCTTGATCGCTTTCCACGCGAATTTGTTCAGTTGCATATCCTTCACAAGCGACTCGATGGGGGCGCGGATACCCTTTTTGACATGACACAAGCTGCGACGGACAACGGGAAGCGAAAAGCCCTGCTTTATCCATTGCAGACTACACTTCTATTTCTATTGCCTGATGTTTTTGAGGTTGCCAGCAACATGAGAGAGGCAAAAAGCAGCAGTATGGTGAAAAAGATTTCTTTTCTTGATGCCCTGAGAAAGGCGTCCAGAAACAGAAATGAACAAGCTGGCTATTGTTTAGTGTCCCTTCTTCGCGCTGCGCGTCACTTTGATGCCGAAAGTGATTCTGCTCTTGTCAGTTATGCTTTGGATGTCCAAGATGAGGTTCGCGATGCCGTATTTCGCCGTGTCTCCTCCGAAGCCAACCTTTTCGAACAAGACATGATGACTGCTGCATTTGTCAGCCTGGCTCATCTCAACTTTGATGGATGTGTGAACACACTTGTTGAGACTTGTATTTCACCTAATGCACCCAACAGTTTCAAGCTGTCTGTGGTCCAAGGCTGCTCCTATTTTGCTCAACAGCCGTATGCCCTCAGATACCACGAGTTGTTTGATGCAGCGGTCCCATTCATGCGATCTCAGCTAGAGGTAAGCTCTCATCTCGACTATTATGAATGCTAAGCATAACATGGCCACTAGATCGAGACTTCGAAGCCTAATACCGCGCAAACCCAAAGCAGTACTGAGAGCCTTGAGATGGTCCACAGCATCCTGCAATTCTTAGATGCTTCACCAGCACGGTTGCTCGATGATCTCTCAGGTGATGATCCTTCCAAAGGTTTCTTTAAATCATTTCTCCTCTGCGTATTATCTGCAGAGCCATCAGTTCGACGGTTGGCTACCGGCGTTGCGGATAGACTTTTCGCTGGCCATTTAGAAGCTTATCGCAAATTTGACACGGGACATCAGTTTGGAACACACCAGCTTCGGGGGGAGCTTTGGAGCAAAAGGTATCCCGGCGCCAAAAGAAAAAGAAAAATCTTTCTTGTTCTTTTTCTTTTTCTAACGCTAATAATTTGGTAGTTCTAAGGTCTTGCTCGGGCTTTGCGAGCGTATTGCAGCTCAACATGATGACCAAGGCTTAGTTGCCCTTCAAGAATACCTCGAAGCTCGACTCCTTCTACTCAAACATATCCCGGTAAGTTAGGGTGCAATTTTGGTGTCCTGGGGTATCTAACCATCCACAGGAGCTAGCAGATATACCTGCAGACACACCAGATGTTGTCAACGCTTCGTCCAAACTCGAAACCACGCTTCTTATCTCACTATGTTCCGCTAGTATCGATACATGCCAACTTGTCACATCCTGTATTGGCCTCTTTCTCCAGGAGTGCTCCATTGTGGACAAACACGCTGAATCAGCTAAGTCCTCGGCATCTGTCCTTCGAAACGGTGATGTGTTTCAAGAGATCGCCTCCCGCGCCTTTAGGTTTACTGGGTTAGTAGCATTTCAAAAACGAGTTCGAGGTCTGCTACGCCGGATGCAGTTTCCAACCACTGGCATTCTAAATGCTTGGGAGACAGCATTTGATAGATGGATCCATCTAGCAAAGGATGTTTCCACCTCCACAATCGAAGCAGTCGACGAAAAAGCACTTTCTGAATGGCGAAATTATTCTGGCTTTCTAGCATCATTGGGCGGCATTTGTACAGCTGATCAAGCCATCATTTTGGAGGAGCCAGCTCTTGGAGGACTGAGATGGATCGACCGAATATCCTCTGAGCACTACGAGGAGCCTTTTCTCACACGCTACTTGAGATTGAGTATTCAACTGCTAGCATGTGCCAACGTAAGGGTACGTGAGGCTATGCGAGATGTTCTGTCAAGCGAAGTTTCACCTGCACTCTACCACCCTTTGTTTAAAGCTCTCGAGTCCGAGCTCGAGGTTCTCTTCACGGGTGCTCTTGCGCCGGTCGACAAAGGTCAAGATAGCGAAGTAGTCTTCGCTGAACAGGCTGCATCTTTGCTCAAAGCCCTAGTGGAGCGACTCGAAAGCCCATCCGATCTTGGTGCGGCATCCTCGGTACATCTTGGTGCACTCACATTGAATTTCGCAAAGTTTCTTGATGGAATCTCGGATACCCCTAATACGTTGCGAGTTAAAATTCGGGTATGCCATTTGTCTGAGGCCGTGACGAAAAGAAAGGAACACTTGAATCTACGAGATGACGTCCGCATCAGAAACCAGCTTCTTGAGTACATTTTTGGCTGGATTGCACGCCCTCGCTCTCCTCGACTCGACCAAAATGGAATTAGCAGTAGGCAAGATGACATGAGTCGGGTCCAGAGGGATTTAGATAAAGCATGCCTGAAATCTCTCGCTGATCTAACTTTCCGACTACCGTTGCAGCCGTCGGACAGTCACACCGATGCTGGGATGAGCGAAATGAAATCGCAGATGTTCCATACTTACTTCAACCGATTTCTTTCGTTGCTTAACCATGAACCCTCTGACACGACTCGATCCGATCCTACTCTAGGTGTTGCTATTCGAGAAGAGACT
Source organism: Calonectria honghensis (assembly GCA_013403855.1). Classification (NCBI taxonomy): domain Eukaryota; kingdom Fungi; phylum Ascomycota; class Sordariomycetes; order Hypocreales; family Nectriaceae; genus Calonectria; species Calonectria honghensis. The sequence continues at coordinate 796,082 of VTGB01000022.1, forward strand.
GCCTCAAATTCAGACTTCGCCATCACTATTCTCTCAAACCTACTCAGTGCCAATATCGATGTCGGGCTTAAACATTCATTGAACATCGGCTATCATGACAATGTTGAAATCCGCACTGCATTTGTTAAAGTCCTCTACAATATCCTAATCCAGGGTACCGAATTCAGTAACCTGACGGACTCTGCCGTGAGTGAAAAATACGAAGAGCTACTTGAAGTTGGTCGATCTATCACCTTCCAAAATTATTCTACATTGCTAACCGTCGGAATAGCTTCTGACCAGTGACCTTTCGCTTGCAATTTCCATGAGCGTGGCTTGTCCTAGCACTGATGTTGATGAGCTCACAATATGTCTCCTCACTGTCTTTGAGCAACGAGGCCTCGTTTTCGAACTTTTGGAGGCGCTGATCAAGCAAGAGATCGAAGACACTGGTGGGTGCACCTGATTCACATCACTTTTTGAAGCTTGCGCGTGATGCTAACAACGGATGTAGAAAATGAGGCAGAATTATTACGCCGTGGTTGTGTAGCAACCAAAACGCTTTCCGTGTACGCCAAGTGGAAGGGAGCATCATACCTACGAGCGACACTCCAGAAAGTTCTAGAGCGGCTCATGTTAACATCGAAGGACCTCGACTTAGAACTTGATCCCGCAAGAGTTGCCAGTACCGAGGAGCTTCAAAAGAATGCTCTACAGTTGCGAATAGTTGCCAAGGTGTTTATCGATGATATATGTGCATCAACATCAAGCATGCCATCATCGTTCCGAAAAATCTGCAACATTGTAAGTGATCAAAGGAAGCCTGACGATTAATTACTCATAATTGCTACAGATTTCCAACGCGGTTGTTGCAAAGTTTCCAGATGCAAAATATACTGCTGTTGGGGCGTTCATCTTTCTTCGCTTCTTCTGTCCGGCCATCGTGGCACCAGAAGTTGAGGGGCTTGTGTCAACAGCACCATCCAAAGAAATGCGCCGTGGTTTGCTTCTTATTGCCAAAGTCATTCAGAATCTCGCCAATAATGTTCTTTTCGGCGCCAAAGAGCCATATATGTTTCCACTGAACGACTTCTTGACACAAAACATATATCATGTGACAACGTTCCTACGCGAAATATCAGTAAGAACTCGGTCTAATTTTAGCGTCATAGTGCTAATTGTTTTAGGTTGCTCCTCACCAACTGGACATTCAGAAGTCCACTGAGTCCTTTGATTTTGGATCTTGCGTAGCCCTTCATCGCTTTTTATATGATCACTGGGATCATGTCCGGCAAACATTGGTTTCAAGGGAGCGAAAGGAATATATGAGAACATCAGCCGACATCGCGCGAGTGCGTCTACCAGTCCTCGAACCATTGAGAAATCTCATTGCCAATCTTGGACCACCGCCTTTAGCTGTTTCGTGGAATAGACCCCAGGTCTCATCTAACAGTCCGCCTCTTTATTCTCGATTCCAGAATTTCATGCTTCGCAATGCGTTCCGGAGCACAGAATCATTTTTAACAGCCCGAGCAGTTTATGATGGCGGCGAAAGCAAGGATGGCTTATCCATCATCTGCATCATTTTGCGCCATATTGAAACCGAAGGTATAGACTATGATACACTTCTGTATTGCTATCTCAAGATCGCAAGTAGGTTATGGCATCGGCCATTCGGACTTCTGATTGATGCGACCTGTTACAATGGCAGGAATGAGCCCCAAGATGATCTTTTCAAGAAGCTCGAGCTCCTCACGCCTTCTGAGCTCTCATGCAACCTAACCAGGATTTATGTCTACAATATGAACAGCGCATTCAAGAGGTGCTTCAGAAGGCTTTTGAGGGTGTGTACAAAGAATGAGAACGGCGTATTTAACCCAAAGAATGTCGAGTACCACTTAATAGGCAGCCTCCAGGATCTTCAGGCTCATTTTCATCTCAGCCAACTCCATCTACCAAAGGAAACTATCAGTGTCGTTACTGATACACGTTATGTATTTCAACCCATCACACGACTCTCAAAGTCTAAGGGCAAAATCGAGGTAGTCATTAAAGTTGGAAGCCAATTCGTGCAGGTAACAACAACCAAGAAACAGGAAATATTTGCTGGATTCCGCCTCGGAACTACAGTCAATGACATATTTCGTCTTGGAGAAGTAGACGAAGCACCAACGTCGATTCAAACAGAAGACGACTCAGCATTTGGCTTAAGAGCAGACAACGGGAAAATTGTGATGTACTTCACAAGCCCCAAAAAGGCGGACGTACTTCAAACTATCAGGGGAGCAAAAGCAAAGCATGGGAAGGATAGCAGGGCCCAAAAATCCATTGAAAGGCTCATTCGACCTCAGGATGTTCCGGGAACTTTGCTCAACCTGGCATTAGCCAATCTATCAAGTCCAGATCATGTTTTGCGACTTTCTTCGTACAATCTTCTGGGAGCACTTTGCAAGGCTTTCAAGTTCAGTTCCGCATCTCGACTTGTCTGCACTAAAGGTCAGTGTTTCTACTTACCCTTCCTTTTCTTCCCAACCAAGCAAGTATACTCATCGCCATTTCCAGATGTGTCTGTCCCTTTAGATCCAATGCGATTTATTGTCGATATAAGCAAGGAGTTAGCACTAGCAGAGCCACAACTAACATCTGATTTCTTAACCGAATTCTTCGTGGGGTGGGAAAGCTTCCCCGATGAACAGAAGCCACTGAGCTTGGCCTATATGGCGCCGTGGCTGCCCGGCCTGCGATCAAACATCTTGGCCAATGAAGCAGACGGTGACAAGGGAAGGGAAAAGGTCGCAGTTCTATTTCGAAAGCTCATTGACGTGGCCGTCCAAGACCACGCCCTTGTCTATGCCTTGGAACAGTCTGTTTGGCCGCGGATTGTTCAAGATGAGATCCTCCTCGAACTGTTTTTGGATGAACTACTAAGAACAGCAATGAGTTACGGTTCTCATGAGGAGCCTCTGGAAATTCTATCATCTATCGTTGTTGGCATTGGGACCGTCACATTACGAGGAAAAATTCTTTCCCGTCTCCGCAAGGCTTTGAATCGATCCTCACTCAGGCCCACCAAATACCTACCAGACAATGCAGTGTGGTCAGAAATTTGTGTTCTTCTTCGATTCTGCCTTTCTTTGTCCTTCGACAGCGGGGTGCAAGCGCAGCTATTTCTACCAGAAGTCTTCCACATAGTGACCATGTTAGCCAACACGGGTGGTCAGGATACCAGATTGCTTGTCTACCGGTTACTTGTGAACTCGGTTCATGCAATTTGCACGTCGTTTGACTTAGATGATGCAAAGTCCAGCAAGCTCAGAGCCAGCTTAGACTATTTGTGCGATCCCCGGAGTGATATCTTCTCCGCGCCACCTGCCTTCGTCCGCGACGGTGCATCAGTGTCCACTTCTCAAGAAACAGGGCCAGCATTATCTGCAACAGAAAATTTGGCATCCACGCTTTTTGAAATATGCTCAGTGGCTGCCCCAACCGTTGACCTCTCCAATATTTGGCGATCTCGATGGATGAGTCTGGTGGCCAGTACAGCATTTCAAAATAATCCAGCCATTCAGCCGCGAGCATTCACTGTCATGGGATGTCTTGCTCGGGAGGAAGTCGATGATGATCTGCTATATCAGGTTCTTGTAGCCTTGCGGAATAGCGTAAGTCGATTTGGCGAAGATCACAACAGCGAGATGCTGGTCTCAATTGTCACCTCACTGTCCAAAATGATGGCCAAATTACCATCAGCTTCGCGCTATGGTCTCCAACTATTTTGGCTTGCAATGTCACTTGTAAGGCTCGTCCCAGCAAACCTCTTCAATTGCGCTGCGCTCTTTCTCGAGGCTGTTTTGGCCAACATAAACACTGGGGAGGAATTCCGAGGCGCGAAAATAGTTCCACTGCTCCTCCAGGGCCGAGTTCCGCTTGACGAAGCCGCATTGCCCCTAGAGGATGTGTATGGCATACACTTCACCCCAGCAAATTTTGAATTCGCCGTTTGCGCCTGCCTAGCTCGTGGTCTCACAGACACAGTAACGAGACAAACTGCAATGCGAGTTCTATCGTCATTTTTCCAAATGACAACATGGAGTGCCAATGATGAGACCAGCACTGAAGAGATGCCACACGGTGCTGCATATATGAGTCTTTTGCTTGCACGAGCAGTGGGTCATGACGAAGTCAAAGATAGCCTTTGGTCCGCCGGGGTCAACCCAGATGAAGTCAATACAGCACTAAGTTGCCGTGGGCTGCAGGATATCGACACAATTCGAGATAAAGATTTATTGCTGATGACAGCCATTGAGTTGGTAGATTTCCAATACCTAGAAGACAGTGTGCAGACCCGGAGCCTACAATGGCTAAATGAGCTAGCAATTAGACGGCCAACTGTTGTGGTCCATTTGTGAGTTGACCTCAGTTGCGGCTTTGTCGTGTACTAATTCAGCATTAGGTGCGCCGCGATTCGAGCTCTGTTGGACGAAACGTTGTTACACGGTCAGAATTCCAGCACAATAGGAGCAGCACATACACTGCTTCGGACTTTATCATCGAATGCCCAATTTTCCAGTGCAGTAGGGTCAATGACGTTGCTGTCCGAGACTTTAGAAGATGAAGGATTCAGCGGTCTTTGGCGATCATGCTCGCTAGGATCAATGGAAGATATTAATCGGGATTGTTTAGAGCTAACAGAAAAGCTTATAGAGGTAAGATTAAAGTTATTTTAAAAAGAAAATTTACTAATAATATATAGTTAATTATAATTTAGTTTTTAAGATATTTATATAAATATAAATATAAATTATTATAAATTATTTTTTAGATATTTTATTTTTTTAAGAAATTAAAAAGAGTTTATTATTTTAAAGTAATTAAGGGTATAATTAGCTATAAGGATTATATTAATCCTAGAATTAAAAAGTGATATTTAGGCTAGTATAATTTGCTAATATACCTATTAAGACCTTTATTAGCTAATTATAAATTAATAACTTTATTATCTTTTTTTTTAATTATAATAACCTTATTTTTAGTAATAAGATCTATAATTAAAAAAAACCTTTATTATATTATTTAAAATTACCTAAATAGTTTATAATAATTAATTTAATTAATATAATTACTTTAATAATAAACTAAATATTTTAAATAATTTTAATTAATTATTAATTTAAGTTATTATTAATATTAATTTTATTTTAGCCTTTATTTTATTATTTAGAATAATTTAAGCTAATTATAAGTCTTTTACTTTTTATAAGAAATATTAGTTAAGGTACTTAATTAAAAGGTAATTTTATATTAGTTATAAGACTTTAACTTACTAAGTACTTTATATATACTTAGCTATTATAGGTATTTAGCTAATATATAAATTATAGGCTCTAAGTAAGCTATATTTAGTAGTTATATATACTATTTCTTATAATTATTCTTTTTCTAAAAAGCTTAATCTTTAAGCTAATATATTTTTAGTAAATATTTAGTATATATTTACTTATATAATAGAGTATAGCTAATATAGTACTATTATTTTAGTATAATATTATATTATTAGTTTATATACTAGGGTTTATTATATTTATTTATTAGCTATTTATTAATAATTTATTAGTATTAATAATTATTTTATTATTTATTTATTATTAATTTTATAATATTTTTTTTATATATATTTATTTTTATAATATATTTTTTTATTTTTTTATTATATATTTTTATTTTTTCTTATTTTTATATTATTTATTTAATTTTATTTTTCTTATATTTTTTTTATTAATTATTTTATAATATTTATATTTATTTATATAATAATAATTTTACTTAAGTTTATTATATAAATTATTAAATTCTTATTATATTATTTATAAAATTATATTTAAAAAATATAATATTATATATTAAATTATATTTTTTATTTTAAAATATATTATTATTAATTAATAAATATTTTAAATTTCTATTAAATTTATTTTTATTATATATTATTATATATTCTATAAATATTTATATTAATAATTCTTAATTAGGCTTAATTTTTAATAATAATAAGATTAATTTAATTATTTATTTTAAGATAATTTAATTTATTTATCTTTATAATAATTTTAATATTTATATTTTTGTTTTTATATTCTATTATCTTTTAATTACTAAAAAAGACTTATATTAAATCTATTTATAAAAATAAACTCTTTATCTTTCTTTTTAGTATATTTAATAAGACCCTTATTATTGTTAAGTAATTTATAAGCTATTATATCTTTATTTATTTAGTTATTTATATTAATATATTTTCTATTTATTATAGTATTAATTTATTAATTTCTTATTATATTATTACTAAGACTAAAACTAAAAAGATTGTTTTTTTTTCTAAAATTATACCTTTAATAAAGTTATTATAACTATTATTCTTATTTTTATTCTTATTTTTAGTAAATAATAATATTTATAATTAAAGCTAATATTATTAAATTACTTATATAATTATCTTTTTAGTAATAGTAAAAAAGATAATTATAAATTTTTTTTTTCTTTTTCTTTTTATTACTTTTAAAATATATATTTTTTTATATTTAAAGTTATATTTTTTATATTAATTTAAAAGTTATTATATTTATTTTTACTTATTTTTCTTATAAATTCTCTTTAAATATGATTTAATTTATTATAGCTAGGATTTTTATACTAAATAAAAATTAATTTAATGAGTTTTTTTTATTTTTTAATAAATGTAAGATTATCTTTATAGTATTTCTTTTTAAGTAATTAATATTTTTAAAAGAATATTATAAATTTAATTTATTTATATATTTATTATAAACTTATATTATTAATCTCTTAAAAAAATATAAAATATAAATTTATAATATTATTTTTCATAAATAATATAAATAATATAATATTAATATTAAAAATTCAATTAATAAGTAATTTTATTATTTATTATCTTTATAAATATTAAAAGTATTTATTTTTATATATATTTATTTATATTAAAAAAAGGTTTAAAAAGCCTTTTTTTTATTTTATCTTTAGACTATAAAGACTATTATAATTACTATACTATAGGATATAAAAGTATATATCTAGGCAGCCTACTTTTAGGTTTTTAACCTAATTAAGCTCCTATTCTTATAAATAAAAAAGCCTTTTTAATTACTTTAAAATATTAAATTTACCTTTTAAATTAATAATTATTTATTATATATAAAGTAAAAGCTTATTAATTAAGATTAAATTTATAATTAATATAAATAATATTTTCTTATATAAGATCTTTTTTTCATATAGTTCAATTTTTTCAATAGCTTATTTATTAGGTTTATTTTTCTTAGTTAATATTAAAAATTAAAATTAAAAAAGGCTAATTTATATATTTATTAAATAACCCTTTTTTATAAGTCTTTACCTAATATATTTATTATACCCTTTAAGACCTTATAATCTATTAAGACTATAAACTCTTTTAATAATTTTAGAAAATAATAAAATTAATATTTTAAGCTTTTAATAATTATAATAAGCTTTCATTATTATATCATTTATTATTATTTTATATTAATAAGTTTTTTTAATTAATATATAATAAGCTTTCTTAATTTTTAAATAATTAAAATAAAATATTTAAAATATTTTTTATAAAAATATTTATTTTTACTTAGGTTTATAGTATTAAGTCTTAGTATTAGAAAAAATATCTTTTTTTTCTTTTTAAGAATTTTTTATTTTATTTATTTTTTTATAATAATTTAATTAAAAAGATTATAATAATAAAATATTTAAATATAAATTTATAATAAGAATTATAAAATCCTAAAAAGACTTATATATTATAAAGGGTTTTTAGTTTTAATTAATTTATAATTACTTAAATATACTTAGACTTTAATTAAATACCTTTTTAGCTAATAACATAATTTAAAAACTTTATTTTTTATTTATAGAAAATATATTTAAAAAGCTTTATATATTATTAAGCCTTTTTTAATTACTTTAATACCTTTTATAAATTCTTTATATATTAATCTTTTAATATAAAGTACATAATAATATTATTAAAATATACAATATAATATATTATAAATTATATTTTAAAGATTATTTTTATTTAGTAAATTATATAACTTTTATTATATTCTAATTACTATTTCCCCCCTTTTCTTTACTACTTTTAAAGTATATATTTCTTTATACTTAAAGCTATATTTTTTATTTTAATTTAAAAACTATTATATTTTTCTTTAGTTATTTTCCTTAGAAATTCTTTATAAGTATTATTTAGCCTATTATAGCTAAGATTAATAAAATAATTAATAATTAATTTAATTATCTTTTTTTACTCTTTTATAAACTTAAAATCTTCTTTATAATATTTCTTCTTAAGTAATTAATATTTTTAAAGAATTAATTTAATCTTAATTATTAGCCCTATAGTATTTACTATAGCCAATGCTATAAATTCTCTAGTGTACTATATACAATCTATATAGTTAAATGCAATAATATTGTTAACTTGTACTTTGCTTGTAATAAATACATAGATAAGCTAGACCTATAGTATTAGGCAGCCTTATTGTTTGGTGGGGCATTGCTCTTATAAATAATAGGTCTTAATATTTTGTATTAGGAGGTATATAGTGTTTTATTGGTTTATATAATTAACTAGGAAAGAATATCATAATTATAATATATTAGGATTAGTGAATATTAGTAGGAAAATAAATTATAATATATAAATACTAAGAATAATATTTATTTTTATTTATATTTATTTATATTTAAAAAAGATTTAAAAAGTCTTTTTTTTATTTTATTTTTAAATAATGAAGATTATTATAGTTATTATATTATAGAATATAAAAGTATATATCTAAGTAACCTATTATTAGGTTTTTAATTTAATTAAGTGTTTATTTTTATAAATAAAAAAGCCTTTTTAATTACTTTAAAATATAATATAATATATATTTAATAATTTAATTAATATTTAATAAATACATATTTAGAAAATTATTAATATATTAATAAGCTTAAATAGTAATATTATATATTTAAAGTATTTATATTAAATTTAAAAAATAATCTTTTAATAATTATTAAGCTTAATATAAATATAATAATATATATTATAAATATTAATTTTAAAGATTTATTTAGTTTTTATAAATTAATTTAAAAGATTTTTAATTAATAAATAATAAATAATATTTTTTATTATAATTATATTTAATTTTTTATAATTTAAATAAATATAAGATTTTATTTTTTTTTAAAAATAAAAAGAATTAATATTTTAGCTTTATTTATAAAAAAAATATTTATTTATTGAATATTTAATAAAATATTTATATAATATCTTATATTAATATTTATTAAATAAATAAAATAATTTATGTAAAGATTTAGTTTTTTCTTTTAAATTAATAATATATTTTATATTTTAAAAATTTAATTATTTTTTAATTATTTTTTTATTAAATAAAATAATAATAAAAGATTTTTTATATTTTTTAATTTTAAGATCTTAAGAAATTATTATATTTTTTTATTATATTTAGAATATTTAAAAATAAATTTATTAAATAGTTAGATTTTATTTAGTAATTATTTATTAGATTATAATTAAGACAATTTATTTTTTTATTTCTTTTAATAAGATTTTATATATATTTTATTAAAGCCTTATAAAAAGGGCCTATTAAGTAATATAATTTTAAGAAATTTATTTAAATAATTAAACTATATTTTAAAGTAATTAAAAAGACTTTTCTATTTATAAGAATAAGAGCTTAATTAGATTAAAAAGCTAGAAATAAGCTATTTAAATATATACTTTTATATTCTATAGTATAATAATTATAATAGTCTTTATTATTTAAAAGTAAAATAAAAAAAAGACTTTTTAAATCTTCTTTTAATATAAATAAATATAAATAAAAATAAATATATTTAATATTTATATATTATAATTTATTTTTCTATTAATTTTAAAGTAATTAAAAAGGCTTCTTTGTTCACAAGAATAGGAGCTTAACCAGGTCAGAAACCTAGGAGTAGGCTACCTAGATATATACTTTTATATCCTATGGTATAGCAACCATAATAGTCTTTGCAGCCTAAAGGTAAGGCAAGAAAAAGGCTTTCTAAACCTTTCTCCGATATAAATAGATATAAATAAAAATAAATACTACTCTTGGCATTTATATATTGCAATTTGTTTTCTAGTATTTGCTAATCCTAATAAATTATAATTATCAAATTACTTTAATACATAAACCAATAGAATACTATATATCCCCTAACACACTATTAAAATAGTAAGACCTATTATTTATAAGGGTAATATCCCATTAAACAATAAGTCTACCCAATATTATAGATCTAGCTTATCTATATATTTATTATAAGCTTATATTACTAATTTCTTAAAAGAGAATATAAAGTATAAATTAATAATATTATCTTATTTAACTATATAGATTATATATAGCATACTAAATAATTTAATATATTATCTATAGAAAATAATATAGTAAATATAATTAAGATTAAATTAATCCTTTGGGAATATTAATTACTTAAAAAAAAATACTATAAAGAGGATCTTAAGTTTATAAAAAAGCAAAAAAAGATAATTAAACTAATCCTTAATTATTTTATAAATCTTAGCTATAATAGGCTAAATAATATTTATAGAGGATTTCTAAGGAAAATAGCTAAAGAAAAATATAATTACTTTTAGGTTAATATAAGATATATGGCTTTAAGGGCAAAAGGATATATGCTTTGATTAAAAGCAATGGAAAGAAGGGCAAAAAATAGTGGTTCTATTAGAATGTAATAAAAGTTATATAGTTTGCTGAATAAAAATAACCTCCAAAATACAATTCGTGTTATTTTTCTATTAATATTTACTAATATTAATATATTATAATTATTATATTACTTTAATATGTAAACTAATAAAAGACTATATATTCCTTAATATATTATTAAAATAAAAAGACCTATTATTTATAAGGATAATATTTTACTAAATAATAAAGCTATTTAATACTATAGATTTAGCTTATTTATATATTAATTATAAATTTATATTATTAATCTTTTAAAAGAAACTATAAAGTATAAATTAATAATATTATTTTATTCAATTATATAGATTATATATAATATAATAAAAAGTTTAATATATTATTTAAAAGAACTTTTATAGTAAGGTAAATATTTTAATTTAATTATTAATTATTTAATTTATTATATATTTAAATAATTTATATAAAGCTTTTTTTTTAATTTAATAATATTAATTTAATTATTTATTTAAATATTTATAATATTTTCTTAAAAGATTATATAATTATAAATAAAAGATTTTTTATATTTCTTTTTACTTCTTATTTTTTATTTTTATATAAGTATTTTTAATAATTAAATTTATTTCTTTATAGCTTTTTATTATTAAATTTATTATTTTATTAAATATTTTAATATAGAATTTCTTTAATTAATATATTTATTATTATACTATTAAAATAAAATCTTAAATTATTTATTATAATAATTATTATAAATATTTAATAGCTTAAAACTATAATATAATATATTATAATATAAAGTCTTATATCTTTATATCTTTATTTATTTATCTTTTATTAGATTTTTAATTTACTTTTAGATTTTTATTAGATTACTTAGAATTTAGATACTTAGAGAATATTTGGTTTTAGGTAAGATAATTATTAGTAATAGATTATCTAGGGATTATATTATAAAAAAGATAAGATGTTATTTTATTATATTTTTAGCTTTTATTTTTAATTTTTCTATAGATAAAAGTTAAAGAATTATAAGAAATATTAATTAAGATAATTAATTAAAAGATAGATTTATATTAATTATAAGACTTTAATTTATTAAGTACTTTATATATACTTAGTTACTATAGGTATTTACCTAGTATATAAGTTATAGGCTCTAAGTAAGCTATATTTAATAGTTATATATACTATTTCTTATACTTTTTTAAATATTAAATAAAAATAATTAAAGAATTATAAAAATAAATTTAAATCTTTTTATAAAGATTTCTTAAATTATTTTCTTTAGCTTATTAAAAAGAAAGACTTTTCTATCTTTATAATAATTTAATAATATATTAACTAAAAAAATATTATAATTAAATATAAAGCTTATTTATTTTAATAGCTTAATTTATTAATTAGGCTTTTATTTTTTATTTATAATATTAAAGCCCTTCTTTTAAGTTCTTTCTTTAAATATAAATAATAAATATTAATATCTATAATATAAAGATTATAATTAGGGTTAAATTTATTATTTTAATTATTTATTTTTAACTAAAATTAAATTTAATATTTTTAAAAGGCTTTTTTAATATATATATAATTTTTACTTTTTAAATATAAAATAAAATAAAAAATTAAAAAAGCAATCTCTTATCTTAGTAAAAAAGATAAAGAGCTTATAAAAGTCTTTATTAAACCTAGTAAAGAATATAAGCCTTATAATCTCTTTTAAGGCCTTAGTATAAGAAATAAAGATATTAGAACTACATTAGTATTAAAAGAAGGCCTATAATAATATAAATTATTTATTCTTTAGCTAATTATTTCCTAGTAATATTAATCTTATTTAGCTAATAGGCTATAAATTAGCCAATAAAATAATTAATATATTAAAGAATTATTAAAATATTTTCTTTATACTTATAAGACATTAATTGTTTAGATTAATATAATATTAGCTTTTTTTTATTATAGTATTAAAAAGAAATAATAGGCTAATAGATAATAGCTTAAATATATTTATTTTCTTAATATAATACTCTAAATTATTTATTCTTCTTTTTATTTAATACTTTAACCTTTTTTATATTCTTATTATTTATAAAAACCTTAAAGATAAAGATATTTTTATTTTTAAATTAAAAAGATCTTAATATAATAAATTAAAATATTATTATAGTAATATTATTAAAGATTAATATAAATAATACTTTAAATAAGAACTTTTAATATATAATAATTTAATTTTAAAGTTATTATAAGAGAATTTAAGTTATATAACTTAATAATATAAATTATAGAGTTTATATTATAAAGTTAATTAAATATATTAGGTTTAAATAATATAAAAAATAAGATAAAAAATAAGATAAAAAGATAATATATTTTAAAAAGGCTTTTTTATTTATAAGAATAAAAGTTTAATTAGATTAGAAACCTAAAAAAGGCTATTTAAATATATACTTTTATATTCTATAGTATAATAATTATAATAATCTTTATTATTTAAAAATAAAATAAAAAAAAAGCTTTTTAAATCTTTTTTTAATATAAATAAATATATATAAAAATAAAGATTATTCTTAGTATTTATATACTATAGTTTATTTTCTAGTATTTAGTAATCTTAATATATTATAATTATTGTGTTACTTTAATATATATATATAAAGAATAGTATATATAACCACTAAATATAGCCCACTTGAGGCCTATAACCTGTATGCTAGCTAGATACCTCTAGTGGCTAAGTGTACCTAGAGCACTCGGTAAGTTAAAGTCTTACAATCAATATAAACCTACCTTCTAATTAGCTACCCTAACTAATATCTCTTATAATATAAACTAATAAAAAGCTATATACTCCTTAATATAAAATAAAAAGACCTATTATTTATAAATATAATATTTTACTAAATAATAAGGCTATTTAATACTACATAAATTTAGCTTATTTATATATTTATTAAAAGCTTATATTATTAATTTCTTAAAAGAGAATATAAAATATAAATTAATAGTAATATTTTATTTAATTATATAGATTATAGATAATATATTAAATAATTTAAGATATTGTTTATAATAAAGAATATAAGATTAATATTTAAGATTAAATTAATTCTTTAAAAATATTACTTATTTAAAAAGAAATATTATAAAGAGAATCTTAAGTTTATAAAAAAGTAAAAAAAAGATTATTAAATTAATTTTTAATTATTAAATTAATTTTTTATTGTTTTATTAATTTTAATTATAATAAACTAAATAATATTTATAAAGAATTTTTAAGCAAAATAGCTAAAGTAAAATATAATTATTTTTAGGTTAATATAAAATATATAGCTTTAAGGGCAAAGTAATATATACTTTAAAAGCAATAAAAAGAAAGGGAAAAATAGTAGTTTTATTAGAATACAATAAAAGTCACCTAGTTTACTAAATAAAAATAACCTCTAAAATACAATTTATAGAGAGTATGTATTATTTTATACTAAAAATTATATTTTTTATCCTAATCTAAAATTTATTAACTTATTATATTCTTTTTTTTTCTATACTTAAATATTTCTTTTAAATATTATTTATTTTATTATAGTTAAAATAAATTTAATAATTAAGAGTATAATTAGCTATAATAGTTATATTAATCCGAGAATTAAAAAATAATATTTAGGCTAATATAACTTACTAATATCTCTATTAAGACTCTTATTAGCTGATTATAAATTAATAACTTTATTATTTTTCTTTTTTATTATAATAGCCTTATTTTTAATAATAAGACCTATAATTAAAGAATATTCTTTTTATATTATTTAAAGCAATTTAAATAGTTTATAATAAATAATGTAATTATTATAATTACCTTAGTAATAAGCTAAATATCCTAAATAATCTTATTTAATTTTTAACTTAAGTAATAATATAATATTAAGCTATTACTAATATTAATTTTATCTTACTCTTTATTTTACTATCTAAGATAATTTAAGCTAATTATAAGCTTTTTATTTTTTAAATAATCTTAAAGTTAAATATTAAACAAAATTCTTAAATTAATAAAATTTATTCTCTTTTTTTTTTAAATCTATCCATAAGGCTAATTACCTAGCAAGATTATTTAGATATATTAAATTAAGCTTATAATTATAAACCCTAATAAAAATACTACTAAATATTATAATAACTTAAAAATACTATTTTTAATATCTTAAGAAAACTTTATTTAAGCCTAGTATTAAAATATAATCTCTTTACCTATTTTATTTAGCTTAATTTTTCTATATACCTTAATAATCTTTTTATATATCTTAATAATTAAATAAAACGTAATTTATTTATATTATTATTAAAGATATTCTTTTAATTATTATATATTTAAAGAATATTTAAATATTATATTATAATAGCCCTAAAGATAGTAAAGACTATATCTATGTATATCTTTATTAAGATAAATTATATATAATTTAATTACCTTTTAAGCCTTAGAATATAAATTTATTTTCTTTAATTAACTAATAAATAATACAGCTAATAATATTAAGCTATAAGATACTTAATAATAAATTTTACTTAAATCTTAGAAAAAATATAGCTTATAAGATTAAGTTCTTTATTAATACTTAATTAATATTTCTTAAATTATTAATAATAAAACTAAAGATAAATATTAAATTAAGTTATAAAGAGTATTAATTTATTAATGTACTCTAAAATAACTATTAGTGTCTCTAAGAGCTATTCCTTATAGCAACTAAAATCAATAAGGCTAATTAAACTTAGATTTAGGATATTGGTTTAAAGGAAGAGGTATTTGGAAGGGAAAATGGCAAGGAAAAGGCTTATATGTTCTATTAGTAGGAGTTTAATAAAAACTTTATGATATATCACTTTAATACTAACTTTCCCTAATAGGAAATTAATAAAATTTATATTAATAATAAATAATAAAATATCTTTAAAATATATTATAAGTAATTAAACTTATAATTAAAAAACTTAAAATTATTTTACTAAAATCTTTATAATCTTATATTTACTTTAAATATAGAAAAAGATTTAATTATTATTATAATTATTAATAAAAAAAGAATTAAGCCTTAGTAAATATTTTTTTTAAAGTAATTCAAAAGGTTTCTTTATTAATAAAAATAAGAGCTTAATCAGATTGAAAACCTAAGAATAAATTACCTAAAGATATACTTTTATATCCTATAATATAATAATTATAATAATCTTTGCTATTTAAAGCCAAGGTAAAAGAAAGGCTTTTTAAATCTTTTTTTAATATAAATAAATATAAATAAAAATAAATATTATTCTTAGTATTTATATATTATAATTTATTTTCCTATTAATATTTACTAATCCTAATATATTATAATTATTATATTCTTTTTTATATTTATATATAATATATAAACTAAGAGAATATTATATATCTCTTAATATAAAATATTAAGATTTATTATTTATAAAGGCAATATCCTACTAAATAATAAGACTATTTAATACTATAGGTTTAGCTTATTTTAAAGGAAACTATAAAGGATAAGTTAATAATATTATTATATTTAATTATATAGATTATATATAGTATATTAAAGAGTTTATGATATTAGCTATAGTAAATATTATAAGGTTAATATTTAAAATTATATAATTTATTAATTAAAAATAATCTTTAAAATATAATTTATAGTCTTAGTAAATATAGAATATTAAAATTAATAAAATAAAAAAAATAATTTATAATATTTATAAAAAGAATTATTAAATCTTAAATAAAAATATTATAAAATAATTATAAAACGAATAAAAAGAAATATAATAAAATCTTTTTAGTATTAAATTTATTTAATAAAGACTTAAAATAAAAAGTAAAAATAACTAAAAATAAAAATAAATAAAAAGAGAAATATAATATTTAATTAAATAAATTAATTAGTTTATAGAGTATAGTTAATAAATACTAAAAGTAAATAAGATATATATAAAATATTATTTAAAAATAAAATAAGTTCTAAAAAAAAGAAAAGAGAAAGAAAATATATAAATAATATAAATATAAATTATATTTTAGATATTATTCTTATTTAGTAAAGTAAATAACTTTTATTTTATTTTAATTACTATTTTCCCCCTTTTTTCTTTTTTTTTAAAATATATATTTTTTTACTCTTAAAGCTATATTCTTTATATTAATCTTATAATTATTATATTCTTTTTTAATTATCTTTTTTAAAATTCCTTTATATATATTATTTAGTTTATTATAATTAAAATTAATAAAAAAATTAATAAAAAAATTAAAAATTAATTTAATTTTTAATTAATTTTTTATAAATTTAAAATCTTTTTTATTATATTTTTTAAAAATAATTAATATTTTTAAAGATTTAATTTAATTTTAAATATTAATTTTATATTATTTATAACTTATATAATTAAATAAATAATATTATCTTTTTATATTTTATATTTTCTTTTAATAAATTAATAATATAAGTTTATAATTAATATATAAATAAGCTAAATTTATAGTATTAGGTATTCTTATTATTTAATAAGGTATTATTCTTATAAAGAATAAGTCTTTTATTTTATATTAAAAGCTATATAGCCTGTTATTAGTTTATATATTACATATAAATATAAGTAAAAAGAAATATAATAATTATAATATATTAAAATTAATAAATACTAGAAAATAAATTATTATATATAAATAATAAAAATAATATTTATTTTTATTTATCTTTATTTATATTAAAGAGAGACTTAAAAAGCTTTTTTTATTTTACCTTTAGATACTAAAAACTATTATAATTACTATACTATAGAATATAAAAGTATATATTTAGATAGCCTATTGCTAGGTTTTTAACCTAATTAAGCTTTTATTCTAATAAATAAAAAAGCCTTTTTAATTACTTTAAAGAATAATATAAAGATAAAAAAACTATAAATTACATAAGAAAAATAGACTATATAAGTACTAAATAAAAAGTTTATAAAATTAAAAAAGAATATTATTTTTATTTATTGGCTAAAGCTAAACTAAATTACTTAGATTAATATAAGCTATAAGAGCTTAATATGTATATAAATAAAAGCTAAATAAAAATAAATAAAGCTTAAATATAATTAATATTATCAACAGAATATAACTAAGAAATATATTTAATTAAATAAAAGCATTAAAAGAAAACTCTAAGAAAACTTCTTAGTAATTAGCTTATTAATAATTATATTATTATTAAAGATTTTAATAATCTTAGTATAAAAAGCCTATAAAGCAATTAATTAAAATATAAAGCTAGTATTATCTTATTATAGATATAAGACTTATATTTATTTTTAATAGGTATAGATAATAGCTATTTATATAAAGGAAAAAAGTATTTATAAAATTAAGTAAAAGATAAAAGAAAAAAGAAATATATAGCTAAAAAGGCTAAGGTAAAGTATTAGGCTATTAGAAGATAGTAATACTTAGTAATATAATTATAATAAATAATTAGGGTACCTTAAAATTAAATAGATATTAATAAAAAGTAATAGAAATCCAACGAAAAGTATATATAATAGTATACTTGATCTTAACATTTACTAGCCTATAAACCTAGTAATATATAATATTTATAACTATAAAAGTAAGATATAAATTAATAATAAAATTAATTAAATAAATATAAGTAATTTAAGTAAAAAGATGAAAAGATTAACTTTTCTTAGTTTTATACTTGGTATTATTATTAGTAATATTATAGGCTAATAATATATTAATATAAATATAAAGATAATTAATTTTATTAATATAGGCCTTAATATTAAGAAGAGAATTAAACTAAAGTAATTAATAACTAAAAATATAAAAATATATAATAAAAAAGAAAATAAGATTTATACTTATATAGTATAAGTATTTTCTAGAGGTATTATATTATATATAGTAAATAAGTATAAAGTCTAAAAATCTATATATAATTGAAATATAATCTGTAGGCTTTTTAATAAAAGAATTAAGCCAAAGTATATTGAAATTAATTTTATTTATAATATAAAAATAATATTTATATTAATTTCTATTAGTAAAAAAAGTAATAGTATATAAAAAGTATTAAGTGTTTTTAGTATTTTTATATATATAGCTAATAGTATTAATAGGTATTATAAAAGAAAAGAAATAAAAATATAAGAAAAACTAAGAAAAAAAGAAATGAAGAGTAATATTAATAAATTAATATTCTTTATTATATAATTTAATATTTATTTTTAATTTTATTATTAATAATTTAAAAAATATTAATTAATTATTAATAAAAGACTTAATTTTATTAACTATATTTTCTTTAAAACTTAAATACAATCTATTATTAAGGATTTTATAGCTTAATATTATTAATTATATTATTTATTAATTAATTAAGGAGAATAAATTTATATTTTAAGATTTAAAAGGTAATTAAATTATATTTAGTTTATTTTAATAAAAATATACTTAAATATAGTCTTTTTATTAGGATTTATAGTTATAAGCTTAATTTAATATATTTAAATAATTCTATTAGGTAATTAGCCTTATAGATAAGTTTAAAAAAAAGAATAAAATAATTATAATATAAAGTAAAAGGTATATAAAAAAAGTAAAAAGATATATAAAAGAAAAAGATATAAAAGGGAAATAAGGCTTAAATTAATAATAATAAATAGTCTATTATAAATATTTATCTTAGCTATAAATAGCTAATAAATAAATAATAGCCTTATATTACTATAGATTTCTATAAAAAGGAGATATAAACCTTAGTAAAAATGAATTTAAGTAAAAAGCTTTCTTAATTTATTACCAGAAATAGTACTATAAAAAGAGAAAGATAATTATAATACTAATAGAATTATACTTACCTATAGAACAGTATTTACTTTTAGCTATAGTTTAGCTATAGCTATAGTATATTAGTATATATATAAATATATAACTAAAGCCTATAAGCTTTAGTCTTAGAATAAAAAAGATAGTACTTTATAAGCTTACCTAGCCATACTAACCATTATAAGATATTATTATATTAAATTAAACCATACCACATAATAGCTTATAGAAATACAAGGCCCTACTAAGCACTCTACCTAGTAATCCTTTTATAATTATTCCCTCTTCTTAAAGCCTAGTTGTTAAAGAATAAAAGACTGGATTTAATGTGTTATACTAACTAGGCTAGCATGTTAGGCTTTTTAGCCTGACCGTCATGTTTAACACTGGTCCTCTAAGTATTATAAGGTATACACCCCTTAAAGGTATATTTAAGCTAACCTAATTCTAGTAACTAGCTCTATTATAGGCTCTTTTTTAGTGCCCCCTAGGGGGCTTATTCTAGAGGTAATAGTGCTATTAGCCTATTAGGCCTTAATTGGCTATAAGTCTAAGATAAATTTAAGAAAGGATATAAAAATAAAAAATAAATAAATTTTACCTTTATTTCTTTTTAGGTAATATTTTTATTTTACTTTTTTATTAGACTTATAATAAACCTAAGAATAAGATTTTAGCTTATATTTTAATATATCTTTTAATATTATTTTTAATTTATTATAGTATTTTAGCTTTTATTAGAATTTAAATAGAATATTAAATTAAGATAATAAGAAAATAATACTTAAAATAAGTCTAAAAAAAAGAAATTTATTAATAAATAAAATAAAATATTAATTATTTTAATATTATTTTTAAGTACTATAAGGCTGTATTATTATTAATTTATATAATAATAATAAATAAAATAAAATAATATATTATTAATAGTAATATAAATTATATTTTAGAGGTTATTTTTATTTAGTAAACTATATAAATTTTATTATATTCTAGTAAAATTATTATTTTTTTCCTTTTTTTATTACTTTTAAGGTACATATTCTTTTATGCTTAAAGCTATATTTTTTATATTAATCTAAAAGCTATTATATTTATCTTTACTTATTTTCCTTATAAATTCCTTTTAAGTATTATTTAGTCTATTATAATTAGGATTTCTATATTAAATAAAGATTAATTTAATAAGCTTTTTTTATTTTTTAATAAACTTAAGATTATCTTTATAGTATTTCTTTTTAAGTAATTAATATTTCTAAAGAATTAATTTAATTTTTAATATTAATATTATATTATTTATATTATTTACAAAAAATAATATTATAAATTTTATATTATATTATATATAATCTATATAATTAAATAAAATAATATTATAAATTTATATCTTATATTTTCTTTTAAGAGAGTAATAATATAAGCTTATAATAAATATATAAATAAATTAAACTTATAATATTAAATAATTTTATTATTTAGTAAGATATTACTTTTATAAATAATAAATCTTAATATTTTATATTAAAAGATATATAGTATTTTATTAGTTTATATATTATATATAGATATAAATAAAAAGGAATATAATAATTATAATATATTAGGATTTATAAATACTAATAGGAAAATAAATTATAATATATAAATATTAAAAGTAGTATTTATTTTTATTTATATTTATTTATATTAAAAAAAGATTTAAAAAGCCTTTCTCTTACCTTGCCTTTAAACTATAAAGACTATTATAATTACCATACTATAGGATATAAAAGTATATATCTAGGCAGCCTGCTCCTAGGTTTCTGATCTGGTTAAGCTTTTATTTTTATAAATAAAGAAGCCTTTTTAATTACTTTAAAATATTATTAATAGTAATTTTCTTATTAAATTAATATTATTAATTATTATTTTTATTATTTTAAATTTTATAAAAAATTAAAATATAAAATAATGAATTAATTGTATTTTTTATTAGGTTATTTTATAAGGATAGATAATAATATATATTAAAGGTAATAAATAACTTTTTAAGAGAATTATACTAAAGGTTTAATTATTTTTTTGAAATAAATAAATATATTTTTTATTAATTAAAATATATTATTAGTATTATTATAGTATTAAATATTTTAATAGAAAGTTATAATACTTTTTTAAATATATAAATATAATAAAATCTAATAAAATACTATTTATTTATTGAAAATAAACTAAAGTTTAATATTTAAAATAATATAAATTCTTTTAGAATTAATAAGATAATTATAAATTATATTTATAAATTTTTTTAATAAAGATTTTATAAGCCTAAAAGTAGAATTAGATTTAAAGTTAAATATTTTTAATTAATATATTAAGGCATTAAATAAAATATATATTATAGTATAAATTTCTTTAATATTAATTAATAGTAATTTTATAATTAAAAAGAAAAAATTAATTAAAATATTTTAATAGTAATTATATTAAATAAAATATTTTATTTATATTTATTAATAATAAAGATAAACTTTATAATATTAATTTACTTTATATAGTTTTTAGTTTTAAATTAATAATTTTATTTAAATAATTTTATTTTATTAATATAAAATTTAAATTAAATAAGAATATTCTTATATTATATTTAAATATATATTATTATTTAAATTATTAATATTAAGCTTTAAAATAGCCTAAAAGATAAAAGAAGCTATATAATCTTAAGTATATTTATCTTAGAATTATTATTAAATAGACTTTTAAGTAAATTAAAAAAAAAGCTTAAGATCA
This sequence comes from Calonectria honghensis, assembly GCA_013403855.1. Taxonomy (NCBI): domain Eukaryota; kingdom Fungi; phylum Ascomycota; class Sordariomycetes; order Hypocreales; family Nectriaceae; genus Calonectria; species Calonectria honghensis. The sequence continues at coordinate 818,528 of VTGB01000022.1, forward strand.
TAAGAAAGAATCTAGCTAAATATCTTTTTAGAGATTAGATTAAAATTTTATATATAGTAATAAGATTATAAAATTTTATTTTTAAAGATTATATTTAAATTTTTAGCTAAAGAGAAAATTATTATAAATAAATCCTAGGGATTTAAGGTAATTTAGCTAAGATTATAATAGGATTAATAGTAGCTACTAGGGGATCAAGTAATAGATTTATTGATATTTAATCTCTTTATATAGCTAATCCCTTCTTAAGGGATTATAGTATTCCTACTATATAGAGTAATTATATATATAACATAAGTATATTATTATCTTTCTATATAACCCTTTATCCCCTCTATAAGGTAATCCCTTTAATTAAACTATTATTTTAATACTAAAGCTTTTTTTCTTAAAGAAATATTATCTTAATCCTATTATAATCTATAATAATTTAATCCCTCAATTACCCTTTTCTTTTTTTTATTTAATTTCTTATAATTTATTCTTTACTATAAATTATAGATATTATATATATAATATTTATATTAGTAATTATATTATAAATCTTTAATATAAAAATACTTTAAATAATCTTTTAATATTTAATTAAATTATAATAAATGATATTTCTATTTATTATAAATATTCTATTATCTTTCTATTTATTTATAATAATTATAATAAATTTAAGTTATAATAAAGAATTAATATTATTTATAAAAATATAATTAATAGAAATATAAAGTCTTATAATTAATAAATTAAGAAAGGTAAATATTAAGCTATAATTAAGATAATCTATTTACTATTAATAGTATTTATTTAGGACTTTAACTTAGGTTTTATTTAGTTTATAAAATTATATTATAGATAATAGATTATAGTATACTTTAGATTAATAAATAAAGGTAGTATATATTTCTTAGACTTATTATTTTATTTATAATTATTCAATTATAATTAGGTCTTTTATATTAATTAAGCTAATCTTTTTATTTTAATCTTTTTATTTTATTCTTTTTATTTTATTCTTTTTATTTTATTCTTTTTATTATATTTATATTATTTTCTTTAATAAAACTATAATAATATTATTAAATATTCAGGATTTTTTAATAATTAATCTTTCTAATAATTTAACTTTAAATATAGCTTTTATTCCCTATTAGAAAAGGTTAATATTAAAGTAATATATTAAGAAGTATTTATTAAACTCCTACTAATAGAATATATAAGCCTTTTCTTTGCTATTTTCCCTTTTAAATACTATTTCCTTTAAATTAATATCCTAAATTTATCTTAAGAATTTAATTAGCCTTATCAATTTTAATTACTATAAGAAATAGCTCTTAGAGCTATTATTAATTATATTATTTACTAATTAATTAAAAAGAGTAGATTTATATTCTAAGGCTTAAAAGGTAATTAAACTATATTTAGTTTATTTTAATAAAAATATATTTAAATATAGTTTTTATTATCTTTAAAATTATTAAAATATAATATTTAAATATTTTTTAAATATATAATAATTAAAAAGATATTTTTAATAATAATATAAATAAATTATATTATATTTAATTATTAAGATATATAAAAAGATTATTAAGGTATATAGAAAGATTAAGTTAAGTAGAATAAATAAAGGTAAAGATTATATTTTAATATTAGGCTTAAATAAAGTTTTCTTAAAATATTAAAGATAATATTTTTAAAATATTATTATATTTAATAGTCTTTTTATTAGGGTTTATAGTTATAAGCTTAATTTAGTATATTTAAATAATCTTACTAGGTAATTAGCCTTATAAATAAATTTAAAAAAAAAGAGAATTAAATTCTTTAATTTAAAGAGATATTAGTTAAAATAGCTAATTAAAAGATAAGTTTATATTAGTTATAAGACTTTAACTTACTAAGTACTTTAAATATACTTAGCTACTAAAGACATCTAGCTAGTATATAAATTATAGGCCCTAAGTAAGCTATATTTAGTAATTATATATATTATATCTTATAATTATCTTTTTTCTAGAAAGCTTAATCTTTAGACTAATATATTTTTAGTAAATATTTAGTATATATTTACCTATATAATAGAATATAATTAATATAATACTATTATCTTAGTATAATATTATTTATTAGCCTATATACTAGGATTCATTATATTTATTTATTAGTTATTTCTTATAAGAGAACTGCTAGGTAAAACGCTTAGCAGAGCCTTGTATCCCTATAAGCTATTATATAGCACAATTCAATATAGTAAAGCTAATTAAATTAATTAATCTTTTTGGTATAACTAGGAAGGTCTATTATAAGATTAAGTATATTACCCTAAATCTTATAATTATTCAATTAAACTATAGGTCTAGCTATGCAGAGGTCAAGGGTTTAAATCCCAGATTAGCCTATAACCGCATTAGGCTAGGCTCATAAAGGCAACAAGGTTCAAAGGGGCACGCCTAGTCAGCACAGGCCGCCGGACTAACTATTCCTTTGGGGGTTAATAATAGTAAGCCTTTAGCGGTAATAGAGCGTTATTACCTTTAGGATAAGCCCCTAGGGGGCGCTAGAGAAGATATATGATAGAGCTATTAAATAGCAGTAGATTAGGCCTATAAGCCTAAAATAACTATAAGGGCCTATAAGCCTAGAATAACTATAAAGGCAGAAAGCCTATAATACCTAGAGGACTAAGCTTTTAAAAGGGGGAATAATTATAGGAGAACTACTAGGTAAAATGCTTAGTAGAGCCTTATATTCTTATAAGCTATTATATAGTATAATTTAATATAGTAAAGCTAATTAAATTAGTTAATTTTTTTAGTATAATTAGAAAGGTTTATTATAAAATTAAGTATATTATTTTAAATCTTATATTTCTTAGTTATTTATTAATATTAATAATTATTTTATTTATTTATTTATTTATTTATTTATTTATTTATTTATTTATTTATTTATTTATTTATTTATTTATTTATTTATTTATTTATTTATTTATTTATTTATTTATTTATTTATTTATTTATTATTAATTTAATATTATTTCTTTTCTTTTTATATATATTTATTTTTATTATTTATTCTTATTATTTTTTTCTTATATACTTTTAATTTTAATTTTTTTAATTTTATATTATTTTTATTTTTATATTTTTTATATTTTTATTATTTTACCTTTATTAATTATTTTATAATATTTATATTTATTTATATTTAAAGATTCTTTTATTAATATATATAAGAATTATTAATTATACTTTTATTATATTATATAAAAATATAATAACTCCTTTTATTTATATTTATAAATTATTAAATTTTTATTATATTATTTATAAGATTATATTTAAGAAATATAGTATTATATATTAAATTTATTTTTTTATTTTAAAATATATTATTATTAATTAATAAATATTTTAAATTTTTATTAAATTTATTTTTATTATATATTAATATTAAATTTTTTATTATATTTTTATAATTAAAAAATATTTAATAAAATTATTTATAAGACTATATTAAGTACTTTTAGCTATTAGTATATTATATAAACTTTCTTAAAAACCATTTTTACCTAATATACTATTTAATTCTACATTAAATACCTAATATATACTTTTAATAAAGATATTAATATTATTATATACCTTATATTATAAAAAATAAGTTTTATTTATAAGATTATTAATTTAATTAATAAGATTTTAGTATATATTATTATATATTTTAAAAATATTTATATTAATAATTCTTAATTAAGTTTAATTTTTTATAATAACAAAATTAATAAAATTATTTATTATTTTAATACCTTTTTTATATAAATACATAAATATTTTTCTATAATTCAATATATTTTCTTAGTTTAATTATTCATTTAAAAATAATAAATAATAAATAATTTATAATAAATATTTTATTTCTTTAAAAATTCTTATTAAAATTAATTAATTATTACTTTATTTTTATTATTAATAATATCTTTTGAAATATTAAATTTATACTTTATTTATTTTTATAGAATTTAGGCTGATCTTATTATATTATGTATTTTTTTAATTAAAATAGGTAAAGTAAAGTAAAGTATTTAATAAATAATTATTAATATAATATAATACTCTTTATTATTTACTTAAGTATTACTTAGTAAATTTATAATAAAGCTTATATTAATTTCTTAAAATAAATAAAATAATAATAATAAAGAGTATAGATTTTTATAAGGCTTTTATTTTAATACTAAAATCTTTTAGTATACTTAGTAATAAAATATAAAATCTTAAATATCTTAGCTTAAGTTTTTTTAATAGAATTTTATAGAGATTAATTTTTATATATTTAGTTTTAAAATTATTATAATATTAATAAAAGACTCTTTATTATAAAATATATTATTTTAAAGTATTTAAAAAACTTTTCTATTTATAAAAATAAGAGCTTAATTAGCTTAAAAACCTAGGAATAGGCTACCTAGATATATACTTTTATATTCTATAGTATAATAACTATAATAGTCTTTGTAGCCTAAAGATAAGGCAAGAGAAAGGCTTCCTAAATCTTTTTCTAATATAAATAGATATAGATAAAAATAAATATTATTCTTAGTATTTATATATTATAATTTATTTTCCTATTAATATTTATAAATCCTAATATATTATAATTATTATATTTCTTTTTACTTGTATTTATATATAATATATAAACTAATAAAATATTATATACCTCTTAATATACTATTAAAATAAAAAGATTTATTATTTATAAGAGTAATATTTTACTAAATAATAAAATTATTTAATATTATAAATTTAGCTTATTTATATATTTATTATAAGCTTATATTATTAATCTCTTAAAGAAATATAAAATATAAATTTATAATATCTTTTTATTTAATTATATGACTTATATATCCTATTGGTTCGTGTATTGAAGTAATTTAATGATTATGATCTATTGGGATTAGCGAATGCTAGTAGGAAAACGAATTGCAATGTGCAAATGCCAAGAGCAGCGTTTATTTTTATCTACATCTATTCATATCGGAGAAAGGTTTAGGAAGCCTTTCTCCTGCCTTGCCTTTAGGCTACAAAGACCGTTGTGGTTGCTGTACCATAGGATGTGAAAGCATATATCTAGGCAGCCTGCTCCTAGGTTTCTGACCTAGTTGAGCTCCTGTTCTTATGAACAGAGAAGAAGCCTTTTTAATTACTTCAAAATATGAATGATATATAATATAATATAAAATTTATAATATTATCTTTAGTAAATAATATAAATATTCTAATTAAATTAATTATTATAGAAACTTTAACTTATTATATACTTAGTAAGTATATAATATACCTCTTTTTATTTAGGCTATAATAATAGTAATATAATATAATAAGGCCTTATTTTGCTATCTTATTATAATTATTCTTTTTCCTAGATACTTAGTTTTTAAGTATTTAATAAATATACTATATTTAGTCTAATAATTTATTTAGTAATAATTAGTATTCTTAGTATTTTAATTTAATAGATAATTATTATTAATAGCTTATTAGTTATTTAATAGTTTTACTTTAAAAATAAATTCTAATAATTAGCTATTATTATTACTAATTATTTATAATATTAATATCTTTTTAGTAAATTCTTATTATCTTTTTTATTATTTTCTTTTGTTATATATTATTTTTTTATTTTATATATAATTTTTAATTTTATTTTTTTATTTTTATTACTTTTTTATTTTTATTTTTTAAACACTTAATTATTCCCTTATAATAAATATTTTAATATATATTTCTATAATTTTAGCTAAATACTAAGATTTAGCTATTAATAATATTAATAAGTAATTATTAAATATCCTTTTATACTTTTATTATTTAATTTAAAAGTATAATAATATTTATTTTATTTATATTATTAGTTCTTATTTAGGCTATTTTATATATTATAAGATTATTAATTAATAATAATCAAGCATTTTTTAGTTATTTAAGGAAATTATTAATATTTAATATTATCTTAAGAATATAATAAAAATTCTTTTTAATAGCTATTTTATATTTACTATATATTTAATTAAAATTATAGCCTAAAAAACTATTATAATATATTACTTAATTTATTTTAACTTTTACCTCTATATATATAATATCTTATTTATTTATATATATATAATTAATAATTTAAATATTATAATATAATCTTTTATTATTTAATTTTATTAATATTAAATATTAGTTTATTAAGATTATTTTACTTTATCCTTATAATAATATCCTTAAATATAATCTTTTTAAGGCCTTAAAAATTTATTATCTAATAATTATTATTTTTATTTTAAATAAAAAATTAAAAGATTTTTATTTTATTTTTTTTATTAATATATTTTTTAAGTTCTTTAATTAATTATTTAATAATATTAATAATTTTATATTTATATATATAATAAAGTATTTTAAATATAAGTCTTTTAGCTATAATTTTATAATTAAGTATTTAATAAATATTTTTTATATTAATTAAATTAAATATTTATATATTTATAATAAATAATAATATTAATAATAATAATAATAAATTTATTAATATATATTATAATCTTATAAAATTATTATAGATTTATTAGCTTATAAAGGCTAAGTATTAGATTTTTATATTAATCTTTTATTATTAGGCTTAATTCTTTTGTATTAAATTTTAGCTAATCTTTTCATTATTATTAAGTTCTTAGCTCTTAAGCTTTATATTTATAACAATTATTTTTTATTACAAATATTTAATTTATATTTAATTTATATATAATAATAATAATAATTTTATATATTAATAAATAACTTTTTTTATATTTCTTTTATATTCTTTTATTTAATTAATATTTTTATTTTTTATTATATAAATTAATATATTATAATATTTATCTTTTTATATACTTGCTATAAATTTAATAAATATTTAATATTTAAATTTATTTATTTTTATTATTTTACTTTTTATATTTATATTTTAATATATAATTTATTATTTAAAGATAATAATTATATAAAGTTTATATTAAAAATATATTAATTATATTATATTTATTATTATTATATATAAATTATATTTCTAATAATTATATTATTTAGGCTATTATAAATTTTTTTTAATAAGTAAAAAAGTAATATATTTATTTATATAATAAATTATTATAAAAATAATATTATATTTTTTATTATATTATATATTAATAAAAAATAATTAATTACTTTTTAAAAGAAAAATATTTTATTTATTTAAATAATATTATATTTTATATTTAGCTATTTTTAAGCTATTATTATTTGTTATTAATACTAAAAATATTTAGCCTATAGTCCTTAAATTAAATCTTTTAATTAATATAATAATTAAAAAAATATTATTTTATTTTTTATTATTTCTTTTATAATAAAATATAAAATATATTATTTTAAAATAATAATTTTATTTTTAATTAAATTTTTATAATTTTTAAAAATAATTATTTTTTATTAAATAATTTCTAATTATTTTATAATTATATCCTTAGTTTATTAGCCCTTAGTAATAATTATAAAAATCAATATTAAGCTTTATATTAAATTAAAAAATCTTTATATTTTAAATTAATTAAAAAATAATTTTTTTTTTTTAAAAATTAAAAATTTATTATTTAAATTTATTTTTAAAATTTATATATAAATCTTAAATATTTTTATGTATTTTATATTAATAATTAATATTTATTATATATTTAATAATAATATAAATATTAATTATAATTTTATATTAAATTAAGTAAAATATTTTTATAAAAAATCTCTTTTATTATATAATTAAATTATTTTAAAAGATTATTAGCTAAATCCATTTTATTTAAGTTATTTAAATATTTTCATAGCTTTAAATAGCTATTTAAATTTATTTAGTTTTTTATTTTTTAACTATTTTTTAATAGGATTACAATAGATTTTATAATCTTAAAATAATAATTAATAGAATTATGATAAAAATTATAAAATCTTAAAAAGATTTATATATTTTAGAATTCTTTTAGTAATTTTTATTTTATAATTATTTAAATTTATTTTAATTTAATTTTAATTTTTTTTTAGATAATTATATATTCTAAGAATTTTATTTTTTATCAATAAAAATTATACTTAAATAGCTTTATATAAAGCTATATAATTTATAGCCTATAAAAAACTTTTTTTTATATTCTTTATGTATTAATCTTATATTTAAAGATAAATAATAATATTATTTAAATACATAATATAACAATTATTTGATAATTCATTAATATTTAATAAAGATATACTTAAAAAATAATTAAAATGTTAATTGATTTAAAAAATACAATTATATATTTAAAGTAATTCTATTTTATATAAAAAGTAATTTTTAATAATTATTAAGCTTAATATAGATTTTATAGTAAATATTTTTTAAATTAATTTTTTATAATTTATATAAAATCTAAAAATATTATTTTTCTTAAATATAAATAAAACTAATACTTTTATTTAACTTGTAAAAATCTAAATATAACTATTTATTATATTCTTAATAATATATTTTTATATAGTCTTTTATTATTATTTATTAATAAAATATATAAAATTATAAAAAGACTTTTTTCTTTTTTATAAGTTAATTATATATTTAATATTTTTTAAAAAAAATAATTCTTTTACTATAGTTTTACTAAATATATTACTTAAATTCTTAATTTCCTTTAAAGAAATAATATCTTTTTTAGGCTTATTTTCTTTTAATATAATTATTAAATATTTATTTAATAATAGTATATTATAAATATATATAATTTATTTTTACTTTTTATTTTGTATAAATTTCCTTATAAAAGACTTTAGATTTATAATAAAGATTAAAATATAATTTTAAATATAAATATAAATATTAATAATAATTTTTTTATTTTCTATAAATTTATTAAATTATAATAAATTATTAGTATTTAATAATTTTTTTATTCTAATAAATATTTAATTAATCTTTCTTTAAAATCCTTATAAGCTAATTAAAAAAAAATTAAATAATAGATTCTTTTAATAATATTTTTTATTATTAAATCTGATAAATATAAATACTTTCTAAGTAAATATAAATTATAAATTTAATTATTTAATTAGCTTAAAACTAATAATATTTACTTAAATATAAATATTTAAATTTATTTTTATTATATATTTTCTATATATTTATAATATAATAATTTATCTTTTAATAATATTTTTAATTAAAATTATGTATTTTTTAAATAAAGAAATTTAAATTAATTTTTTATATTTATTTATTTTTTAAACTTTTTATTTTTAGCTTAAATTATTTAAATTTATATCATTTTTAAATATAATTATTTTTAAATATATAATATTTTAATATATAATATTTTATTTTATTATAATTATAATATTTTATATATTTATCTTTAGTACTCAATAAGTAAATAAATAATATTCTATAGTTTATTTTTATTTTTAGGGTACTTTTTTTATTTAAAATAGAATTTAAATAATTGAATTTATTTAATAACTTATAGTATATTTTATATATTTACTTTTTCTTAGAAAATCTTAAATTTTATTACTATTAAAGTATCTTATAGAATCTTTCTTAGTAAATTCTTAATCTTTATTATTTTTAATTATTTTATAAGCTTTTATTATTTTCTTAGAAATATCTTTATAAATATTTAATTTTTTAAGTAATTACTTTAATCTTTTAAAAAGAAATATTTTTTTAAGCTTTTATTTTAAATTATTTTAACCTAAGATAATATTAATAAATAAAATTGAGTCTATTATATACTTTATTTATATCTAAAGATATATATATACTTATTTAGGCCTTAGAGTAGTTTATTAATAATTAATTATTTTATTTTTATAGGCTTAATAGCTTATCTTAAAGGTCTTATTTTCTAAGCTTTTTATTAATATACCTTTTATATATATAGTCTAAAAGGTTTTATTAAATAAAACTAAGAATATCTTTAATATAATTATATTATTATATTTAGTTAATATAATTTAATTTAATAAATATTCATTTTATTTTTATTTATTAATATAATTAAGCTATAGTGTACTTTTTTAATTTAATAATTTAAATTGAATTATTAATTTTAATATTAAGAATATTTTCTTTTAAATATACATAATAATACAATAATAATTTATTTTAATTTTTATATTAATTACTTAATAATTTTTTTAAAGTAATTAAGAAGGCTTTTCCATTTATAAGAATAAGAGCTTAACTAGGTTAAAAACCTAGGAATAGGCTACCTAGATATATGCTTTTATATTCTATAGTATAGTAACTGTAATAGGCTTTATTGCCTAAAGGCAAAAATAAGAGAAAGGCTTTTTAAGCCTTTCTTTAATATAAATAGATATAGATAAAAGTAAATACTCTTAGTATTTATATATTATAGTTTATTTTCTTATTAATATTTATTAATCTTAATATATTATAATTATTATATTACTTTTTACTTATATCTATATATAATATATAAACTAATAAAATAATTTATATTTTCTAATATAAAATAAAAAGACTTATTATTTATAAGAATAAAATTTTATTAAATAATAAGACTATTTAATACTATAGATTTAGCTTATTTATATATTAATTATAATCTTATATTATTAATCTCTTAAAAGAAAGTATAAAGTATAAATTAATAATACTATTTTATTTAATTATATAGATTATATATAGTATAATAAAGAATTTAAGATATTATTTATAGAAAATTATATAAGGTAAATAATATAAATATTTAAGATTAAATTAATCTTTTAAAAATATTAATTATTTAAGAAAAAATATTATAAAAAGGATTTTAAGTTTATAAAAGAGTAAAAAAAGCTAATTTAATTAATCCTTAATTATTATATTAATTTAAAATATAATAAAATAAATAATATTTAATAGAAATTTCTAAGAAAAATAAATAAAAAAAAAGATAATAACTTTTAGATTAAGATAAAAAATATAGCTTTAAGTATAAAAGAATATATATTTTAAAGGTAATAGAAAGAAAGGCAAAAAATAGTGGTTAGAATATAATAAAAGTTATATTATTTGCTGAATAAAAATAACCTTTAAAATATAATTTATAATTAATAAATTATATAATATATTAGTAAATATTAGTAAATATTATTATTATATAAATAAAAAACCTTTAAAAAGGCCTTATTTAATAAGTATATTAATTAGCCTTATATAATTGTAATATAAAGAATAAGCTAAGTAAAATTAATTTAGCTAATAACCCTTTAAGATAATCTAATTATATACTAAAAGAAATCCTTTATAAGAATATACTATTAAGTTTAATTTAAAAGCTATAATTAATCTTAATATTATTATTAAATATATAATAAATATTAATTATTAATATAAAATCTATAAATATACTTAAGGGTTATATATAAGCTATAAAAATAAATCTAGATAACTATTATTTAATCTTTAAAAAGAACTCTTTATTTCTTAATTAATCTAAAATATAAAGATCTTTTAGTTTAATATAAAGCTTAATATTTATTTTTATAATTATTACTGAAAGCTAATAAGCTAAAAATATAATTATAAAGTAATTAAAAATTATTTAATAAAAAGTAATTTCTTATAGAAGTTATAAAAATTTAACTAAAGCTAAGACTATTATTTTAAAACAATATATTTTATATTTTATTATAAAAAAAATAATAAAAAATGTTTTTTTTAATTATTATATTAATTAAAAGACTTAATTTAAGGACTATAGGCTAAATACTAAAGTTTTAGTTTTAGTTCTAGTTTAATTATATATTCTATTAATAAAAGCTAATTATTTTATTAAAAGAAAAATAATTAAAAGGTTAATTAAAATTTACTAAAAATATTAATTTTATATAAAAATACTTTAAAGATTTAAGTTTATTATTTATTATAATTATAAATTTAACTTTAAAATTATTATAAATATTATATATATAAATAATATATTTTTTTTATTATTATTTAATAAATTAAGAATATTTTAAAGTAATTAAAAAGGCTTCTCTATTCACAAGAACAGGAGCTCAACTAGGTCAGAAACCTAGGAGCAGGCTGCCTAAATATATACTTTCACATCCTATAGTACAGCAATCACAATAGTCTTTATAGCCTAAAGGCAAAGTAAAAGAAAGGCTTCCTAAACCTTTCTCCAATATAAATAGATATAGATAAAAATAAATACTACTCTTAGCATTTATATATTATAATTTATTTTCTAGTATTTATTAATTCCAATAAATTATAATTATTAAATTACTTCTTACTTATACCCACATACAATACACAAACCAATAGGACACTATATATCCCCTAATATACTATTAAAATAATAAGACCTATTATTTATAAGGGCAATATCCTACTAAATAATAAGTCTACCTAATACTATAGGTCTAGCTTATCTATATATTTATTATAAGCTTATATTATTAACCTCTTAAAAGAGAATATAAAGTATAAATTAATAATATTATCTTATTTAACTGTATAGATTGTATATGATATACTAGATAGTTTAATATATTATCTATAGAAAATAATATAGTAAATATAATTAAGATTAAATTAATCCTTTGGGAATATTAATTACTTAAAAAGAAATATTATAAAGAAGATCTTAAGTTTATAAAAGAGTAAGAAAAGATAATTAAATTAATCCTTAATTATTTTATAAATCTTAGCTATAATAGGCTAAATGATACTTATAGAGGATTTCTAAGGGAAATAGCTAAAGAAAAATATAATTACTTTTGGGTTAATATAAGATATATAGCTTTAAGGGCAAAAGGATATATACTTTGATTAAAAGCAATGGAAAGAAGGGCAAAAAATGGTGGTTAGAATGCAATAAAAGTCACACAGTTTACTGAATAAAAATAACCTCCAAAATATAATTCATAATAAATTAAGAATATAATTTTCTTTTTCTATATTTATTATATAAAAAGAATCTTTTTATTAATTTACTAAATAAACCTATAGTTTAATTAAACCTTAAGAATAAGCCTAATAACTCAAGAAAATTAATTTTATAATCCTAATTATTATTATTTTATTATAATAATTAGGCTAATTATTAAAAGAAATACTACTAATAATAAAAATAATATCTTTAAATTAATTAGTATTATTTTCTTTACCTTTACTTCTCTTAATAAATATAACTAATACTAAGTAAAAGTAAAATAACTTATAAAGGCTATTTTAATTCCTTTAAACTGTATAAAATAAATAAAGCTTTATATATAAAGACTTTATTATATAGAAATCTTACATAAAACTTATATAAAAATTAAGAAAAATATAAAAATAATATATTTTATAGTACTTTATAAAAATAATAATATAAAAGGCTTATAACTTTTTAACTTTTTTTAATAGGAATTTAAAAAATATAGCCCTAAGTACTAAAAGAAAATAATAAAGTTATTAATCCTCTAAAGCCTTTTTATTAGCAATAATATTAAGATTATTAAGAAATAAGATGTAATAATTATAATATTTATATATAAAATTACTAAATAAAATTAATTTAATTTTTAAATTAACATAAAAGTTAATAATCTTAAAATAAAAAATAAATTATTTAGACTTAATTACTAAAAGCTAAAATTTATATTAAAAATTATAAGAAAAGATTTTCCTTTACTAAGAACTAATAATTAAGGGATCTAAATTATTTATAATATTATATTCTTAAGCCCTAGGAATATCTTATTACTTTAAATAAATAATATTTTATAATACTTAAAAGAATAATTAAATATTCTAATAATATAATAAATCTATTATATATTATTATTTTCTTAAGAGTTTTTTTTATCCTAAGAATAAATATAATATAATAGTATAATACTAAGTAAATTACTAAAAAGTAAATAGGCTTTTAATATTTAAAAAAGGTAAATATAATATTTTAATAATTAACTAAATAAGCCTTTTTTAAGTAAATAAGCTAATAGTTTGAATAAAGGATATAATAAGAAAGTAAACTATAGTAATATAAAACATAAAATACTTAATATAAAGCTTTAAAGCTTTCATAATAAATATTATATTACTAAGATTAATAAATCTTTATATTTATATATATTTAAGAATATATTTAAAGAAAGTATATTAAAATTATATCTAAGGAAAATATATATCTTAGGTAAATTATTATTATTTAATTAAATAATTAAGATAATAAAAAATATTTTAAGAATAAATAAATACTTAATAAATATTATAAAAAATAATATTATAGTATATGTATAATTACTTATTATATACTAAGGTATTAAAGATCTTATTAATCTTTATTTAAATCTATTACTAATATATAGTAAAGTATATTTATAAGTTTATTATATATTTACTTAATCAAATAAATTAATAAAGTTAATAAAAAGTATTATAATAGCTAATATCTAATATTTAATAATTAAATAGGTTTATAAAGGATATAAAAGTAATTAATTAAAATAATTATAATTACCTTTTTTTGGTAAGGACTAAAGTAACAAATAAAGCTTTTAAAAAAAGTTATAAAGAGATAATTAATATTATATATACTCTAAGAAAGGCTATTATTTAATAAGATATATTATAGAGGAAAAAAGAAAGATATTTAAGGAATATAAGAAAAAAAGGAAAAATTCCTTTTTTAGTAAAATTATATATACTATATACCTAGTAAAGCTTAATAAGTTTAATAATAAAAAATAAAAAATAAAAGGAATTAAATAATAATAAAAAGAAATCTAATTAATATCTATATATATTTAATAAATATAATTAATAATATTAATATATAATTTATTTTAATTATACTTATAAATTAAGCTATTATTTATTTTTTTATATATAATAATCCTTTTTATTATCTTTATAAAAAACTAAAAATAATAATAATATAGTTTATACTTAATAATTATTATAATCTAAATATATTCTAAGAAATTATTCTAAATATTAAAGTATTAAAGATATTAATTAATAATTATAAATAATTTTTTATATTTTAATAGTTAAGTAATATAATAATAAAGCTAAATATAATAGAAGCTAAAGAAATAAGTATTATATTTAAAAATAGAGTTTTATATTAATCTCTTAATATAACTAATATAATTATCCTAATTAAAGTTATTTTATTTTATATTATATTAACTAATATATTATTTCTTCTATTGCTATAAAATATAAACTATATATAGCTTTTATTTAATAATCTTAAGAATTACCTTAAGAAAAATAATATAAAAGTACTTATAGTATAAAAATAAGAATACACTTAGTAGCTTTTTAGTAATAAAAAATATTAATATTATATAATCTTATAAATATTAAACTTTATTAATTATATTATTAATTTAATTATTTATTATTAAATTAATTATATATTTTATTAATAAAGGCTAATTATTTTATTAAAAGAAAAATAATTAAAAAAGTTAATTAAAATTTACTAAAAATATTAATTTTATATAAAAATACTTTAAAGATTTAAGTTTATTATATATATTAATAAAAAATTAAGTTTTTATATTATAGATAAAATAATTATATTTAATATTATATAATTTCTTATTAATATATTAATATTAATTATCTAAAAGACTATAAAGTAATATTAAATTAATATATATAATAAATTATTTAATTAGGTAATTATTAATTTAAAAAAAGCTTTATAAATAAGGAATTTTATTAGAAAATAAAAATAAAAGATATAATTATCTTGGTAATATTAATAAAGGTATATAACTCTATTAATAAGATAAAAAAAATTATATACCTATTAAATATATTTATAAGATTATATACTAAAAAGATTTTTTATTAAAGCTAAGAAAAGTATTTTAGGGAATAATAAAAGTAATAAATAATATTACTAGGCCTAATAGCCTTATATTTATACTTTTAGTATTTAGTTTATATCCTGGGATAATTAAAGACTTAGAACCTTTACTTAATATAATAAAATAAATAAAAGCTATTTAAAAAGTAATAAAGAAAGTTTATAAGCTTTATATAAAGAAATAATTGAATAATATTTTTATTATTTATAATAGTCCTAATACCTCAGTAATTATAAATCTTTTACTATAATTATAAATTTATATTTATTAAGAAAAAGAAAATTAAGTTAGCTTATGTATATTTATTATAATTAAAAAAAGAATATATATTATTAATAGAACCTAAGGACTATTAAAATTCTAATTCATTATTATTAAATTATTTAATAAAAACCCTAATAATAAATCTAACCCTTCAGCCCTAGTAAATATAATGCCTAATAAGAATAAGATAAATAATAATAATATTATTATTTATAAGCCTTTACCTTTTAAACTAATAAAAAAAAAGAAAAGAAAAAGATCTTAAAAGAACCTTATTATAATATCTTTATATTAAGTATTTAAAAAGAAAGGTTAAAAAAGACCCTAAAAGAACCCTATTATAGTATCTCTATAATAAATACCTAAAAAGAAAGGCAAAGAATAATCTTATAAAAATCTATTTTTTTTAAATAATATTTACTTTATTAAACAGTTTATAGATAAACTAAATATAGTAAAATATTTACTTTAACTAAGGAAAAAGCTAATCTTAAATTAATACTTAAATTCTAAAATAAAAAGATTATTATAACTTTAGGTAAACTATTTAAAGTATTAATTATAAAGAAAATTAATAAATTAATTTAATATAATATATTTAAGTTTATTTTATTTAATAAGAACATATATAAAAAAATAAAAGTTTTTAAGTTATATATTATTAAGAAAATAAGGATAAGATTATTAATATATTATATAAAAAATTATAATTTATAATCTAAGAATATATTAATAAAAATAAAGAAATTATTTTTATATAGTTATTTATAATTTAATAATATAATTAAAGATTAATTCTTATATTTACTCTTTTACTTATAAAGAAAAATATTTTCCTTTAGCTCTAAGATATTATCTAGGTACATATATAATTTAAGATAAAATTAAATTATATTATCTTAGTATAATTATTAAGTAATATTTAATACTAATATCCTAAGAATATAATTATAAGAGTAATTATATTACTTTATAATATACTAAAAGCAAGAAACCATTAGTAAACTATATACTATAATTATGACTTAAAGAAACTCTAAATAATTATATTAATATTTAATTTATATTTATTAATATCTTAAATTAATTAAAAATGCTTTTCTATTTATAAGAATAAAAGCTTAATTAGATTAGAAACCTAGGAGTAGGCTACCTAGATATATACTTTTATATTCTATAGTATAGTAACCATAATAGTCTTTATAGCCTAAAGGCAAGGCAGGAGAAAGGCTAATTATTTCCTTAAACTAAATAAGGGTAAATAAAAGTAAATATTATTCTTAGTATTTATATATTATAATTTATTTTCTAGTATTTACTAATCCTAATAGATTATAATTATTAAACTATTTTCTAGTTATTATATCTATATATAATATATAAACTAAAAGAATATTATATATGCCTTAATATAAAATAATAAAATTTATTATTTATAAGAATAATATTTTATTAAATAATAAGATTATTTAATATTATAAGTCTAGCTTATTTATATATTTATTATAAATTTATATTATTAATCTCTTAGAAGAAAATATAAAGTATAAATTAATAATATTATTTTATTTAATTATATAAATTATATATAATATATAAAATAACTTAAGATATTATTTATAGAAAATAATATAAAGAATATATTTAAAATTAAATTAATTCTTTAAAAATATTAATTATTTAAAAAAAAATATTATAAAGAAAATCTTAAGTTTATAAAAAAATAAAAATTAAAAATTAAATTAATTTTTAATTATTTTATAAATCTTAATTATAATAAACTAAATAATACTTATAAAGAATTTCTAAAGAAAATAGCTAAAAAAGAATATAATTATTTTTATAAGAGGACCGCTGGGTAGGACGCTCAGCGGGGCCTTGCATCCCTGTAAGCTATTGTGTGGCGCGATTCGATGTAGCAAAGCTAATTGAATTGGTTGATCTTTTTGCTGCAACTGGGAAGGTCTATTGGAGGCTGGGCACGCCACCCTAAGTTAACTTTAAGGATAAAAGAATGTATACTTTAAAAGTAATAGAAAGAAAGGGAAAAATAGTAATTAAAATATAATAAAAGTTATATAGTTTACTAAATAAAAATAGGCTGTAAAATATAATTTATATATCTATTAATATTATTAAAAGAAAAGCTTAAATTTATAATTATTACAATATAAATAGATAATATAAATAGAGTATTAAATAATATATTTCTTTAATTTAAGAAATAAAAGCTTATAAAAGCTATATTTAAAGCTAAACTATAAGAGAAATTAACTATTAAAGAACCCTTAATATTTAATAGTATTATTATTATTTTATTAAAGAATATAATATTAATATAATAAAAATAAGGTAAAAAGATTAGTTTAATTAATATAAAAAATCTAATTATAATTAAGTAATAATATATAAAATAATAAGCCTAAGAAGTATATATTACCTTTATTTTTTAATCTAAAGTATATTATAATTTATTGACTATAGTATAGTTCTAGAAACTAAATAAAACCTAAGTTAAGGCCTTAAATAAATACTTTTAATAGTAAATAAATTACCTTAACTATAGCTTAATATTTATTTTACTTAATTTCTTAATTATAAGACTTTTTATCTTTATTAATAATATCTTTATAAATAATATTAAGCTTTTATTATAACTTAAATTTATTATAATTATTATAAATAAATAGATAAATAATAAGATATTTATAATAAATAGAAATATTATTTATTATAATTTAATTAAATACTAAAAAATCACTTAAAGTATTTTTATATTAAAGATCTAAAATATAATTACTAGTATAAATATTATATGTATAATATTTATAACCCTTAATTAAATTACTAGCTAATTAAAAATCCTTTATATTTCTATGATTATTTATATTAATTTATATTTTCTTTATAAATACCTTATAAAGCTAAAAATAATAAAAAAGAAATATTTAATAATTAATATTATAGCATTATAGTAATTATATAAATAATAAGAATTACATAAAGTTAAATAATTAATAAAGATAATAATTTTATTAATATATTTATAAAAGAAATATTAAATTAAGTATTTAAGTAATTTATTAATTAAAATAGTACTATAATCTATATTAAAGAATAGATTATAAGGAATCAAATAAAGAAAAGAAAAAGGGTAACTAATAAGTGAGGTTATTATAAATTAGGTTAAAACCAAGTTAATATTCCTTTAAAGAAAAAAAGCTTTAATATTAGAATATTAATCTATTAAAGGAATAATAGTATAAGGGGCTTAAGAAGCCTTAAGGACTAAGGTTATACAAGGCAGTAATATGCTAATCTAGTCTCTCTATATAACCTTAATTCTTAGTAGTAATATTACTAGGAGCCTTTTATAGGGCTAGCTAGCTATAGAATTAAATATTAATAAACTTATTACCTAATCCCCTAGCAGCTACTATTAACCCTATTATAACCTTAGCTAAGTACTGTAAATATACCCCCCCCCCCCCCCCTAGGATTTACCTATATTTTCTTTAACTATTATTTAGTTTATTATAATTAGAATTCTTATATTTTTAAAAAATTAATTTAATAAGCTTTTTTTACTTTTTAATAAACTTAAGATTATTTTTATGATATTTTTTTTAAATAATTAATATTTTTAAAAAATTAATTTAATTTTTAATATTAATATTATATTATTTATATTATTTACTAAAAATAATATTATAAACTTTATAATATATTATATATAATTTATATAATTAAATAAAAAAATATTATAAATTTATATTTTATATTCCTTTTTAAAAATTAATAATATAAGCTTATAATAAATATATAAATAAGCTAGATTTATAATAATAAATAGTCTTATTATTTAGTAAAATATTATTTTTATAAATAATAGGTTTTTTTATTATATATTTATTTAAATAATTAATATATATAATAAAGAATACTATCTTTTAATATCTAAAGATAAATAAATAATTATTAAATATATTCTTAATTAAGAAAATATAATTATATATATAAATTAAAATAATACATAATTAATTATTACTAATAAAAAATAAAATAATTAATTAAAAACTATTTAATATAATTAAAATCTTAAATAAAAATATTTATTAGACCTTTTACTATATATAAAGATCTTAGACTTAAGAATATATATAAAAAGTATTTTAAACCTAAGGCTAATAATATTTTAACTATTTTTTAAATATATATTTATTAAATACTAATTAAGTTATTAAATAATTATTATATTATATATTTAAATAATATTATTATTTATTTTTAAATATTAAATTAATATATAGAAAATATAAAAAAAATCTTTTATAAGCTATAAATTATATAGCTTTATATAAAGTTATTTAAATATAATCTTTATTAATAAAAAATAAAGTTTTTAGGATATATAATTATCTAAGAAAAATTTAAAATAAATTTAAAATAAATTTAAGTAATTATAAAATAAAAATTATTAAAAATATTCTAAAATATATAAATTTTCTTAGAATTTTATAATTTTTATTATATATTTATTAATTATTATTCTGAGATTATAAAGCCTATTATAATCTTATTAAAGAATAATTACAAAAATAAAAAAGTAAATAAATTTAAATAATCATTTAAAGTTATAAAGATATTTAAGTAATTTAAATAGGCCTTTTATTAAATAATTATTCTTTAATACTAAGACTTAGATCTAAAGTTATAAATAAAAATAAATATATTTATAAACATAATCTTAAGTATTATAATTTAATTATATAAAGATTAATAATAATTAATTATATATCAATAAAAAAAGCTTTTTAAGATAAAAAAATATTAAAATATTAGCTAATAAAAATTATATAATATTAATAAATATTATCTTTATATTAATAAAAGACTTTTAAAAAAAGACTTATTAATAAATTTATTAATTAGTTTTATTTAATTTTAATATAAAATATAAACTAAATAAAATTAATCTAATTAATAGCCTTTTAAAATAATCTAATTATATAATAAAAAAGATTTTTTATAAAAATATTTAATTTAATTTAATTTTTAAAAAATATTTTTTTATTTTTTAATTAATTATTTTTAATTAATATATAATATAATAAAAAATTCTATATAAATATCATGATAATCTTAAAATAAATAATATAAAAGTAATTAAAATATTAAAATTAATTATTTAAAAGTTTTATTAAAATAAATAATATAATTATTAAAAGTATAATTTATACATAATAATAATAAATATAATATAATTAATATATTCTTAATATAAGCTTTATATAATTATTATCTTAGAATAATAAATTATATATTCAAATATAATTATATAAAGATAATAAAGATTATTAAGTAATTAAAAAGATTTTATTATATATTAAAAAATATATAAATATTAATAATAAGCTATAAAAAGCTAAATTAAATATTATAATAAAAAATATATTTTCTAAGAATATAAATAAAAATAAATTATTAAATTTCTAATTAAAGACTTTTACTTTAAATATAAAAAGCTTATATTAATATTTATTAAGATTATAATTACTTAAAAAATTAAAAAATAAATCTATACAATATACTTATTAAAATGATATAAATATATATATAATACTTTTTTTTATTATTTTTTTAAAATCCGAAATAAAATTCTAATAAAAATTTAATAAATAATTATGAATTTTATTAAAATTTAAAAAAAATAAAAATAAAAAATAAAAAAATTATAATATATAAATAAAAAAATAATAAAGTATTTTTGTAAATTCAATAAATTAATTAATTAATAAAATATAATATATAAAATCTAAAAGAATATTTATTAAATATTTTATATATTATTAAAAAATATTAAATATAATAAAAATATACATATAAAAAGTAAAATAATAAAAATAAATAAATTTAAATATTATATTTCTTATTATTATCTTTTAAATATTTATAATAAAAAATAATTATTATAAATATAAAGCTTAAGAGCTAAGAACTTAATAATAATTAGAAGATTAGCTAAAATTTAATATTAAAAAACTAAACTTAATAATAAGGGATTAATATAAATAATAAAATACTTAGAAAAAGATTAATATAAATAAAATATTAAAATTTATATTATATAATATAAAAGGCTTAATCTTTAGTCTTTATAAGCTAATAAATTTATAATAATTTTATAAAATTATAATTTTTATTAATATAATAATTATTATTATTATAATTATTATTAAAAAAAAATAAAAAAAATAAAAAAGAAATAAAAAAAATAAAAAAATAAAAAATATATATTAATATTATTAAATAATTAATTAAAGAGCTTAAAGAATATATTAATAAAAAAAACTAAAAAAAGAATTTTTTAATTTTTTACTGAAAATAAAAATAATAATTATTAAATAAAAAGTCTCTAAGGCCTTAAAAAGACTGTATATATATAAATAAATAAAAAATTATATATGTAAAGGTAAAAATAAAAATAAGCTAAGCAATATATTATAATAGTCTTTTAGGCTATAATTTTAGCTAAATATATAATACATATAAAATAATTACTAAGGAAAATTTTTATTATATTCTTAAGATAATATTAAATATTAATAATTTTTTTAAATAACTAAAAAATCCTTTATTATTATTAATTAATAAATAAAAAGCTAATATATAATATAATAAAATAATTTTAAAATTATAATATAATAAATAATAATTTAAAAAGAATTTAAATAAAATATTAATTAATTAAATACTAAAAGCTTAAAAAACATATTATATTATATAATTAATTAATAATCTTATAATATATATAATAATTTAAATAAAAATTAATAATATAAATAAAATAAATATTATTATACTTTTAGATTAAATAATAAAACTATAAAAGAATATTTAATAATTATTTATTAGTATTATTAATAGCTAACTCTTAGTATTTAGCTAAAATTATAAGAATATATATTAAGATATTTATTATAAGAATATATATTAAGATATTTATTATAAGAAAATAATTAAATAATTAAAAAAGAAAAAGAAAAAAGTAATAAAAATAAAGAAATAAAGCTAAAAATTATATATAAAATAAAAAAATAATATATAATAAAGAAAAAATAAAAAAAATAAATAATAAAGATTTATTAAAAAGATATTAATATTATAAATAATTAGTAATAATAATAATTAGCTATTAAAATTTATTTTTAGAATAAAATTATTAAATAGCTAATAGGCTATTAATAATAATTATTTATTAAATTAGGATATTAATAATATTAATTATTACTAAATAAACTATTAGGCTAAATATAATATATTTATTAAATACTTAGAGATTAAGTATTTAAAAGGAGAAATAATTATAAGAAAATAGTAAAGTAAGGCCTTATTATATTATATTACTATTACTATAGCCTAAATAAAAAGGGGTATATTATATATTTATTAAGTATATAGTAAATTAAAGTTTTTATAATAATTAATTTAATTAAAATATTTATATTTATATATATCCTAATTAACTAAACCTTATATATAAATAAAAATAAATGCTATTCTTAGTACTTATTTATTATAATATATTTTTCTAGTTATAGTATTTATATTATATATATAATATATAAACTAATAAAATACTATATATTCCCTAATATAAAATATTAAGACCTATTATTTATAAGAATAATATTTTACTAAAGAATAAGATTATTTAATACTATAGATTTAACTTATTTATATATTTATTATAAGCTTATATTATTACTCCTTTAAAAAGACTATAAAGTATAAATTAATAATATTATTTTATTTAATTATATAGATTATATATAATATATTAAAAAGTTTATAGTATTAATTATAGTAAATATTATAAGATTAATATTAAAAATTAAATTAATCCTTTAGAAATATTAATTATTTAAAAAGAAATACTATAAAGAAAATCTTAAGTTTATAAAAAAATAAAAAAAGATAATTAAATTAATTTTTTATTATTTTATTAATTTAATTATAATATACTAAATAATATTTATAAAGGATTTTTAAGGAAAATAATTAAAAAAAATATAATTATTTTTAGATTAATATAAAATATATAGCTTTAAAAGTAAAAGAATATATATTTTAAAAGTAATAGAAAGAAAGGGAAAAATAGTGGTTAGAATATAATAAAAGTTATATAGTTTATTAAATAAAAATACTCTCTAAAATATAATTTATAATAAGAACTTATAATAATATATTCTATAAATTAATAATAATATTATTATTTTATTATTAAGAATAATATAGAAATCTTATACTAAAAAAAACTTATAAGAAATAAGGTTATATTAATTTATATTATTACTGAGTTATTCTTTTTTTAATTAACTTTATTTAATATATTAAATATATTATAAATTAATTTATTTATATTAATTTTAAAAAATATACTATTTCTATAATAATTTATAATTTAAACCTTACTTAATTAAACCTATTATTACTATTATTATCCTAAAACCTTCACAAATTATATTTTAGGAGTTATTTTTATTCAGTAAACTATATAACCTTTATTATATTTTATTAGAATTACTATTTTCCCCCTTCTTTCTATTGCTTTTAATTAAAGTATATATCTTTTTGCCCTTAAAGCCATATATCTTATCTTAACCTAAAAATAATTATATTTTTCTTTAGCTATTTCCCTTAGAAATCCTCTATAAATATTATTTAGCCTATTATAATTAAGATTTATAAAATAATTAAGAATTAATTTAATTATCTTTTTTTATTTTTTTATAAACTTAAGATTTTCTTTATATACTATATATAATCTATATAGTTAAATAAAATAATATTATTAATTTATATTTTATATTCTCTTTTAAGAGATTAATAATATAAGCTTATAATAAATACATAGATAAGCTAGATCTATAGTATTAGGTAGATTTATTATTTGGTAGGATATTACCCTTATAAATAATAGGTCTTGCTATTTTGCGTTGGGGGATATATAGCGTCCTATTGGTTTATATATTAAAGTAATTTGATGATTATAATCTATTGGGATTAGTAAATACTAGAAAATAAATTATAATATATAAATGCTAAGAATAGTATTTATTTTTATCTATATTTATTTATATTAGAGAAAGATTTAAGAAGCCTTTTTCTTGCTTTGCCTTTAGGCTACAAAGACCATTGTAGTTGCTATATCATAGGATATAAAAGCATATATCTAGGCAGCCTACTCCTAGGTTTCTGACATAGTTAAGCTCCTATTCTTATGAACAGAGAAGCCTTTTCAATTACTTTAAAAATTATCCTAGAACCTTAAACTAATAATTTATTTAATATTAACTTACCTATAACTATAATTAATTATATACTTAATATTAATTTAATTATAGTTTTTTTATATATTTATTTAAATAAGATTAAATGATAGGTTTATATTATAATTATAGTTTTAATATTAGATTTAGATTAAATTAAAAAAAAAGAGATATAATAATTTCTAAAAGACTTTTATAAAGCTTATTTCTTTATAATTTAATTATTATTATTATTTATTATTATAATATAAATATTTTTATAGAAATAAGAAATAAAAGATTAAATTTCTTTTATATTTTTTAATTAAAATAATTAAATATTGTATTTTTTAATTTTTAAAATTATTAATTAAAATATATGAATATTAAATCTATAGACTTTATTAGCCTTTTGTTTATATAATTAAATAATATATTATTATTAATAATTAATATTTAAATTTACTAAGAAAAGTAATTAAATAATAAATTAATTAATTATTAATATAAAGGCTAAGTTAAAGTATTAAGTAAAAAACTCTTAATATTTATTTTTATTTATTAATAAAGATAATTATATAATATACTTTTTAATTATTAATTTTATAAATAACTTAAGAAGAAATACTTAATAATAGATATAATAATATAGAAATAGATTTTATAGTTATTTACTAAATAAGCTTATTATGAATATATAGATAAGCTAGACCTATAGTATTAGATAGTCTTATTATTTGGTGGGATATTAGCCTTATAAATAATAGGTCTTACTATTTTGTATTAAGAGATATATAATATCTTATTAGTTTATATATTATATATAGATATAAGAAGTAATAGAATAATTATAATCTATTAGATTTAGTAAATACTAATAGGAAAATAAATTATAATATATAAATACTAAGGGTATTTCTTTCTATTTATATTTATTTATATTAAAGAAAAGTTTAAAAAGTCTTTTTTTTACCTTACCTTTAGGCTATAAAGACTGTTATAGTTATTATACTGTAGAATATAAAAGTATATATCTAGGTAGTCTATTCCTAGGTTTCTAACCTAGTTGAGCTCCTATTCTTATAAATAGAGAAGCCTTTTTAATTACTTTGAAAATATAAATTTATTTATTCTTAATAGGTAAAGAATTAAAGATATTTTAAATAAAAATTATAAAAATACCTTAATTAACTTATATTTTGATTTTTTAATAAATATTGAATCCTATAAAACCTTTTATTTAGTTTTTAATATTTAAACTATAAATAATTAAATTACCTATTTAGGTATTATATTAATTTATATTTCTAAAAACTTTAAATTAAAATATACGTTAATATGTACTTTTTTTTTCTTTTTTAACATTAATATATATATTAATTTATTTATTTCAAGATTTAATAAATTAAATAAAAGTTATATTAAAAAATATATTAAGGTAAATATTTTTATATTTTTAAATCAAATATATATATAAATAATTAATATATTTTAGTATAATTAAAGATAATAATTATAATATAATTAATAATAATTATAAATGATATTTTAGAGATTATTTTTATTTAATAAATTATATAACTTTTATTATATTGTAATAAAATTATTATTTTTTCCCTTTTTCTTTTATTACTTTTAATTAAAATATATATTCTTTTATACTTAAAGCTATATTTTTTATATTAACCTAAAAGCTATTATACTTATCTTTATTTATTTTCTTTATAAATTCCCTTTAAATATTATTTAGCCTATTATAATTAAGATTTTTATACTAAATAAAAATTAATTTAATATGCTTTTTTTATTTTCTAATAAACTTAAAGTTATCTTTATAATATTTTTTTTAAATAATTAATATTTCTAAAGAATTAATTTAATTTTTAATATTAATATTATATTATTTATATTATATATTAAAGATAATATTATAAATTCTATATTATACTTTATATAATTTATATAATTAAATAATATAATATTATAAATTTATACTATATATTTCCTTTTAAGAGATTAATAATATAAACTTATAATAAATATATAAATAAGCTAAATTTATAATATTAAATGGCCTTATTATTTAATAGGATATTGCCTTTAGGCTATAAAGACTATTATAATCACTATACCATAGGATATAAAAGTATATATCTAGGCAGCCTATTCCTAGATTTTTAACCTAATTCAGCTCTTATTCTTATAAATAAAAAAGCCCTTTGAATTACTTTAAAATAATTAATAATAATTAATTTATAAATATATTTAAAGCTATTTATAAAAATAACTTTAATATTAATTTTATAAATAATTTCTACTATATAAGCTATATTCTAAATATAATAATTTAAGATATATTAAAAGATTTCATTTTTCTTAATTCTATAAAAGTTAAATTATCTAATTATATAAATTTAATTTCTATATTAAATTCTCAATTAAAAGAAATAAAAGAAATTAATATTTATAGTAAGTTCCTTTATTAAGTTATATACATTTCTATATATATTAATTCTATTACATTTAATTAGTTAATTAAAAAGATTAGTTAATCTAATTAAATATACCTAAAAAGAAAAAAGCTATTAAAAAAATATAAAAATATTAAAAAAAAGGACTTTTTAATTCTTCTTTTAATAAAAAAACTATTTCTTTAAATAAATTATTATATATATATATATATTTATATATATTAAAGATACTAATAAAATAAATAATTCCACTAATAGAATTCTACTTATAATATAATTAACTTTATTCTTATATTAAAAGAGTTAATTAATTATATTATAAAAAATACTTTTAATTTAAATTTATAGAAATTAGCTTTTTTTAATTTAAATTAATTAGCGTTAGAAGAATTAAAAATGATTTTTAAGGGTCTTTTAAAATCTTTTATTAAATTATAAGATAAAGTTTATATAATCTTATTTAAAGAGCTTTTATATATTTATTAAATATATAAAAAGCTTAGAAAATTAAAAAATATTTTTTTAAAAGAATCTAAAAAGCTTAATTTAATAAATTATTTTATATTTAGTTTTATTAATTTATATCTTTTATTAATTATTTTATATAGAATTTATATAAGATTTATTATAATACTATTTCAAAAGGCTTAAGAAAATTAAAAAGATATTTTCTTAGGAATTTAAATTCTTTAATATAAAGAACTTATAAGCTTTTTATTTTATTTATTATATTAAATTATAAATTTAAATTAATTAACTTTCAAGAAAATAAATTATTATATTATTATTTAAATATTAAAAAGAATATTTCAAATTTATTTAAAACTAAATTTAATTAATTAATTATATATAGGGTTATGATTTAGTAACTAAAAACTAAACTAAAAACTAAAATCTTTAATTTTTAGTAACTAGAACTAAGACTTAGTCAGTTAGAAGCTTGATTAAAACTAAAGGGCTTTAGTTTTTAGTTACTAAAACTAAGGCTTAGTCAGTTAGAACCCTAACTAAAACTAAAAGCCTTTAGTTTTTAGTTAGTTTTTAGTTACTAAAGAAATAATAAAAATAAATTAAATAATAAATTAAATATTTTATATATATATATTATAAAATAAAAATAAATTAAATAATAAATTAAATATTTTATATATATATATTATAAAATAAAAATAAATAAATATAATAAAATAAATATAATAATTTTAATATAATAAGTTTAATATAATAAGTTTAATGGAATATATAATATAAATATAATATATTAATTATAATAAAATTAATAGAATATATAAAAATGAATGAAATATATAAATTAAATATAATAAATAAAATATATGAATGAAATATATAAATTAAATATAATAAATAAAATATATAAATTAAATATAATAAATTAAATAAAATATATTAATTAAATATAATAAATTAATTATAATAAAGTTAATAAAATATATAAAATATAATAAAGTTAATAAAATATATAAAATATAATAAAAGTATATTTAAATAAATTTAAATAAAAATATTAAAAATACTAAAAATATTAAAGAAATTATAAGTTCTTTATTTAATTTTATTTTTATTAAATAATTTAAAATCTAAACTATTAATATTATTATAATCTTAGCTTTTTAATAAAATTAATTTTCTAATTACCTTTTTAGAAAGCTTATTTTAACTTTTAGAAATAATATTATTTTTAATAAAAGAAATACTTTCTATAGTAATAAAAGTAATAAGAATAACTAAATAATACCTAGCTAATATACTTAAAATAGGAAATCTAAGGTAATTGATTTCCTAAAATGTAAGTATATTAATTTAATATAATAGTTAATATAATATAATAAAAATAAAAGGAATTAAATATATTTTTTACCTTTAAATTTCCTATATATAATTCTTTTTTATAATTAGAACTAGAGTTTAATTTAAAAGGATTTTCTATATATATCTTTATTTAATTTATTAAATAATAAATTATAATTTAAATTTTTATTTAACTTTTTTAATTTTATTGTAATTCTTATTAATTTAAATATAAGTATATATATATATATATATATATATAATTAACCAATTAAATTTAGTTTTAAATTAATTTGAAATATTCTATTTAATATCTAAATAATAATATAATAATCTATTTTCTTAAAAATAAATTAATTTAAATCAAAGATCTAATATAATAAATAAAATAAAAGGCATATAAGTTTTTAATACTAGAAAATTTAAATTCCTAGAAAAATATTTTTCTAACTTTTATAAGTCTTTTAAAATAATATTATAATAAACCTTATAAAAGTTCTATATAATATAATTAATAAAAAATATAAATTAATAAGACTAAATTTAAAAAATAATTTTTAATTTTTTTAAAATTAATTAATTTAAATTAAAAAAAGCTAGCTTTTATAAATTTAAATTAAAAATATTTTTTATAATATAATTAATTTGTTCTTTTAATATAAGAATTAAATTAATTATATTATAGATAGAATGCTATTTAATAGAATTATTTATTTTTATTAGTATTTTTAATATATATATATAAATATAATTTACTTAAAGAAATAGTTTTTTATTAAAAGAAGAATTGAAAAGCCCTTCTTTTTTATATTTTTCTATTCCTTTTTCTAATAGCTTTTTTCCTTCTTAGGTATATATAGTTAAACTAGCCAATATCCTTAATTAACTAATCAAACCTAATAAAATTAATATATATAAAAATATAGATAGCTTAATAAAAGAACTTACTATAAATATTGATTTTTCCTATTTCTTTTAATTTAGAATTTAATATAGAAATTAAATTTATATAATTAAATAATTTAATTTCTATAGAATTAAAAGAAATAAAATCTTTTAATATATCTTAACTTATTATATTTAGAATATAGCTTATATAGTAAATATTATTTATAAAATTAATATTAAAGTTATTTTTATAAATAATTTTAAATATACTTATAAATTAATTATTATTAGCTATATTATTTCTAGTTATACTAAGATATATTGGTTATTTATTTAAATATTTAATCTAAAAATATAAAAATATTTACCTAAAGATATTTTTTAAAGTTATATTAAGATATATAATTAGAGAATTAAAAAATTCTCTATATATATATATTCTAGTATAACTTTTATTTAATTTATTAAATCCTAAAATAAATAAATTAATATATATATTAAAATTAAAAAAGAATAAGTACCTATTAATTTATATTCTAATTTAAAAAATTTAGAAATATAAGCTAATATAATACCTAAATAAGCAATTTAATTATTTACAGTTTAAATATTAAAAACTAAAAAAAAGGTCTTATAGGATTTAATATTAGTTAAAAAATCAAAATTTAGCTTAATTAAGCTATTTTTATAATTTTTATTTAAAATATCTTTAATTTTCTACCTATTAATAATAGGTAAATTCCTATACAGAGTTAATTATATAAATATATATATATATAAATAAATAAAATATACTTATTATAATAAAATAATAAATTTTAAAAAGATTTAGAATTTAAAACCCTAAAGAATAAATTATTTTCTATAAGAAAATATAAAATCCTATTTAAAGCTTTAGTTTCTTAAAAGCTATTTTTATTTTCTTTAGCCTTTTTAAATAAATTAAAAAAGTCCCTTTTATTATTAATAAGACTATTAATTTCTAATTTAATTTAATTAATATATTATTAAGATAAAAAAGATTTAAATAATATAAATAATTTACTTTTTTTTTAGTTTTTTTAATTTTTTTATTTATTATAATATCTAGATATTTTACTTTATAATACCTTATTAAATTAAAAGCTTAAAATCCCTTAATATTAATTATAATAAAATATTTATAATTATTAAAGAATTAATATATTCTTTTAAAAATAAACATAAAGAAATTAAAGGAAAATATATACCTTATATAATAAACTTTTATTTGCCTTTCTTTAGAAGGATTAATAGGTAATAAAGACCTATTAAATAAACCTTCTTTAATAATATATACTTTAGATTTATTAGCTTTTTTTAATTCAAATTTAGGCTTATTATAGGCTAAATTAAAAGAATTAAAATTAATAAAAGGTATGAAAGAAATAAAATTATCTTTTATAATAGAAAAAGCTAGATTAATTTCTAAATAATTAATATTAGTTTTAGAAAAACTAATATTAGGTTTAAAAAAGCTATTTTCTTTAAAATAATTTTTAGATTTATAATAGCTAAAAAAAGCTATTTTTAAAGAATAAAAGTATAGTCTTTTAAAAGATAAAATAAGATTTTTTAAATATAAGATATATTTATGTATTTAAAAGTAATATAAAGAAAATATATTTTAGATTAAATAAAAGGGGATTTATATAAAAGTTAAATTATTAATTCAAAATTAAATTATTGATTTAAAATTAAATTACTATATGATTTATATTTAGCCTATATATTAAGGTATGATTTTTATTTAGGCTATTTTAAGGAATCTTTATATTTAGGTTATTTTAAGGAAATAAATTAAATTAAATAAATTTTAATATTAAATTATTAAATTATTAAATTATTAAATTATTAAATTATTAAATTATTAAATTATTAAATTATTAAATTATTAAATTATTAAATTATTAAATTATTAAATTATTAAATTATTAAATTATTAAATTATTAAATCTTTTTAGTAACTAAAAACTAACTAAAAACTAAGGCTTAGTTAGTTAAAGGCTTAACTAAAACTAAGGTCTTTAGTTTTTAGTTACTAAAACTAAGGACTTTTAGTTTTAGTAAGCAAAACTAAGCTTAGTTTTTAATTACTAAAAAGAAAACTAAAAACTAAGAACTAAAATCACAACCCTGGTTATATATATATATATATATATATTTAAGTTTAAACTAATAAGAATTATAATAATATTAGTAAAATTAAATAAAAATTTAAATTATAATTTATCCTTTTATAAATTAAATAAGGATTTATATATAGGAAAACCTTCTAAATTAAGCTTTAGTTTTAATTTTAAAAAAGAATTATATATAGGGAATTTAAAGCTAAAAGAAGAATATACTATATATTTAAATAAAAAGCTAGTAAACTTAAAGGTAAGTAATATATTTAATTTCTTTTAATTTTATTATATTATATTAATTTTAAAGTAATTAAAAAGGCTTCTCTATTCATAAGAACAGGAGCTCAGCCAGGTCAGAAACCTAGGAGCAGGCTGCCTAGATATATACTTTTATATCCTATAGTATAGCAACCATAATGGTCTTTACTACCTAAAGGCAGGGTAAAAGAAAGGCTTTTTAAACCTTTCTTTGATATAAATAGATATAAATAAAAATAAATCCTCTTAGTATTTATATATTATAATTTATTTTCCTATTAGTATTTACTAATCTTAATATATTATAATTATTATATTAAATATATAAACTAATAAAATGCTTTATATCCCCTAATATAAAATAAAAAGACTTATTATTTATAAAGATAATACCCTACCAAATAATAAAGCTATTTAATACTATAGATCTAGCTTATTTATATATTAATTATAAGCTTCCATTATTAATCTCTTAAAAGAAATTATAAAATATAAAGTAAATAATATAAATATTTAAAATTAAATTAATTTTTTAGAAATATTAATTATCTAAAAAGAAATATTATAAAAAGAATCTTAAGTTTATAAAAAAATAAAAAAAGCTTATTTAATTAATTTTTAATTATTATATTAATCTTAATTATAATAAAATAAATAATATTTAAAGAAAATTTCTAAGAAAAATAAATAAAAAAAGAAATAATAATTTTTAAATTAAGATAGGAAATATAGCTTTAAGTATAAAAGAATATATACTTTAAAAGAAATAAAAAAAAATAATTAAAATAATTAAAATATCATAAAAGTTATATAATTTACTAAATAAAATTAATCTCTAAAATATAATTCATAATTATATTAATTATTATATTAAATTAATATATTTAAATTTTAGGAAATTAATTGCCTTAGATTTTCTATTTTTAGTATATTAGCTAGATATTATTTAGCTATTCCTATTACTTTTATTATTATAAAAAGTATTTTTTTATTAAAAATAATATTATTTCTAAAAATTAAAATAAGCTTTTTAAAAAAATAATTAAAAAAATAATTAAAAAAATAATTTTATTAAAAAGCTAAGATTATAGTAATATTAATAATTTAAATTTTAAATTATTTTATAAGAATAAAATTTAATAAAAAATCTATAGTTCTTTTAATATTTTTATTTAAATTTATTTAAATATATTTTAATTATATTTTATTATATCTTTTTAATTAAATTATTTATTATCTTTATTTTATATATTTTATTAATCTTATTATATTTAATTTATTATATTTATATTATATATTCTATTAAACCTATTATTTTAAAGTAATTAAAAAGACTTCTTTATTTATAAAAATAAGAGCTTAACTAGGTTAAACACCTAGGAGTAAGCTATCTAGATATATACTTTTATATTCTATAGTATAATAATTATAATAGTCCTTATAGTCTAAAGATAAAGTAAAAAAAAAGCTTTATTATTTATAAGAATAATATTTTACTCAATAATAATATTACTTAATATTATAAATCTAGCTTATTTATATATTTATTATAAGCTTATATTATTAATTTCTTAAAAGGAAATATAAAATATAAATTTATAATATCTTTTTATTTAATTATATAAATTATATATAATATAATATAAAGTTTATAATATTATCTTTAGTAAATAATATAAATAATATAATATTAATATTAAAGATTAAATTAATTCTTTAGAAATATTAATTACTTAAAAAGAAATATTATAAAGATAATCTTAAGTTTATTAAAAAATAAAAAAAGTTTATTAAATTAATCTTTATTTAGTATAAGAATTCTCATTATAATAAGCTAAATAATACTTAAAGGGAATTTTTAAGGGAAATAAATAAAAATAAATATAATAGCTTTTAGATTAATATAAAAAATATAGCTTTAAGTATAAAAGAAGATATACTTTAATTAATTGATATAAAATATATCTTATTTTAAAAGTATTATAATTTAAGTAAAGAAAAGAACTTACTTAAAAGTAGTAAAAAAAAGAGAAAAAAATAGTAGTTTATTTACTAGAACATAATAAAAGTTATATAGTTTACTAAATAAAAATTATCTCTAAAATATAATTTATATTAAGATTAATAAATACTAGAAAATAAATTATAATATATTATTATTAATAACATTTATTCTTATTTTTATTTATTTATATTAAAAATTTTTTCAAAAAGCCTTTTTTTTATTTTATTTTTTAGTAATAAAGACTATTATAATATATAAATATTGAAATATAAGACTTAAAATAATATACCTAGCCTTTAATAAACTATTATACTAAAAAGATTAATTAATTTAATTAGCTTTACTATATTAAATTACACTATATAATAGCTTATAGGGATATAAAGCTCTACTAAGCGCCCTGCTTAGTAGTCCTTTTATATAAAAATATCAATTTTTATTTATATTTATTTATATTAAAAAAAAATTTAAAAATCCTTTTTTTTATTTTACCTTTAGGCTATAAAAACTATTATAATTATTATACTATAGAATATAAAACTATATATCTAGGTAACTTACTCTTAGGTTTTAATTTAATTAAGCTCTTATTTTTATAAATAAAAATACCTTTTTAATTACTTTAAAATATTATAGTTATAGTTAAACTATAATTAAAGGTAAATATTACTTTAAAGGTAAGTATTACCCTACTAATATTATAGCTAATTAAATTAATTAATTCTTTTAGTATAATTAAAAAGGTCTATTATAAGGTTAAGTATATTATCTTAATTTTTATATAAATAAATTAAATAATAAGAAATATAAGAAGAGATATATATTAAGTAATATATACTATTAAAATTAAATTACTTATAGTAATACTTACTACTAAAGTAATCTTAATATATACTATTACTTTAGCTTATAAAGACTAAGTTTAAATAAAAAATATAAAGAATTTATTTATAGTAAGTAATACTAAGTATAAAATATTAACTAAATAAAGCTTAAAATAAAAAATAAAATACTTATAGTTTATTAGTATAGTACTAAGTAATAGTTACTTTTTCCTTTTAGGCTATATAAATAGTCTAGGATATAGTATAGACTTTAATAATATAAATTTCTTTTTTATCTTTATACTCTATTTTAAGCCTTATTCTTTAGCTTTATTTATTATTTATATTAATATCTTTATAATAATAATACTAATATTAACTTATTTTCTTTTTTCTTTTATTTTAAAGTAAATAAAAAGAAAAATTAAAAAATGAAATTAAAATTATAAAATAATAATTAATATAAATTAAGTAATTATATTAATAAAAATATATATAAAATCTTAAGATAATAATAATAATAATAAAAAGCTATTAAATAATAAAAAAAAGATATTTATAGATATAAAGACTTATAGCTTAATCTTAAAGTAAAATAAAAAGTAAGTATAATAATAGTAGTACTAATTACACGTGGTTGCAATAGACCAGTCACTGCTACAGCAAAAGATCTAGTAGTAAATGCAGTTACTATGCTTACCCTATAGTACACACCTGTATATAATACTTGGTTAGGTCCCTGACCTAACCACTGGTATTATAGTAAGAAAAAAGTAAAGTAATTTATAATTAGTATTTATTACTTAAATAATTAAATTATTATAGTTTACTTTATATAATTATATAAAATTATATATAAATTATAAATTATTTTATAAATAATTTTAGGAAATATATTAAACTTAATATTATATATATTCTCTTTTTTTAAAAATTTATTTATAAGGCTAATTACCTAATAAAGTTATTTAAATATACTAAATTAAGCTTATAATTATAAACCCTAATAAAAATACTATTAAATATTATAATAACTTAAAAATATTATTTTTAATATCTTAAAAAAACTTTATTTAAGCTTAATATTAAAATATAATTTTTTTATTTATTTTATTTAACTTAATCTTTTTATATACTTTAATAGCCTTAAAAATAATAAAAACTATATTTAAGTATATTTTTATTAAAATAAATTAAATATGATTTAATTACTTTTTAAACTTTAAAATATAATTTTTTTAATTAATTAATAAATAATATAATTAATAATATTAAATTATAAAATTCTTAATAATAAATTCTATTTAAGTCTTAAAAAAAGTATAATTTATAAAATTAAGTTTTTTATTAATAATTAATTAATATTTTTTAAATTATTAATAATAAAATTAAAAATAATAATTAAATTAAATAATAAAAAATATTAATTTATTAATATACTTTAAAATAATTATTAATAATTTTAAGAATTATTTTTTATAATAATTAAAATTAATAAAGCTAATTAAATTCTTAAGGTAAATTTAAGATATTAATATAAAAAAAAAGTATTTAAAAAGAAAAATAATAAAAAAAAGATTTATATATTTTATTAATAGAAATTTAATAAATATTTTATAATATATTATTTTAATATTAATTTTTCTTAATAAAGAAATATTATATACATTTATATTTAAGGCTTAAAGTTATAAAATATATTTTATTTTAATAAAATAATTATTATATAATTTATTTATAGCTAAATTAAGCTTAGTATAACTTAGTAATATATTTTACTTAGTACTTAAATATAGGCTTATAGTACTTAAAAAAATAGTTTTAAAGTAAAACTATTTATAACTCTTTAATCTAAAGATATATAATTTATTTTATAATATATAATATTATTTTTATTATTATATTTATAATAAGATATTTAAATATAAGCTTATAGTACTTAAAGAAATAAATATAGTAATAAAGTAAGATAGTATAAAAAAAATATAATATTAAATTATAGTTTTAATAGTTTTTAATTTAATTAAGCTTTTACTTTTATAAATAAAAAAGGTTTTTAAATTACTTTAAAAAGCTATTAATATAATAATTATAAGAATTTTTATAGTTTAAGAATATTTCTTTAAGTATTAAATAGCTATACTTTTATACCTATAAAGGTATTAGCTAATTATATAATAGTTACTTAAAAAAGGTATATAGAATCCTGCTATAGTTATATGCTTATAGAAGTCCCTAGTATATTTATATGGGTCTGGTATGTAAGTGTAGCTACCTGGCACTTAAAGGGATAGTATTACGAAAAGGCAGAGGGCATAGCCAGGATAGATTACCAAGAACTTACCCTATACCTAGCCAGTAACTTTATAATAAAATTACTATAACATTATAATCCTAAGTCAAAAAAACTATTATTTATATTCTTATATTACTATAGAAATATACCTAAGAAATTACTATAATATTACCTAATAAAAAGATAATAATATTACTAAGAAATTACTATAATATTATCTAGGGAAAAGATATTAATATTACTATAAAGTTACTTAGTAATTTTACTATAATATTACTAAAAGAGAAATATAAAATATATAATAAGAAATATATATATAAGGGAAAAATAAAATAATAATAAAAGAAATAAATAATTTTATTTATAGTATTTTTATTTATATATAGTAAATATAGTAAAATACTTTATTTTATCTTTATTTTTACTTAATAATATATATATTTAGTTTTTAAGTATATATAAATTTTTTTTTATTTTTATTTTAATAAAAGGTTAATTATAGTAAATAATAAAAAAAGATTTTTTTTTTAGATTAAACATAAAAATATTTAATATTTATTAAAAGTTATAAAATTAAATAAATTTACCTTTAGTCTTTTCATATATATAATATAAAGTATTATATATATATATTATTTCTTTTAATTTTAATATATTTATATATTATTAATTTATATAAATTAATAAAATAATATTTTTTTATAAAATTTATAAGAATTAATATAAAAAATTATATAAAAAATTATATATTTAATTTAATTTTAAATTTTTAATATTTTTTATAAAATTTTATTATTTACTTAATTCTTTTTTTAAAATATAATACTTTATTTAATTAACTATTATAAAAAACTATTTTAAAAGTATATTAAATTATAGCTAAATATTAATTATATAATAGTAATAAAAGCTTACTTTTTACTTATATAATATATAAAATATAAAATACTTATTTCTTTAAATATAAAAAGCTTATATAAAGATATTTTATTATAAATATAATAATAAAAAATAATAAAATAAAAATATAATATATTTTTTATAAATAAAAAAAATTATAAGTAAAAATAATACTATATACTATAAAACAAGATTATATATCTTTAGGTTAAAGAGTTATCCCTTTAAGTGCTATAAGCCTATATCAAGGTACCTTACCACAAACACAACAGCAAAAAGCAACAGGATAAAAACATAACATATTTTTTCATAAATAAAAAAATTCCTAACAAAGATAGCATTATATACCATGAAACAAGATCGCATATCTTTAGCTTAGAGAGTTGTGGTCGGCAATGCATTTTGCTTGATACTTGAATGCAGGCTTACGGCACTCACAGGAATATGTATTAATCAGGGCACGCCACTACCCCGCACTAGCACACGGTACAACCCTCCCGGGTACCCTTTAGGTTCTGACCGCCCTTGCCCCGTG
Source organism: Calonectria honghensis (assembly GCA_013403855.1). NCBI lineage: Eukaryota > Fungi > Ascomycota > Sordariomycetes > Hypocreales > Nectriaceae > Calonectria > Calonectria honghensis. The sequence goes on from VTGB01000022.1 coordinate 858,165, forward strand.
GTCCAACGAGCCTATCCCGATTAGTAACCGCTAGTATGTGTCACCACTTCTTGCCCATGTGAGCGACCGCGGAGCGTCGTCAGTGCCCCACGTGCCCGCGCTGTACCCTTTTAGACACATCCCTATGGCCAATCGCCACCATTGTTGTCCCTGAGCTGCCGGTAGTTACTCACATGGCCGCGATCGGGGCCCTCTTTTTTTTTTTTTTTGCTCACGGCCCCTAGATGATCGCTGTGGGCCAACATCACCCATCTAAGGAACTTCCCTCCCAATTCAGGTCCAAACTTAACAGGCAATTGGCATATCTAGCTGCTTTTGCACCAGCAAGGAGAGCTAGACTGCCATTGTAGCGCGATTCAACATGGCTGAAGCCAAGGAGCAAGGTCCGGAGAGGATCTCAATTCTGGGCGAGGCTAACATCATCGTCGACCATGGCCTATGGCTTGATTTCGTCGCCAATGATCTGGTTGAGAATATCCCAACGTCAACTTACGTTCTCATCACCGATACGAATCTCTTTAACACTTATGTCCCTTCCTTCAAATCTCGCTTCGATGCTGTGTCTGCTGAGAAATCTACCCGATTGCTCACATACGCCATTCCACCTGGTGAGGCATCCAAGAGCCGTGAAACAAAGGCCGAAATCGAGGATTGGATGTTATCTCAGCAATGCACTCGCGATACTGTCATCATTGCTCTGGGGGGCGGTGTAATGGGAGACATGATTGGTTATGTTGCTGCAACATTCATGCGCGGTGTTCGCTTTGTTCAGGTTCCTACGACATTACTTGCTATGGTTGACTCATCTATTGGTGGTAAGACTGCTATCGACACCCCAATGGGGAAGAATCTTGTTGGAGCGTTTTGGCAACCTCAACGCATTTACATTGATTTGAATTTCTTTGAAACGCTTCCCACTCGCGAATTTATCAATGGCATGGCCGAGGTGGTCAAGACGGCTGCTATCTGGAACGAGGCAGAGTTTGGTGTGCTGGAAGAATCCGCTGCCAGTATTTTGGAGTGCGTTCGATCCAAGGCTCCTGGCCGATTGGATCCAATAAAGCATGTTCTCAAGCGCATTGTTATTGGCTCTGCTAAAGTTAAAGCTGAGGTTGTCTCCAATGATGAGCGGGAAGGTGGCCTCCGTAACCTCCTGAACTTTGGCCATTCGATCGGCCATGCCATCGAGGCAATTCTCGCCCCTCAACTTCTACATGGCGAAGCTGTAGCCATTGGTATGGTTAAAGAAGCCGAACTCGCCCGTCATTTGGGAATTCTACGTCCAGGAGCCGTGGCTCGTCTGGTGAAGTGTATCGCCAGCTACGACCTCCCAACCTCTCTCAAAGACAAAAGAGTAGTCAAGTTGACAGCTGGCAAGGTATGCCCAGTTGATGTGCTCCTTGAGAAAATGGGAGTCGATAAGAAAAACGATGGCAGAAAGAAGAAGATTGTGTTGTTGTCAGCCATTGGTAAGACCTATGAACCCAAGGCCACCGTTGTGGAAGACAAAGCGATCCGAGTCGTACTTTCTCCTGCCATTCGGGTCACGCCCGGAGTTCCAGGAAACCTGAAAGTTACAGTAACACCCCCTGGTTCGAAGAGCATTTCCAACCGTGCCCTTGTTCTGGCCGCGCTTGGTTCAGGGACATGCCACATCAAGAATCTTCTTCATTCTGACGATACTGAGTACATGTTGTCTGCTATTCATCAACTTGGTGGTGCTTCTTACTCCTGGCAAGATGCTGGGGAGGTTTTGGTTGTCAACGGAAAGGGTGGTCGTCTTCAAGCAAGCAAAGAGCCGCTGTACCTCGGCAATGCTGGCACTGCCTCACGCTTCTTGACAACTGTTGTCGCCCTTTGTGCGCCAACCGATGTTGCGGGTTCCAGCATTCTTACAGGAAACGCTAGAATGAAAGTCCGGCCCATTGGCCCATTGGTCGACGCTTTACGATCAAACGGTGTAGACATCGAATATCTTGGTCGCGAAAAAAGCCTCCCAGTTCGTGTCGATGCCGCGAAAGGATTCAAAGGAGGTGTGATAGAGCTGGCTGCGACTGTATCCTCTCAATACGTGTCATCTATTCTCATGGCAGCACCATATGCTAAGAACCCAGTGACGCTGCGATTGGTTGGTGGCAAGCCCATCTCTCAACCTTATATTGATATGACCATCTCTATGATGGCCTCGTTCGGCATTCAGGTGACACCATCTTCTGAGGAACCCAACACCTATCATATTCCACAAGGCGTTTACCAAAATCCGTCTGAATATACGATCGAGAGTGATGCTAGCTCTGCAACGTATCCCTTGGCAGTTGCTGCTATCACTGGCACAACCTGCACTATTCCCAACATTGGTGCTAAATCGCTGCAAGGCGACGCTCGCTTTGCTGTTGATGTATTGAAGCCTATGGGCTGTGTCGTTGAGCAGACTGACTATTCGACTACTGTCACTGGCCCTGCCGCTGGCGAACTAAAAGCACTTCCTCATGTTGATATGGAGCCTATGACAGACGCTTTTCTCACAGCATCTGTTCTAGCTGCGGTGGCAGACGGCAAGACCCAAATCACCGGTATTGCCAACCAGCGGGTGAAAGAATGTAATCGAATTGCTGCAATGAGGGAACAGTTGAACAAGTTTGGTGTAATCTGTACCGAACTCGAGGATGGAATTGAGATTGATGGTACAGCAAAGAGTGGTGGTCTTTCAACGCCCGAAGTCGGTATTCACTGTTACGATGACCACCGGGTCGCCATGAGCTTCAGTGTTCTGGCTACCGCAACTCCCGGCTCTGTGCTCGTTACTGAGCGTGAGTGTGTTGGTAAAACATGGCCAGGATGGTGGGATATCTTATCACAATCATTCAAGGTTGAACTTGAGGGAGAAGAGCCGGGCACTCAGCTCCACGAAGAAGGTGTGAATGACGCGCCAAAAGATCGTTCAATCTTCATTATCGGTATGCGAGGCGCAGGCAAGACCACAGCTGGTGGGTGGATGGCAAGATTGCTCAACTGGACGTTCATCGACCTCGACCAAGAACTGGAAAGACGAGCTGGCTGTACAATTCCCGAAATGATTCGGGGGAAGTGGGGATGGGAAGGGTTCCGTGAAGAAGAGCTGGCCCTTTTGCGGGATGTCGCAGAAAAGAAGTCTCACGGCCACATCTTTTCTTGTGGCGGGGGCATTGTGGAAACGCCAGAAGCGAGACAGCTCCTCAAGGAGTATGCCAAAAATGGTGGTCGTATTCTCCTGGTTCACCGCGACACTGACCAAGTTGTCGAGTATTTGATGCGCGATAAATCTCGACCAGCGTACACAGCTGAAATTCGCTCTGTCTATGAGCGCCGCAAGGATTGGTATAACGAGTGTTGCACCCTCATCTATTACAGTCCACACTCGGAAACATCAGATACTCAACAGGAGATCCCTCACGACTTCCAACAGTTTGTAGCATCAATATCAGGAAGGAACAATCACCTTGGGGAAGTAACCCGCAAGGACCACAGCTTTTTTGTCTCCTTGACACTTCCTGATCTGAGCGAGTCTGCAAGTCTGATCCCGCAAGTTGTGGTTGGATCCGATGCTGTGGAACTTCGCGTGGATCTCCTCAGGGATCGCTCAGTTGACTCAATTGTCCGTCAGGTGTCTCTGCTCCGTTCTTTAGCGCAGATGCCCATCGTTTTTACCTTGCGAACCGAATCTCAAGGTGGAAAATTCCCGGATGAGGCTTATGAAGAAGGCCTAGAGTTATATCGTCTGGCATTGAGGCTGGGAATTGAGTATATTGATGTCGAGATGACTCTCCCAGAGAGTGTGATCCAAACTGTCACAGAATCTCGCGCCAACTCACGCATCATCGCCTCGCACCACGATCCTCAAGGCACACTCTCGTGGAAGAATGCCTCTTGGATGACGTTTTACAATCGCGCATTGCAGTACGGTGACATTATCAAGCTGATCGGCGTTGCTCGAAAAGAAGAAGATAACTTCGATCTTGCCAAGTTTAAGGCAAAAATGTTAGCAGCACAGAAGACCCCCATCATTGCTATGAACATGGGCAAAGCAGGAAAACTCAGCCGAGTTCTCAATAGGTTTTTAACCCCCGTTTCTCATCCGGCACTGCCATTCAAGGCTGCGCCCGGGCAAATGTCTGCAGCAGAGATCCGTCGCAGCCTTGCTTTACTCGGTGACCTGGACCCCCTCAGCTTTTATCTGTTTGGAAAACCTATCTCGACGTCGCGATCCCCAGCCCTTCACAATACTCTGTTTGGGCAGGCAGGGCTTCCGCATCAGTACCACCTCCTTGAGACGGATGACGTTGAAAATGTCAAAGAGGTCATCCGAGCCCCAGATTTTGGTGGTGCGTCGGTTACGATCCCCTTAAAGCGGGACATCATAGCCTATGTTGATGAGCTCTCAATAGCAGCTAAGACGATTGGTGCTGTGAATACTATCATTCCACTTGGCGGCCAGAGCAATGATGGGCCGTGTCGTCTTCTCGGTGATAATACCGATTGGAAGGGAATGGTTTACGCCCTTCAAGATGCAGGTGTTGAAACCCAGGAACAATCAGAGTCAAACCGCGCCGCAATGGTTGTTGGTGCCGGAGGTACAACCCGCGCCGCCATCTTTGCCTTACACTCTCTCGGGTTTAGCCCCATTTATGTGGCCGCTAGAGACTTAAACAAGGCAAAGGTGCTGACTGATGACTTCCCTGTTGAATATGGACTGGAAAGCCTGAACAATGTGTCGGGCGCAGACAGGATGTCAACCAACTTGCAAGTCATTATAAGCACTATTCCTGCGGATCGTCCCATCGACCCCAGCTTGCAAGAGCTAGTCGCCCTTGTTCTCGGTCGCCCTGCAGCTAATGAGACGAGCCGGATCCTTCTTGAGATGGCCTACAAGCCCCGCCACACACCAATCATGCAGCTGGCAGAAAAAGCTGGTGACTGGACTACCATCCCAGGTCTTGAAGTTTTGGCCTCACAGGGCTGGTATCAGGTAAATTTAGTTATCCTGCCAGAATTATATGCATGCTAATCGTTTGTGTAGTTTGAAAGCTGGACCGGAATCACTCCCGTCTATGCGGATGCTCGCGCCGCTGTTTTAGGTTCTTAACTTGCCCTTCACAGTGGCTGGCACGTCGCCACAGCGTCAGAAATGATTCATCTAATTCTCAAGGTGGAATTAAGCAGTGATGATGGATTTCAAAGGAATACTGATATGTGAAATATATAAAACACTTAAGTGCGCTTTTGATTGCCTTTGTTCATTATGATGTGCTTTGAATCATGACAGTTGATGCTATAAAAAATTGCCTGCCAACGAAGCTTATTTATTACCCTTTTGAGGGGAAACGATTGATCATCATTCAGAGGATGGATTCTTTATGCTGTTGTCATATTGTGCGCATCATTTCTGCAAATGCTATCTCCTCCAATATGCGAAGCCTCCGGAAAGTACTGACCTTAAATTTATCCAATAAGATAGACCAAATTACGGCTGATATATAGACATAAAATGTGACAAATGTGGTAGATGCCTCGTTGGAGGCTTCGCATATCGGAGATGGGTTCATTAGTGACGATGCATGATTGTCCGCGACCAGGTATAGGAGATACATAATTGGACTAGTTAAGAATGGAGTGGTGGTAGATCAGCACTTCTATAGTCAATTTAAGCAGCTGATGCATACACCTCGGGTGCGGTGCCCAAAGCTACCAATGTGTTCAATATCGTCATCGGGCTAGAAACTCAGAGTCAAAAATTGTTAGCACAAGAAAGTGATGTACACAAGGAACGGGAGGTGAGGTCATCATCGTTCAAATTATATCATACATCGTCTATCTTGTAGATTAAATCCCGCTAAACGAAACCCAAGGGAAAAAATTGTAAATAAAAGCACAATACCCCATAAATAAATGATCGGCTGGCTATCCATGGTTCCCATCTCGTCGTGACATCGTATGACCCCAAGTCCCTCCCTTTGTGGACATGTCAATAACCCACAAGACAAAAAAAGAAAGAAAGAAAAAGACCAAGGCGGCAGAGTACATATACATGTAAACGAACTTGAAAAAAAATGTCGTTTTTGTTTTTGTCTAGACCGATCCCCCACCATTGCGCCCTAACTGAACCCAGGCGTACCCGGCCAGCCTTAGTTGACCTGGGTTCCAAGGCATTTCACGTTGTTTGTTGTGTATTGTATAGAGTTACATTGGGATGAAAGCGCATCCAGCGCCGCTTCCACATCCTTCGATTAGGTGCCAGAAATAAACTGGATCAAAAGCAAGACAGCAAGCATACCGTCATCCATTGCCGACGCCATGTCATCATCACGAAGTGGTGGTGATGGTAGTGAGCGGGGCTATGATGTCAATGGATGTGCGCTATGATGTCATTTTTGGACCCTGCAGGACCCTGCAGGACCCACAATCCAAACGAGGGAGCCTGGCCCGCTTCCAGCCCTTGCTTGGATCGAGCAATACACCAATGCCAAGCGCCGACCAGTGAGCGGACCACGTCATGCAGCATCATCCGTTCCCCTCGCCTGAGACCATTGAGACCTCCGGGGGTCACCCACTCAGCCTGAAGGAGGGGATGCTTTCAAGAAATTCAGGCCCCTCCGCGACGACGGTGCTTTCCGGGCAGCTCCACGTCAGGATGACACACCCGGTAATGCCTTGTCAGAGCATCGGCACGGCTGAAGGTCTTCTCCTCAGTGCACAAGTTGCATCGCACCTTTTGTTTGCGAGCGTTGTGGATCGTATCCTCGTGCCGTGTCAAATCATAGGGCCTGGAAAAAATGGTGTTGCACGGCTTGCCGGTGCTCGGATTGATCCGGTCGCATCGATGAGGACCAGCTTGTGTGTTAAGTAGGTTCGACGTCATTCCACTCATCTCACGAGGGCGGGGTCCGCCAAGCGTCTGCGTCTGCCGGTGGCCTTCCCGTTTGTGTTTCTGGAGTAGGGCAGGTGTCTCAAATCTCAAGGAACAACCGTGATAAGTGCAGGTGTAGGTTCCTCCATCCGCTGCGGTGGCGTTGGGTCGGCCCATGTGAGTGGGCGTGTTTGTCCTGGATCCAGTAGAGCTAGAACCCGCAGAACTGAGGCGTGGCGGGGTGTCGTGTGCTGGACGGGAGTTTGCGACAAAAGGGTATTGCTGCGGAACCGTGATTCCTGTCGGCATTTGCGAGGGAATATAATTGAATTGAGTGTCGTGACCGCCAATGTCCTGTGAGCTCTGGGATGCCATAACCTTCGAAAATTGATCCATCTCGAAGGAGGCTGAATCCTGGGGGAAGAGTGGGAAATTCGATTCTCCGTCTGGCTCGGTGAACTCAAGAATAGCGTCCTTAGGCGAAATAGTCTTGGGGGTCTCGGGTTCCGCTCGCTGAGTCATCTGATGGTGTAATTGCGCGTCATGCTGCGCCTTGCTCTGCTCGCGCATTCTCTGAGCTGTGTTGAATGGCAGACTTTGCGAGATGGCAGCTGTTCCAAAATCGTGACTCGGAGAGAGGGCAAGCGGTGATCCAGTACGGAATGGAGATCTCCCGCGCGAAGAGGTTGAGGCTGGAGAATGGGCAGCGCTGAGATGCTGGTTATTTGCGGCATGGAGGCGCTGGCTGAAAACATCATTGCTGGGTGAGACGGCCATTTGAGGCTGAGATGGCGGTGTTGATGTGATTGCGAAATTGGGGCTGTACAGTTCGTCGCCATATACGTCCGTCATTGTCCTGTCAAGCTTTGGGACGTTGGCGAAACCTGTGGGAATAAACTGTGAGTTCTCGCTGGTGCCTCCGGATGGAGCGGAAGTGATATCTTTCCGCCACCTCGTCGGGATGTCAGACTCACCAACTGTTGGAGTGGCAGGTGAGTCACCTGCGACGGAGCTCGCCACTGAGGCGGGGTGCGACCTTGTTGACCCATTGTTGAAGTCAGGCGCTGGAATGAGGCCTCCTCTATCCATCCGAGGCTTGCTATTAGGCCCTGAAATGGCGATTGGATATGCCATCTCCGGCATTGCTTGATCGATGCCGCCGCAGCCTTGGTAACCCGAGTAAGGGCTTACTGACTTGGCGAGTTGGTAATATGAGTTTCGATTGGAACTGTTGCCCGTACCGTCGTGGATTGCGTTTGTGATTGCAATCTGAGGATTTGATGTGTTCGGGTTGAAGGGCGACGAAGGAGCAGCGTTAGAAGACCCCAGAGACGACAAGGAGGATTCGCGTTGGTGAGCAAACCGAGACAGCCTGGGGGTCTGGTGAGCAAGAGCTCCCCAATGATCAGACTGCATCAGTTCGGTAGGAATTTGTTGGTCGAAAAGGGCGAGGCTGTCGTCGAGGCTTGAATGGGTGAGGTCGATGGGGTATTCGGGGTTGAAGTTGGCTGAGTAGGGGTATGTCTGGAGTGAAAGTTGATGTTGCTGTTGTTGTTGCTGTTGTTGCTGTTGATGATGATGATGATGTTGTTGAGAGAGTGATAACATGTTGGTCGAGGAGGAGATATTGAAGGGTTGTTTAAGATTGGGGAAGGAAGTGGCAAAATGACGGGATGGCTGGCCTTTATAAGCAGGCCGGCCGAACCGGTGCAATTCAGTCAGGCTTTCGACAAGTAGATCTGGAGGAGCCGGTTTGGAGAGGGACGGAAGACTGGAGAAGTGTGGAGACTGGCGTCGATGTAGTGACTTTAGCGTCTCCACAGGCCGAGACCCAAGAAAAGCTGTAGACCCACTTAATGATGCACAGACAAGAGCCCGAGTCTGAGATGGTGTGGATGGGTGGTAGGGTGGTATGTGGCCCGGATTTACGAATACCGGCTGTTTGTCGAGGCGTGTGTGGTGTGAGGGTGTGAGGTAGAAGGGTGTGCAGTTGTAGGTGTTGCGATGCACAGTAGTCGAATGGTCGACGTAGACGACGGCACCTTTTACTTGGGCTGATTTATTAAAAATCTTGTGTTGGAAAGCGGACCGGATTAATGAGCAATGAGTAATAGTGGTGGTGGATGAAGCTGACAATGGCCGATATGACTGGTGTGGTGGATGACGAGCCTAGATGATTCGGGGGGGTTCCGTTGTCGGCGTTGGGTCGGGGATGGGAAGTCCGTTTTGGGTGGCTTTTGGTTTTGTGAATGCTTTGTTGGGTGTGATGATTTGAAATAGACTGAGCCAAGATGAGTAGGAAAATTAGCGGCAGATATATCCAGTGAATTCGACATCCCGAAAGTGTGATAGCGAGGCCCGAAAAAATGAGGAGGGAGCGAGTGACGGGTAGAGCGAGCAGGTACGTACCTCCGGCGTGCACGAACTCGGTGTTGTCCACAGCCGGAGCCCTCCCGCCTAGAGGATCCCAAGACAGTACAGGCAGTTGGTCCGGTACAGCCCCTCAGCGCGGTCTGATCCTCCCGTTGGGCAATGCCAAAGAGGGAAGAAAAAAAAAACCTACTGGGCTCCTCGTGTCTCCACTTTCCTGCGCGCTTGGCCCAATGAACCTCGGCCCATATCCCTGTCCAGCTTGGGATTGGTTGTGCCCAGCCCGAGACACAGAGCAATCAAGGCCTTGAATTCTTGTCTTTCGGGCTACTAACCCCATGGCTCCTTGGCTCAGACCAACCTCTGACGTATCTCAGCCCGCCGATCTCCTTATCCCCTGTCCAGCGTGCGCGCACGCACAGCCACATCTGTTAGTAATGCACGTCCATGTGTTTGTCCTGCGTTTCTTTACTGTTCCTTCTGTCTCCCTCCCACAAAGAGCGCCGCACTTCCGCCACACTATCCAATGTGTTGTCCACTTTTAGCAATCAGTCACATGACGGTATTCCCGCTGGCCTTGTCGCCGTCCGTGCCTGCATGTATGAAAGAGTCACCGGTCACGAGATGAGGCCATCACATGAGCCCTTTGAGTATCGTACCGTCGTTTGGTGCAGGTAGACTCAATGCAGAGGTAACCTGCCAATGAATTCCAAGTCTGGGGTACCAAGCTCAGCTCCCTCTGCTCCCGCTCTCGCTATTTTATTTTCCCATTTGGCCTTTCTTTTCGAAATCGTGGTCAGATGACAAAGGACCATCTAATCGCATGACGCATGGGATGGCATGACCATCCTACCAAGCAAGCCCAACAATTTCTTTTTTTTTTGGCAAAAGATACAGTTGAAAAAAAGGGATGAGGGAGATGAAAATTTTTTCACTCGTTCGCGCTTCCAGTGCACACGCTCGCGCGCTTTGCCCCGTGGGAGATGGATGCCCTCCCATTGTCCTGTCATCCAACCAATCCTCCATCCAACCCTCCAACTCTGGCTCAGTCCCAACAAGGAAGGTTTCCAGCACGTAGGCATCCTGCTGCGACAATCCAAGTAATGCGAATGCGGGTGCGAAAGGCTGTAGGGTGCGCGACGGATTTTCGGCCAAGCCGACCGGCTCCGGCATTCGGACAAGGTCGGATACGCCTGTCAGCCAATTATGGCTGCCACACACCTAGCTCAGCCACAGGTCTGGATGCATTATCCCCCCCTTGGTCATCTAAGTCCAGGCCGTGGCCTAAATTGTTCAACCTGCAGATCGATCTCGTCGCCCCCGGAAGCCCAGTCCGTTGCAGGAACCCGACTCTCACCCTTTTTGCGACCGACATAACCCCAAACCCCTATGCCTGCAGGTTACACTACCGCCCTCGCCCAGGAGCAGAGGTATCCAGTGCTAAGACACACAAGGGCCAGTGCGCTCGCTCCTTAACCTTCCGTTGTGGTTTGTTACTCCGCGGCACTTGAAAAACGGGTCTTCCGATCTGCTTCCGCTCACTGCTCTTGCACCCCCGTCGCCTCCTTTATTTGTCTAGGTTAACTCCATTCGCAAAGTGGGAGGGTTGAACGCAACGGGATGCGGGAGAGAGAAAAAATTTTCCCCGTGCATCAAGACACTGATAGTCCCGGTCAATGTTGCCAAAAAGAGGCATGCTTTATTCATGTACAAGTTTACTTTTTTTTTTTTTTTTTTTTGGAGAAGTCCAAAAAATTTTTTCAACACCCAGTCAAGCTCCGCAAGGCCCGTTCCACATTCAATTATTGGAAGCCGATGTATTTTAGGATACTCTGCATAGTCATTAGCCAAACACCAATCCCCAAAACAATCCAGAAGAGGACGTAGCAGGTGGACGCGTAAAATACCACTCAGAAGGAAGTTCGTTCAGTGGCATGAATTCACTTGGCTTGGAGATAAACATTTTTTTTTCTCCAAGTGGTGTCCGATGCAGTATACTACCACACTCAGATTCATCTGTGAAGAAGCAAGGAGTTTCTCAGATCATGAGGTGGAACTCGGCAGGGCACAGCTGTTGGGACCCGGCTGGGGCCCGTGAGGATCGACCTGGCAAGGTAAGGCCATCAGGTAACTAGAGACTAATCGGTGCTTTTTTTTCTCTTCCGCACACCTTTCCTCACCCTCGAGACCATCTACCCGGTTCCAGCCGCTTGCCGGTGCGGGCCCCCAGCCCTACACGGGTGGGTTGGCAAGACCCGCCCAACATCGACGTTAGAGAGTTAGTCGCTCAAGCGCAACAAAAGGTAGGCAATGAATGGCAGTTTGAAATCGCCTGCAAATATTTCATCGGGTTTTCTCATGAGCAATTAGGTGCGCCATGACTCGACCCAACGTTCCAACCGGCACGTCCCCGACCGCCATAATGTCCTAGTGGATGCATTGCTACATAAACAGCCATAGCCGACCTGAAAAAAAATTACCCACATATGGCTCACGACTATGTTACGTTGCGAATGGCCGGGTCTTGGCCTAGCACATTCTACGATGGTTGGGGGAGGTTTAAGGTTTTTTTTACTCAGCTGGGTTTCTCAGCGGCTGTACGTCTGTCCGGGTAGAATGGGGCGTTGCGCGCGCGCATGCATGATGGGTGCATCCCTTTGGGCTACCATGAGTCGGCGCGGCTATCCGCTGCTTCCATCTTGTATCCGATGCTTCCATCCGATGCTTCCATGCATCATTCTGACAGGGCTGCATGTCCCTCGTATGGGTTGCCGCGCTCTCCAGAAGTTTTGGGTGGTTTTTCGGGGGGCGCCTCGCCTTCTAGACCCCATCGGCGTACATTAGCTTTCGTGCGGGATGGATCGATGGATGATGAGTGCTGAATAACCTGATTGTAATGTCTCATGTCTCACATCTGATGTCTCGCTCGTCGGCGCTCTCCAGGCCCGGCTTGCGCGGTTCGGCTTGCCCGCGTGGGCTTTTACCATGGGGCCAGCTTGGTGGGCCAGGGAGTACGTACTCCACCGCGCACTCGGCATCAGCGCTGGACCAGGGAGAGCGACTGGCTTCCTAGTCCCCACCAACCCCAAAATACCGAGGCATCAGATTTTGCTCTCCAAAAAAACAAGGTCGCTGTTAGCTTGCCTGCAAACGTCCAACAGGCACCGAAGTTCTTGCAGTCAAGGTGCAGCTGGGCGAACTGGGCCGCAAATTTTTCAATTTCCCTACCCTCCCCCCTTTTCTTCCTGATCTTCCTTCCTCTTTTCGTATGGTTCCCCCTCCCGGCCTGTGACATGCTCGGTTTCCTGATTGTTTACCGTCCTAGCAAGGGGGGTGCAGTGTTGTTTGTGTGGCGTGGCACCACAGCCATTCGTTCCACCTCACCCAGCTCCAGGGATGGCTTGGTTCAGCAGTGGCCCCCGCCGATTGCAAGGAAAGTTGGCTTGCAGATCGCCCTCTAAAATTAGAGCCACCACGTGGGCGGGACCCGTTGACGCCCTCGCCACACACAACACTTAGCCCGCCTTACTCGGCCGATTAAGCTGAATGGTAACGTAGCGTGGCTTCTGATCCCAATACTTTGACCATCCAAATACCTCGCCTCAGCTAAGCTGAATTCGCTTTCAGCTTTTGGCTATTCAACATGCCAGTGTATAATGCAAGTAGGAGGGGTGTATTCGCCACTTTTCTTCAATGAAATAAGATTCGATTTACCGTCCATGTGCAAAAAGTCTTGAGAACCTATCATTTGCTGATCCAGGATGTCGGTTCTTGCCACTGGCCGGATCCCCAGCGGGTGAGGTAATTGGTAGTTCCATTTTGCATCCTCCCACTGGTTCTCGCAGTACATTAGCCCGACAGCTGGACCCGTCAACGTAGGGATATGTTACCTCATTTGTAGGAGGCGACTGCCGGGCCTGGTCACTTCTTGGTAGCTATCAAAATAGAGTATGATCACATGCCATATTCCCCGTTACTAAGTAATCCCCGGTCTGGTATCGGCTGCGAAGCCGGATGTATTCCGTACATGTCAGATGTGTTCTATCCAATCACCAGTTTGTGGCAAGTATAGGGTAGGCCCTAAACTCGAAGCATGATGAAGTCTTAAGCGAGTGTGTAGATGATTCAATGAACCAAACAAAATAAGATGATGATTCGCTAATTAGTTTCTTTATGGATTGCTCAGTGAGTTATAAGACAAGTGGGGGTGGAATTGTCTAGATATTCTGCTCGGAGAACGTACACGTTTTTGAGACGTATTGGTTGGTCACAGGGAATTTTGGAGTTATCAAATGATCCCGAGCGCAATAATATATTGCATGGTAATTTTGGAAGCAATCTGTAAAGGTCCTTCAGTTCATGAGAATAGGGGCTCAACAAAGTCAGAAACCGAGGAGCAGGCTGTTGCATAGTAATTAAACCACCAAGTCGTATCTTTCACGCGAAGTAGAGGGAGGAAATATCAGGCAGCATTTACTCTGTTCAGTTGACGCGTCACCCAACTTTCTCGTTAGCCGGGAAAGAAGGCCGATCCCAGCTCATACTACCTCCTCAATAACCAGGAAGCAATCGCGTTCCCCGTCCCTTCAAACAATCACACCCATTACTCTACGGAGCTCAAGCCCAACATCATCCAAATCGTATCTCGAGTAGACGTAATGGGCTCTATACAACAAGGTATTTCAACGAGACAATAATAAGCTAATAACATTTCACATCTTCCTTTATCCAATAACCCCACACGACCCAATAGGTATAGCCCTCATAACCATACCAGTGTCAAGGAGCACGGGTTAGAAACATCTCTCAGCTTTACCATTTAGACTGGAACAAATAAAACAAACACCACCATCATTGGCAAGTCATCCGTCATATGCAACATAACAAGACACAAACCCGTCCAGTGACCTAAAATTAGCAGGACATGGAGGCTGCACTAATACATACTACGAGACACGAGCGCGACACCACAATGCACCAGACAACGCACAAAGACAACATACGATTGAGCCCACCATACTCACACGGACGATCAAGGTGCTGGTCAAATGGCCGCAAGGGCAGAGTTGATTACCCCCTAAATGTAAACCACCGTTTCCCTTATGATACAGAACACCTAAAAGCAAGACCGGTTCCCGTTGTCATCATAAACACCCCACATAGCCACGCGTAACAAGCGCGAATGCCACAATACTCATAATAGACATGCTAATAATATAACGCTTAACCACCGAAACCATAGAGGGTGCGGCCCTGTCGCTTGAGGGCATAGACAACATCGAGTGATGTGACAGTCTTTCGCTTTGCGTGCTCGGTGTAGGTGACAGCATCGCGGATGACACCCTCGAGGAAGGTCTTAAGGACACCACGGGTCTCCTCATATATCACTTGGTGACAACCATGTTAGCTGCATATCGCATGAGATTACAGTGCACATGTACTTACTGGCTGAGATACGCTTCACACCACCACGACGAGCGAGACGTCGGATAGCGGGCTTGGTGATACCCTGAATGTTGTCACGAAGGATCTTACGGTGGCGCTTGGCACCGCCCTTGCCGAGACCCTTGCCGCCCTTGCCGCCTGATATCTGTCAGTTACATACCCGGATTGTGCTGATAGAACGCGTCGAGGGAAAGATATATGGTAGAGGCCTTGACATGCGGCTTGTGTTGAGGGGAAGGTGTATGGGCATTTCGGAACGCGTATCAACTTACGTCCAGTCATTGTAATGTATGTGTGGGGTGTGTTGGAAAGATGAATTGGGTGCTGGTCAACAAAGACTGATGGATGGAGTTCTTGAGAATATGAGAGCGTATCAGGAAGTGGGAATCGAGGAACTTAAGTACGAGTGGACCAGATTCCAGATCAGTTGGCGCTGGACCCACTCGTCTGATTTCCCCTTGCTCAACGCGAGTGAAGGGGAGTCGCGAAAAAATGCGTGGCTAGAAAAAAAAACACGTCTGTCGTGTCTTGGTCCGTACACCATGCAGGTGGGGCATTTTGTCGTTGAGGGAGCCAATCAAAAAAATCGCCCATCAGGCTCCACCAGGGCGCTTGGGCGCTTGATCATACCCGAATGCGATGGCTTGCAGCCGAATAGTCGAGATATAGGGTAGGGTCGTACTCAATCAATTAGGAGTGGTGAATTCGTGAGGATGATAGTTGTTGGTGGACCAGGCTCGTTGTTGTCACTCTGTTAGAAACATACTAATGGCACTTGTTGGTGTGATAATATGTAGTGTTGTTTTCATGTGTGTTTTGATGCGAAGGCAATAAAGTAACCTATTAGATCCCACAGCTGAATAATAGAAGTGCCACCTGCTAACTCAAAGGATAACATGAACCCGGTATAACAAGAACTTTGTGAACCAAAACCTGCATCAAATTAAAAATATACCAACTCTACCAATACACAGAATAACGTCTTCACACAACGCGGAGACGATAAAAGAGCACACATTTCGTATGCATATGTTTGGACGGCGAGATAGTGAGCTGGGAGAGACTATTGGGCCACGATACAAGATGTACCGAAAAACACCACACACGGGTTGAATGACAACAGAGTGCTAGTAGTGAAATCAAGTACGTACTTAGCTGCACAGGCCCATTATGCCTATAATCAGTTGCGGATTTGTGTCCTTGATGAACTGATGTCTACGTAGTGGTGCCGGTCCTATTACCGGTACATCGAAGATGATATGGATCCAACTCTCAGGCCGGCGGGGTGGGCAGTGAACTCAAACACTGGAAAGATGGTCGGGCACTGGAACGCGCTTGCACGACACGCATCGCGTCGCCCTTGGTCAGGAAATGGCTGATCGGGTCCATTACTCCTGGCGGCAGCGGCACAGAAGTGGGGATGGTTGGGAAGAAAAAAAAAGAGGCGGAGGGAGAGATAAATTCTGGCCAATCAAAAATCGGCACACTAGTGGTACCCATTTTCACATTTTCCACACTCCAAATCGGGACACATTTTTGGTGGGTGATTGTGGTCAAGCACAGCACACCTTGCGCACGGTCCACATTGCTTCAGATCAGCCGCGCCGCGTGCAAAGGGTGAGCCACGGGTATTAAAGCAGTCCCCCGCCTGCCCTCTCTCTCACTTTTCCTTTCTGCATCACACACACCCACTCCACAACCTTCACCCCCAACAACCCCACTACAACGCAACAATCATCATCTCCATCATCAACAATGGCTCGCACTAAGCAGACCGCCCGCAAGTCCACTGGTGGCAAGGCCCCTCGCAAGCAGCTCGCTTCCAAGGCTGGTGAGTGAACTCGATCCAATCACCACGACTGATCACGACTAACATACACACAGCCCGCAAGAGCGCCCCCTCTACCGGAGGTGTCAAGAAGCCCCACCGCTACAAGCCCGGTACCGTCGCTCTCCGTGAGATTCGACGATACCAGAAGTCGACCGAGCTCCTCATCCGCAAGCTCCCCTTCCAGCGACTTGTAAGCATACACTCATTCAACCTGCCTATAAATAGCTGCTCACACACAACAGGTTCGTGAGATTGCTCAGGATTTTAAGAGCGACCTTCGCTTCCAGTCCTCCGCCATCGGTGCCCTCCAGGAGTCTGTCGAGTCTTACCTCGTCTCTCTCTTCGAGGATACCAACCTCTGCGCCATCCACGCCAAGCGTGTCACCATCCAGTCCAAGGACATCCAGCTCGCTCGCCGCCTCCGTGGCGAGCGCAACTAAGCAGATTCTGGTGATAACTGGGCGGTTCATGAATTGTTTTGACACGAAGGGATATCACATGGTTTAGGGGATAATCATGGCGTTTACGAAGAGAACATTGCTTTTACTCTACAGTTGGGATGTACTATACTTCAGGCAACCAATTTGGTAACACCGAATGCAAACGGACTACATGTCTTTGATCATATCCTCTTGCCCTGTGCGATTGTGCACATCGTGAATAGACTTTAATGACCGCAACGCTCCGACGTAAATAATAAAACGCGTACACGGTTCAAATAATTTGTCCGGTCAATACATGAAGGACGTGCGATGTGGCACATGTATAAGTACTTGCCTTGGAATTTTGAATATGCGGTCCAGTTATGTGTTTCGACTGATTGTGTGTCTTGTATTGCAAGACACCTTTTATCTAATGAGACCTGCCTCTTGCGCCTCAGCAATAAAAAAAGAAGAAGAAAAGAGTTCGTCCATATCATCCACGTTATTTTCATCTTCTGCCCCAGAGTTTGTGATACTGGTAGCATTTGAACTTGTCATTCGTTCAATCACGATCACGAATCAGCATGGACGCATGAGTGGTAATGAAGCAACCTTTCCTTCTTTCTTTGGAAGTCTACCGAATAACATATAATCAAGAATAAAATAATAAACACTGCATTTTAAGAGGAATATTCATTTAGCAACCACAGCTTTGGCCGTTGACGTCGCATGTATAATTGATTAAAAGCAGTCAGCTAAACTTCTGACTCGGACAATTTCTACATCACCGATGTACAATTGGGTTTGGTCTTTTTTATTTTTATGTCAAGGACTTGAATCATGTCAAAGAGAGAGAGTTCATAGTCACAGCTCAACAATGTATTGATTGGTATTGGGATGCAACTTGCCCAGCAGGAACCCAGCGGGAGACATGGGGGCGAAGGAATTTTTTTTTGGGCGTAATTTAAGTCTTAATAAAGCACGAAGAACCCGTACCGTAGTTGATCAAGTAGAATCTAATGCATTTACAGTAGCATATTTGGCTTTAATGTATATACCAAGGAGATGGTTATTTTGTGTTTCAATAGAAATCACAAGAGAGTCAGTCGCGATGGGTGCGGTGAGCATGGAGTTCTGAGGGTGATGCATTTTTTCCCAGTGCTGCCACCCACTGTATCAACGATAGCGACCGCTGTTGTGGGTGCGTGCATGATTTGTAAAGGGAGAATATGTCGCTGTGTTCGGGCCATCGGGTTCAAGGATATGTAGTTTTCTGTGTATATGAATCAATTGTTTACGTCCATTATCTAATAAAAACCGATCTACGCCAGAGAATCAACATGATATGTTGGAAGCTGTGCCAATACGTCAAAACCACCCGTGCCAACTTTTCCTAATTTGCCCATGACTAAACGACTACTGGGTGTCATTAGATCGTCCCAGTCACCATCTAGCACCGCATCCTTGAGGAACGCCAACGTTGTCTCAAAACTCATTTTGGTGAACGGACTAACGTTGCCCTTGAGACCCATGCGGTTGAACGGCGTGAACCCACCGTTCCTCGTCATGTAGTCTGCAATGAGGTTTAGATGCCGGTTGTCCACCTTGATACCGTGTCCTCCGAAAACACCCGCGAGCTCCTGCACAATTGTTTGTCGTGCTGCTTCGATTCCGTACACCTCCAGGACCGCTGCGACATCGTTGGTTTGGATGCGATTGGGGTCGATGAAATCACTGTATCTTTGCATGGCCTGCAGGTTTACGCCACTGGCATGGATCGCCCTCTTGCCATCTTCTTCCACGAATGTACATGCCCCCACACCTGCGATTTCCTGAATGACTGTCTTCTTGACCGCTTCCTGCACAAGGTTGAGCATCAGGACCTTGGGGATCGCTGAGTCGAATTCCAGTGTGAAGGAGCATTTGCTTCCAGTCTTGTCATCGCATTGAAAGTCAGTGACTTCTGCGTAGGAGTCAATGACGCGCCCAGCACGAGCCTTGGCTGACCAGGTGGTGTTCTCATCCTCATCTTCGTCATCGTCGGCACGGGCTTCGGGAGGAGGGCTTCCTCCAAAGCCTTCGTCATCCATCTCATCTGCTGCATCCCTTTCCATGTTTTGCTGGATGGCATCGTCTTCGTCATCATTGGGCCCGTATGATACTGCCTCGCTGCGGTTTGCTCGTTGTTTGGCATTCGTAGCGTTGTCGTCATCGTCGCCATCATCGTCATCATCGTCTTGGTTTACCTCTCTTTCTGCGTTTGGGGCAGCCGTCTCAACCACGCCAGCTTTTACTCCAATATCTGGTGTTGCCATGGTAGACTGAGATTGCCGTTTCTTGATCTCCTTTTTGACCATTGTCAATAGGCGACGAAGCAATTTCTTTTCGATGGTACCCATGACGTCTGAGATACTGATGGCGTAGGTCTTGGTGTATTCTTCAGACGGGAAGAAAGCCATGCGGATATTGTAAAGTTTTGCCATACCGTACATCTTACCGCGGCCAACCTTTTCTTCGACAGCCAGGCGATCCAACACGAAACCAAGTGGTAGCACCGAAATGGACTTGGCAAAGATTTCAGCGTCGGTGGTTGACATCTCATCGATGGGGTACAAAGACATTGAAGGAGTGGAAATTTTGTTGCTTGCCGTCATCAAAATCTCTCTCAGTCGGGGGATACCCAACGTGACGTTTTTAGCCGAGTGACCAGCTAAGTGAAAGGTATTCAATGTCATCTGTGTTGACGGTTCACCTACTGACTGACCTGCGACAATGCCCACAGCCTCACCGGGCTCGACGAGACTGCGTAGATATTTCATCGCGAACAGCATTTCGGCATTCTTCCGGTTGAGTATTACTCGGGACTGAGGCTGTTTGTTCTTATCTGATTTGTCGCGCACCAACCCATCCTTGTTCTCCTTGAGATAGCTGGTCATGGTGTTGTAGAACTTCTCAGAAGTTGCAAATGCAGTGGTAGCTGGGTTAAAGAGACTGGAGATGGGATCCTGAGCCTTGGGGTCGTGCAGTTTGGAGTGCTTGATCGCCTTCTTCATATACTTGGTGATTGACTCACGATTGGCACCCAGCCGATCGCCGATACTGGGGTCATAATGAAGTTGAGCAGCTTCAGAGGTGACGTTTTCAAGAATGAACTTGAAATCGGTCAAATACTTTTGTTTGGTGACATCAAGGCCATCCTCCCCATAGAGGAATTGAATCATTGAACCGTCGGCATCTCGGACAGTAGTGTCGTAGGCAACGGTGAGACCCTCCATGCCCTTGATCACACACCTTTGAAGGTATCCTGATCGGGATGTCTTGACGGCAGTATCAATCAATCCTTCTCGCCCGGCCATGTGATGGAAATAGTACTCCTGGGGTCGGATACCTGTCAAGAATCGGTTTACAATGTAGCCACCGGCCCTCGCATGGGTCTCAAAAGGACGGAAGCATGGCAAAGACTTGCCGCTGACCATTACAGGAACTCGTCGTCCTTCCAAAACCTGCTGTCCAAGATTGCATGAAATCAGAGACGCGTTGACTCGAGATCCTTTTGCGCCAGATGTTGTCATGGCCTGCATCTGGTTCTTGGGGAACGGTTTCTCCAGCCCACTGGGCATACATGCTTTCTGGATAGCATCAGTGATGTCCTTTGTTCCCTGATTCATCAACAGGTCCAGGCCCTCCTGTTTATTATCATCTCGCAAGACTTCCTCAAGTCGCTCTAATAGTAGTGGGTGGTTTGGGCCTGGGTTGTTCTCGAGAGAAACATATTTCGAGGCAACATCAACGCCGACCGTATCAGCAGCCACTAGTGCTTCTTTGCGCGCTTTCTCTCCCGCAGGGGTTAACCTCAGGTCATCCATACCACATGAAAAGGCTCGGACATTGAGGTATCTTGTCAATAGGCGCCCCAGACTGCTCAGAAGCTTACCAGCAATGGCAGGGCCGTAGATCTCGTGCACAGCATGGACGACGCCGCCAGAGCTAGGCCCAATCTGCGACTTGTCCAGGATACCAGTGATGAACTCGCCATCTTGAAACTGTACGACGCCTTCCTCGGATTTTTTACCCCATTGGTCGGCTTTGAGCTGAGTCTCAGATCGCATGGTAAGTCCGCCAGAGTTTCGAGGCTGCATGTTTTTCAAGATCGTAGTAATGACTTGTTTTCCGGTCCATCTGCGGGCGGGCTTGATAACGGCAGGAGGAACGAGCTCGATTCTTTCACCAACGATGTGGCCACTTTCGGGACGGAGAGCGCTGTACACCAACTGCTGGTAGTCGCCCTGACTGAAGAAGGCGTCTCGGCTACATAGAGAGACGGAGACGGATATGTGATCCTGAATGAGACCTCGGAGCGGTTTTCCAGCCGTACCAGAGACATATTGATGATCAGTATCGGCAATCTGCAGGGCTTCTGCACGAGCAACTTCGTTTTGGGGGAAATGCATGTTCATTTCATCACCATCATAATCGGCATTGTAACTATGAATGGGTCAATTTTCCATAAATTTTTGAGATACCATGGACTGGAAGGTAGAGAAGCCCCAAATAAACCAAATACCTGTAACTCACCTGTTGCAGTTTGCATAGTGCATACGAATGGTTTTTTCGCCAGGCAATACTCGGACTCGGTGTCCCATGATGGAGGGTTTGTGGAGCGTAGGTTGACGATTCATCAAGACAACATCACCGTTGGTAAGATGGCGATACACCTTCTTGTTTCTCGTTCGTGCTGCGTTGTTGCTGGTTGGGGCGAGGAGTTGGTTGGCTAGCGAAATTCGGTCGTCGATACTCTTGTTGCGGAGATTGACCATCTGTCCGTTCTCATTTTCAATGGCGAACGCTCCGGGCCACTTGTCAACTCCGTTAATGACGGCTTGTTGCATGTCCCTGAAATTATGACTTGTGACCGGTTCGGGATACGTAAGTTTCTTCGCAAAGACGGGAGGGACACCAATTTCATTCGTCTCAATGAAGGGATCAGGTGAGATGACACTGCGAGCGGCATAGTTGACTCGTTTGCCCATCATATTCTTTCGAAAAAGACCTTCCTTTTTCTCAAGTTTTTGTTTGATGCCATCCTCATTGCGTGCAGCGGCAGCACCTTGAACAGGATTCTTGTTCTTATCAATGAGGGCATTAACTGCTTCTTGTAATTCGGTCCAAGCTTGGTGCAATTGATTCACATCGGCTCGCTCCTCCTTAAGGGCGGCGTGCAACTGAGCAATTCTCCCACAGCCTCGGAGAATATTCTTGTACAAAGAATTTTGCTGTGCCTCAGAAATTTGCGACTCTCCTGTTCGAGCTTCGGGGCGGTAGCGGTTGGGAGGAACAAGGATTGTCGTCATGAAGAACATCTCAGGTGTGACTTTGGGCGAACTTCGTGTTGGGGGTTTGGCATTATATAAGAGGGACACAAGTTCTTGCTCCTTGACAAACAGCTCCTTGAGGCGTGCCTGTACTTCCATGGCACTGATATAGCGCTGCGCAACAGCGGGCCCAACGGGTTCGACATCTGGCATATCGATGTCTTCAACCTCGGTTTGTGTTTTCTCACGGGTTGGCGAGCCTACATCAGCAACACCTTCATCAGACGAGTAGCCATCGGGCCGTTGTTTCGAACTGGCTTGGTGAACTCTAGCCATAGCATCGCTTTGCTCCAAGTTCTTTTGGGCCATTTTGGCCTTTTCCTTATCTGTCAAAGATCTTTCGAAAACTTTGACAAATCGATCTTTGCGGTATGAGGGCGAAATGCCGCCACAGCTGGAGCATATCCTCCTCTTTGTGATTTCAGCAAGGAATTCTTTGACAACTTCGCGCCGCATCTCACTGGCGCCTTCGTGCTTTCCTTGCTTGACATCTCCCCTCTTGATCTTGATACCACGAAGGCAGTTGTCCACATATTTGTTTCTTGCGCGAATCACATTATCGACTGAAGACGAGCCTTCTTCCTCTGCCTCGCTCTCAAGACCAGAAAACTCATCACCACCAAGTTCAATTGCGAGATCATTTTCGCCAATGGTCCCCACAATATGCGCTTGTTGGATCAACCCGTGCTGCAAAAGCTTCAACTTGCAAATAAACTTGTGGAGCTCCTTCTGAGGGAGTCGAAATCCTTTGCAATACACGCAAGTAGCCTTCAGTAGACGGTAGGCTTGGTCCATGAAGATGGGATGATAAACTGGAACGGGGAGTTGAATGTGGCCGGGATGACCAGGGCAGGTAGATTGATTCAGGTTGCAAGTAGTGCATCTGGGAAGAAACTGGTGAGCGCATGCGCGCAATGGAAATGATGAGAGAAGGCACTTACGGTGAATCGCCCCAGGACCCAAGCGCAGGGTCGTAGAGACCGCCAGGGACGGGGTTCAAGAGGTTGTCAAAGGTGCTGTCGTTCTCAATTCTCTTCACGGACATAGCCCGTATTTCCTTGGGCGAAAGGAATTCGAATTCGACGCCCTCCACTGCGGAGGACACCGGCTGGGCGATATTCATTGTGATTTATTGCTGCTCGTTTCGAGCGATAAGATTGGTGGCCAGGCGACGTCCTGGATCAACTGGTCGAGCCCATTCCGCGATGCGCAAACGGAAGGAGAGAGTGGTGGGGAGCTTGGAGGTGATCAAATTTTTGGCGGTGCGGCATGGCAGAATTTTAGGCCGATGCATGAGGCTGGGTACCCGCTTTGGATCATCAACCCGCACTTGGAACTGCCATTGCGCGCGACGACTTATTGACTAGTTCGGTTTCGACAGGGTCATCTCTTTATCCAAATAAAATCCATTTCGACGAGTATTCCTTATCTACGCGTACATGATAACTCATAAACCCGCCAGCACTAGACCTGACTCTCGTGTAGTCTTCAACTCGCGAACTGACGAACACGTCAAGGCTACCACAGAGCAAATCTGAACTATGGATCGTCAGAGCCAGTCACCTGGACTTGGCCCACGGCACGATGCATCCTCCCGAGTACAAAAGTCGGAGTCTGCGGCTGATCGGATGGCAGCCTTGAAAGCTCGAGTCGCTGCTGCGATCGGAACGAGCAAGGCGAAAGGCGGTTTGAACGTAGGTCTCCATCCGGCGTTGGAGGACCTTGGGTCATGGAAACCTCCAAACAAATCAAGAGATGCAGGGCCTTCGTTATCGCATCAAAAACCAGAACAGAGTCGCCCCAGGGATTCGTTCAAAGCCTCTAACCCCCAAACTCATAATGGAGATGCTCGTCAGAACCCTTATTACGACCCGAATCTATCGGCGCAGTCTGCTGGGGGCAAGTCGCGACAATCGCGACAGTTGATTTTCAACCAGAAGGGCAAATATATTCAGCAAGCTAATGCCTTACGCCGCCAAGCCGCCCTTGAGGCGATGAAGAAACGCATCGCTGAACAAACGAGAAAGGCTGGTATTGACGAAGATTTGGACGTGGAAAGAAACTTTGTTGTGGATGCTCCCCCAAGTGTTGAATGGTGGGATGAAGGGTTGGTGGATGGCGCGAGTTATGATGCGATTGACGACCCTTCGAAAATCAAGATCAATACCGAAGACAGTATCGTTACCGAGTACATCCAGCACCCCGTTGCCCTCGAACCACCACAGGATCGTCATGTCCCAGCACCCAAGCCGATGTTCCTGACATCAAGAGAACAAGCAAAGATTCGACGCCAGCGCAGAATGGCAGAGCTGAAGGAGATGCAAGCTAAGATTCGGTTGGGATTGGTGCCGGCACCCCCGCCGAAGGTGAAGAAGGGCAACCTGATGCGAGTCCTTGGTGATGGTATGTTGATATCATTCCCCACTCTCACTTATTTAACCTCCTAACTTATTATGTGCAGTTGCTGTCAAGGACCCGACCGCCGTCGAAGCCCGAGTCAACCGCGAAATTGCCGAACGTCATCAGAAACACGTCGACACAAACGAGGAGCGAAAGTTGTCAAAAGAGCAAAAGCAAGAAAAGCTATCTACTAACCAACAGAAAGATGCTGATAAAGGAATACATATGATTGTGTTCAAGATTGGAAGTTTGGCCAATGGTCAGCATCGATACAAGATTGGTGTCAATGCTGAACAACTGGCGCTAACTGGAACATGCATTTTGCATCCCAAGTTCAACTTGGTGATTGTGGAAGGCGGGGAATGGAGCATCAGAAAATATAAGAAGCTCATGCTAAACCGGATTGACTGGACTGAGAACACTCCTTCAAGGGATCGTGATGGGAAGCAAGGAGCCGCTCGCGACTGGCTTCTCGCCGAAAACAGCAATGGTGAGCTCAAAGACATGTCAATGAACGAATGCAAATTGGTGTTTGAGGGCGAGGAAAAGGCGCGGGCTTTCAGGAAATGGGGTAGCAAGGTCTGTGAAACAGATGCGGAGGCTCGAGAAGTGCTCGCACGAAATAAGATGGATAACTTTTGGTCATTGGCCAAAGGGTTCGTCTAGGACTGATGATGGTTGGTAGAATTCACCAGGTATGAAGACTGGGCGTGTTAGGAGGGTCTGGTAAATGATCATGTGTTGGGTGTGGAAAGACAAGCATGTATTGGTGTTACTGCCTATGAAACATAGTTTTGGCCCCTGTTTGCCGATCATGGTTTTACTACAAAACAAAAAGTCAGTTATTGAGGAATGCCCAACCTGAGATCGGGTGTTTTGACACAATGATCTGGGTGCGCGAGGTTGATGGAAAGTATGCTAGTGGCCTTTCACGGACTGGACTGGTACGACATGTATTCCACCCCTTTCCAGAAGCGGAGGTTATGCAAATTACGACGGAGTGTATCGAACCGGTTGGAGAAAATATGCATAAGAGTCTCAATTCAGGTAGTATGAGACCTCATTCCATCATCGAGATAATCTACTTTCGCGCTTCTTCTTCTACTTCTTTAAAAAAAAAAAAAATAGAAAGAAAGAAAGTGGGCTGTGTCGCAGCCTGATAATATGGGGAACACATGGGCCTTGAGAGCATGTGCTTGCCTCGATCAAGAATAACCATGTGATTGGCTCCATTTGCTTGGAATGGATAGACATAAGCACCGTAATTTCCTATGTTTTGCGGAGCGCGTTTATGAATGAATTCGAGGTAGCGGATTCTTGTGTCAATGTACAAGGTTTGTCATCGCGCTCTACAGTCCCCTCGTACGACATTAACTAGGTGCTGGTCCCCACTAATACGACGCTATGAAGTGGATTCGACTTGTAGCGTGATTAGTCTTTGCTAATAAAAGTTACGACTTTAGGTTGGTTATTTAATGTCGAGAACACATGTGAAGTAAAATTAGATATTAATTTAAAAGACAACAAGAATGAAGACTGGGGGTTGCGATCCAAATACGACAGGGTCAATTGATTATTGCTTGCTGGACGTCAGTGTCATCAGGAACTTGAACCTGGAGCCATGAAGATTTCGATTTGATCTCCTCTTTAGACTCCTGTAGTGATACATCCATGCTTCCAGTGACATCCTTTGCTTTAAAGTAACTCTTCCGTTGTATCCATGTCCCCCCAGAGCGGTGCGAAGACCCAAGCCAATTAATTATTCCCAAACGAATGTTCCTAGTCTATAGAGGGTCTGATAACCCGGGTCCACCTTTTGGACCAGACGTTTCCCACACCCCAAAACGCCAAGGAGTAAAAAAACATGAGAGGACGGTAATGATGCACAGTCATAATATGCAAGTGCTGTTTTGCTCCCTGGATCGAAGCATGTGTTAATCAAGGCAAAAGACATAAAATACAACCCAGCTAGGTATACCGCGGTATTACCTGACAAAAAAAAAACCCGAAATCCCGACTCCAATGGAAGCTACTGTCCAATCGGTTCACCTTGAGAATCTCATACATGAAACAAAATTCCTAAATGAATGGAAGGGGTGCTTGGGACCCAGGTATTAGACCCCTTAATATTGCAGTGCCCATAGGAAGAGGGAAATGAGACAAAACAGAGCAAAGGACAGAAACAAAGAAGAAAAATTAGAAAAAGCCACCCGATACACTTCGTAAAATCATAAAATTCCAAACAAGTTGTGTCCGGTATTGAATCAGCCGTGACCTCGTAGTCGAGATGGGGATCATCTTTCCAAAAAAAAAAAAAAAAAAAAAACAACGAATGGGGAATCGAATGACATAGAACCCGCCCGATCCCTCACAATATGTAATAGTATCTTGAAAGAAGGTACTAATCATCCTGTAGCTGGGTGAAATCGAAGCCATATGATAACTCAAAGAGGGTTTAGATGAAGACTTGGTAACACCTGATCTGGCGAGGTTGAGAAAGTTCGAAGGCAGTACTGGATATCGTTGGTCGTCGACGGTTCAGTGTTGTTTTCGGGCTCAATAGATTTGCCTGTGATCAGGTAGTTTGAATTGTCAACTGACAAACATCCAATTTGGACTGATGTTCGACATTCAAGTGTCGACACGGACACACTGTGGGATTCGCATTCCTTAAATCCGTTCAAACTCATAGTCTCGACATTCCTGTTTCATTTCCCAAATAGTTCTGAAATCTCAGCACCGCCATCAGAACTTCAATCCCACCACTCTTTGCAAATGCCTCGGCACGAGGTTTTCCAATAAAAAAAATAAAAAGGGTATATATGCCACAAACGTAGATGGCCGAGGTAATATAAAATGCAGGAAACCAGACTCCGATTCTGTAGCGCCATGTTCTTTCGTAGTTGAGTGGGAGCTGCTAGACAAATATTTCTGCTGGTGTAGATTGCTGCTGACAAGCACGACTATTGTGGCGCCATATTCACAGACAAACTAGTTAATGTGGCGTGAACTCGGGTTTATTCGATCCGGTCGAGTTACTAGGCCCATAGTTCCAAACCCCTCTCCTTGGAGGTTTAGTGTGCCAATATCGAACCTTTTCGAACAGCCATCCTCCATATGCCTACAGATTCAGATGGGTTAGTAATGTTTGTGACCACAAAACCAAGCTGCTGTCTTGCCTTCTAAGAGTGTCTTTCCGAGCAAAAAGTCGACCGCAATAGTCGCACTTGTGGTTGCGTTCCTTCATATGAACACTCTGGTGGTGTCTCTGCAAATCTGTCTTGCGAACAAACTTTTTGGCGCAGCCATCAATAGGGCATGGGAAAGGGTACTCTCGTTTTTCGTCATGGGTTTCCAGGTGAGACTTGTAGTTATAGCTGCGGCTGAAGAACTTCCCACACCCCTTGACTTCGCACTGGAAGTTTGCTTCCTCCTTTGTCGTATGTTTGCGCGCTGGGCGCCTTGTCCTACTCGTTTTTAACATCCGTCTATCTTGGCCTAGGTCAGATCCAGGAGCTTGGGGGTTGACGTAGATAGACGATGCGTCGCAGTTCTGCTTAGGCCATACCGGAACTGAAGAGTCCCCCAAGTCTGGCTGAAGATTAGGAGCAAATGGGGACCCCTCCGGAGCATAGGGCGCAGTTGCAGATACCGTCGCTGGATAGTGTTGCCTTTCAAAGCCTTGGTAGTAATTGTTAGATCCTTCGATTCGGATTTTCTGCGCCGATGGGTCGTGCATATATCCGTACGGTGGCCGTGTAGGTATATGTGGTGCTCTAGAAGGACCAGCTGCCGTTGGTGGTGGCGGTTGTGAAAAGGAGTGGTTTTGGGGATGAGGCAAGTAAGAGTCGTGAGTACCAAAGGATGCCGGAATACAAGGTTCGTAGGTAGCAAAGGAGTCGTAGTCAGCCGGTAACAGATTTGGAACGGTTGAGGAGGATGGCGCCGTTGCTGGCGGCGCCACCATCTGATCCGGGGCAACCCAAGCGGCGTGGCTCATGGCGGCTGATTGAGGAAGAATATTATCCGACCCAGTGAGGCGCTGTGGCATGAGACCTGTTGATAGCGGGTTGTGAGATGCAAGAATGGCGAGCGGCGGACTCAGATGGGATGGAGACGGATAACTAGCACCAGGGCCACCTGAGGAACAGGATGTCTGGAGCAGGGAGGGCGGCGACTTGAAGGATCTCTGTTGTGGTGGTACTGGGGATGCGGTTAACGAGGGAGGTGTAAGGTCCATGTCGAGGTTGCTGTGTGGCGTGCGGGCTGATCCGGGAGGCCTTGACGAAGCCTAGGATTGCCAGATCCAGCACAAGTGATGCACGCCCACCCACACACTCGACTCAGCAAAGAGGCTCGTGAGGATGGACTTGTGAGGACCACGATGGTCGTTGAGCTACAATGAAGAATCAAGTCTCATCTGGCAACGGTTACTAGGCAGTAAAGTAACGCTGACAGGCCAGGAACACACCTTAAGGGTTAAAGGCGGCTAGTGGTTGGGGGGTCCAAAGAGTGGGGAGAGCAGAATGCTGCAAAACGATTGACAGGCGAGCAGTACCAAAGCAGATTTTCAATGACAAGAAAAATGATCGACGGGAATACAGTAGGCGTTGCCTTGTCGGGGGTTAAGGCCAGCCCGGCATTGGGAACAGATATAGGATGGGGGAGGGGAAGGGAGGAGGGGAGGATGAAGATGGGAGGATGTGGTGGAGGGCCCGACGAGCAACATTTACAATAGCCACACCAAGGCGGAGCCTGCCGTTGACAAAAATCGTTGTCGATGAATTAAACGCGGGAGATGGCGAGGGTAGGCGAAGGATCAGACTCCGCTGGCATGGGTCACAAGAAACAGGCAAGATGATGGGGAGACAGCTTGCGTTCGCAGCGTTCAAAGCCAGTAGGGAGGTGTGATGGAGCGGGTGACGGGGCCGGGGCCGAGAGCGAAATGAGGACAAGGTCAGGGGTCCTGTTCGCAACCATAAGGCCGGGGCATATTGTGAATTGACAGATCTAGAAGACCAAATAAGAGTTCCAAGGAGATAACAAACCCGGCAGTTCTGCTTCCATGCGATCACTTTGGTTCTAAAGGGCTGCGGCCTTCCGAAAAACAAAGGACTAGTCAATTAATATACCAAGACCCCAGGGTAAAAGAAAGATGGCAAGTCTAGCATGAGTGGCAATCGTAGAAGTTGGCTTCTGGAAAGGGGGGATGTTCTTTTTTTGTTCAATTTTCTTTTAGACTTATTTACCTAGACCTTAAAAGGGGCGTGGAGTGAAAGAGAAAACTACGAAGAGGGTTCTACATCGTAGAGCCGGGAGCGCGAGAGAATATGGCCAGGTATGGCAAGCCGGCTGAGAGCAACCAAGATTGACCAAGGCGGCGTTAGAGGCCCCGTGAGAGACGGAGAATGGAGACGCAGAGAGGAGATGGGAATAAAGCAGCCAAGGCCCATCAACCATAGATTGGAACCACATGGGGTCAAGGACCTGGGTGCCCATGAACAAACCGAAAGGTTTCTCCACAGCGACAGAACCAACCTGAACAGAAGCGTCCGAGTGCGCTGCTCATGCAACGACACTTACCCATCGTCGTGATGATCCATGCCCCAACGGCCTGGTCCGAGTGGGTTGTGTAGCCATTATTATGTGGTGCAAGGAAGTTCCTGGAGGGACTGTCGGTCAACGAGGGGAACGGCAGATGATGGGCGGGATGGTAAGGCACAGGTGAAGAGGCTCCATCGGTTTTGGCGGTTCCGCCCCATCGGATGAAGATCGAGCCAAAATAAGTTGAGAGCAAGCAACACCCCGAGGTAGATGGGCAATATGGGATTGGCTGGCCAATTGATTTTACCTCAAAACTTAGGCAGGCAGGGAAATTCCAGCAATGTATTTGTCTTGCAGGGTTCGCTCGGATTTTACTGTACGACAGCAATGGCAGATAGTGCCTTGCCAACGAACCAACGAACCGATCAACGGATGGATCGCGTGGCAGCTGTCATCGTAATGTAGTGCCCACATCGTAATGTAAGAGTACGACAAGCGTGGCATGGTATGGAACGGTAGTGGGGATGGGAACCGTTTGCCGTCACCAAGTCGAGAGAAACGCATCATGTGGTGCCAGACAGGGCAAGCAAGACGAGGCGGGAGTCGACAGCCCCCAAACCAAGACCGGACTAGATCAGATACAATTCGATAGCTCGACGTACGACAGGGCGAACTTGACGAAGTCAAAGGACAAAACAGGACACACCCTAGTCAACATGTCGGAAGGGTTACCTGGAAGAAACAACTGAGGGCCGGTGCTCCGAGTCTGGTTGGAAGGGAAAGGATCCCTGGAGAGGACCCTGCTAGCCGGGAACTTTGGGAGACTGTGATGCAACACAGACACCGTGCTGAATTCCCAGAACGGCACGGATCTCCATATTCCGCCAGGATAGGTATCCAGGACATCCTAGCAGGCCACCGAAGGAGGAAGGGAGGCGGGAAGCCGTTGGGCGTTCCCCAGTGGTTCCCCAGTGGCCGTTGAACAGGCCCCTGGCCACGCGCCTGTGCACAGTGTACGATTTGGTGCTGGTCTTGTCCCAGCTATGCCTGGTCACCTCTCTGAGTGCTTGGCTGCCTCTAGAAATCGGCACTTGCCTATCTGGGACGTGGCAAAACGGGATGTTTGGGGAAATAGCCCACACCGTTATTGGGAGAAATGCTAGATAGGTTTGGTTGGCAGGCAAGAAGGGGGGCTGAGAGAGCGAAATGCAAAGGAAGCTGAGGGAATGATAACTACAGTACCTCGGCACACGGTAAGGGAAACCAATCGGGTTCCAAAGAGAAGTACGACCGTGATCTGGATTGGGGGGAAGTCCTTGAAAGAAGAGGTCAAAGCACTCATCCTCATCAAGCAAAGAAAGGATACCCCTTGCCAGTTCCCCATAGAGCGTGGAGGGTCCAGGCCCTGCGACCCTGCTGGCTCTTTCACAGAACCCTACTCGCTTAATGACTGACCTTTTGGGGAGGAATTGTTCACATATTCGGAGTATTTTGCGGATCGAGGCCTGAAAAATCGGTTTGGAGAGGTGGAGGGGGTTGGTTGAAGGCGGCCCCGTCCCGACGAACGTGGTACGCGCCCATCTCAATTAGGAGGCACACTCATCTTATGGGCCTGGAGCGTTCAGCGGAGCCTAGCCATGCTTGGCTATTCCCGGTGTGTCTGTTGGTTGTCTCGCGAGGTAGGGCCCTCTCTCGGCCCCCCTTGTTCGTGTTCCAACGCCCAGTTACCCTCACCATCTTTCGCTCTTGCTGTCAAGGTTGTGTGGGCCATGGCTCTCTCGGGCCGCCTTGTGGAGATAGGACATGGCAAACAAGGATCCGTGAAAAATGCCTGGGTGCGCCTGTTGCATTTGCCCACCCATGTCGCCATGCCATGATTCCGTCCCGTGGCATGCCATGCGATGGCCGTTGTCACGCTGCTGCGATATGGCTCCGATATCCACGTCTGCACCCACACCCCGGTGGATGATGCAGAGAGACAGCCAATCTAGCGCTTGTGCAACTTGAAAATCCTCTCCTAGAACGGATGGACTGGCGGGACAGGCGCCCCGTACGCGCCTGGAGCGCGCTCCGGAATCAACCATGTCAAGTCAATTGTGGCCTGACACAGCTGGCCGCGGACACACTTTCTGAATTTGCTGCGCTGTGTCCACGTTTTTTTTTACCTGCCCATTTATTTATTTGTTTTTGCATGTGTTATTTTTCCCCTTCTTCTGGACAGCCTTCCGCAAAAGCTAGAGTCAAATCAGCCATCAGCCTTTACCGTTGCTTCGCAGCAGTATTGCCCCGAAAGACTCATGAAGCTTCTCGGTGCACCCTGTCTACCTACCTATGCGTGCTTTGGTGTCGGCTGATTTCTCTGCGAGGTTGGGGGCCAAGTACTGATCAAGAAAAGCTAGGCGCCGGAATTGCCGCCGGGGCGCCTGAATCACACGGCGTGTGCCTTGCCTAGTTTGTTCAAATGCGTACATGTGCAGGAAAATAGCCTTTCGGGTTTAATTCATGGCATTTTTTGGTGTGGGCGGCATACAACGGCGGCCGCAGAATGCTCCGAATGGGGGTTACGTATTCGTTGATACACGCAAGGCACTTCCAAGTGTGCAGATGGGGAATGCCACGACGGGGGCTGTCAGCCATGCAGGCCATGCCTGTTGGCTAAAGTTGCGACTGTTGTCGAAAAGGTAGGTCGTAATCGTCAGATTTTCCAGGTTGAACCTGGAACGCAACGGGGCCTCGCCGGCAGACGATTAAGCCCGCCCCAGCATCTCAGTCTTCTGACAGACGGCAGCTAAACTGATAAAGCATGTGCTATGTAGCATGGCTTGTGGGTTTGTTTTGTTTCTTCAGTGGCCTTGCACGGCTCATGGTGCCCTCCTTCCTCTCCCTCCTTCCTCCAGAAGGTTGGCGTCCAGTTCTGCCTTGAGCGCCCGGACGGCTCATCAATCCTCTCAGGCGTATTCTGATGAGGATCAGGCTGTGGCGACCCTTGTGAAGGACCCACGTTGCTACCAGCACCGCCATGCCAATGCCCTTCCTCGCGCCCAGTTCCTTGACTCGGCCGACAACTTCGCCGCTCATCCCGATGTTCCACATGGCGTATCTGTCGTTGCAAGCACGATCGCGGAAGCCCCGAGCTAGTAACCTAGGCATTATGCCAGCCCCCATCGTCTTGCAAAAGGAAATCATCTCCCACTCTTCTTCTCGATGAACAAGGTTATAAATTTTATACTTGGAAATGAACTTGGCCCACCCCGTCATCTCTGCGATATACTGCAGTCGGGCAAACTCAATGTCCGCATCGAGCCGGCTCCAATGTGTCGCACACTTGCAAACTGCACCACATCGCGCAGGGCTCTCTTAATCTCTTAGAGTGGCGTGTCCCGGCCAAAGTGATGGATCTGGAGAATGTCTAATAAACCAGGGTCGGTCAACAGCATGGATCTATAACAGCCTGCCTTTGCCCAACGCATGGACCTCTCTGTGGCCTCGTTGAAGCTGAGAGGGGAAACAATAATCTGTTATATTTGACCCATTTGGAATAAACCCTGGTCATCTGCACACGTTTCTGCTTTGGGAATGCCATGGGCCACTGCCAAAATGGCCTCAAACGCGGGTCCTGAGGCACCATAGCAGGGTCGGTGACTGGTGTATGAGAACTGGGCCCTCGGCGTCCACCAGGATTTGACCGCCCACTTCATCACATCATCCGCTTAGCTGATGGATAACCAATGCAGACCATTTCCCCGTCAGATGCAAACGAAGATGCACCCGTACCATGTTCTATTCCTCAATACCATACATGACACCATTGATAACGTACTTGATCGAAATATTATGATTTAGAGCCGACCTTTTTTTTTTCTTCTGAATGTATTCGGTCGTCATCTTCCTTACCTCCCTTTGCAAGAAAAATGGCTTACCACCCTACTTTGGTACATGTGGAATACGTCTGAAGCTTTGCCATGAATTCTCTAGGCGGCTTTGTTTCCGTGCGATCCAGTCATGTGTTAAGCCTTCATTCATTAGGGGGGTTAAGACAATGTGTCAATGTCTAATAATTCAGAGTCGTGCACCTCCTTCCACAATTAAATGACATCATTTTGCAAGCATTGATGATAGAAATTCCACGCCATAATGCATTGGATAGCAGAGGTTTACATCATTACTTCTAGACTGGTAAAGCCAATTCCTCCTGTGTTCAGCCCAGCCCAAGACATAGACCTTCGCGCTTGCCTTGTGGGTTATACTTGAATCCCTAGCCAATCCCATTACTGTATTCGTTGTTCCCGGGCTCTTATGTTGATAAGCA
The DNA here is from genome assembly GCA_013403855.1 of Calonectria honghensis. Lineage (NCBI taxonomy): Eukaryota > Fungi > Ascomycota > Sordariomycetes > Hypocreales > Nectriaceae > Calonectria > Calonectria honghensis. The sequence goes on from VTGB01000022.1 coordinate 892,741, forward strand.
CCATGGTTTAACAGGAAAAGCCAGGCCAACAGCTTCACTCGTTATCGCAGCATGTGGGTTTGTTTGCTGATGTTTTGAGTCGCTCAGTCTCGTCGCAGATCCTTTCGTTTTATGGTAGATATACCGATTACGGCTAGCAGTTTATGGTCCAGTCACTCGGTGCCTCCTGGAAGTTCAAGAACATTGCAGACTGTACATTTCATGGGTTAGGATCCAGAAGACCCTGCAGCGCCCTTGCTCATATCTGAAACGCTTCGAAAGGGCGGCCGAGGTGGGGCATGCGGAGGAAACACAATAGCAAGATCTTACCGAAATGTCCAACATGGAATCCTCTTCCTCTTATTTGATGGCCATGGCCAATACTGCCGCGCTAGTTTGACAGCGACTGGTGCATGTGGGTGACATGCAAGTGATATGTGGCGAACCTATGTTTTGCTTGCAAAGGTGCGTCGGTAAAAGCAGTGCCACAAAGTCACGTCCACGTTCATGTCTGGAGAGTTGAGATCATAGCCGAGCGGCTATGGTCAGACGACCAAGCTTGTGACTTAGAAGACCTAGTGTCATGTACCTGAATCCTGGCCTTCCAATCCCCATACCAGGAGAATGCTGTCCAGATGACACAGTCATGTTCAGGGTAAGGGATATATTAAAACGCGGTTTGGGTGCCTGAGCGACTGTTGCATGTGAACCGAAGGCCTTAGTATAACTATGTACCCGAGGTACTGCCTGGCACTACTGAAGGACAGCATTGGCTAGAGGCCAAAAATTGCACCAATCTCGCCGAGAGGTTACCGAGCGGTACACAAGGATACATTTATGACCCACTTATTAAAGGCAGCCAGAGATCGTCTCGCGTTCCCCCCACGTCATCGTCCAAAGCACACTATGAGGTCGGTGAACCAAACCACGTAGCACAGGCTTGCCTGCCGTTTTCCTCCCGACGGCGTGGATGGCGGGAGACGACCTTTTACTCCGAATTCCACGGCCTACATGGCTCATCCGATAGCCTCACTGTCTACACCAGCCGCTCGAGAACCAATGTGACTAGATCGTTGCAGGCAGTGACGACATTCTCTCCGCCATCACCATGGCAAATCTCAACCAAAACAAACAGCACACGTACGGGGCCAAGTGCCGCCTAGCCCCCCTCGCTCACGCCAAAAGAGAAGATGATTTGCCGCCGATAGAAGCACAATTTTTTTACTCGTCCGTTATCCCCATCGATGATCCGTTGTCCACTACCTCTGTGCCTGGGAGCTCCGAGTTAAGACCCGGCAAGGGCCAACTGCGTCCTTTTTCCCGAGGTGACAACAATGCTTTGGAGAAGGCTTGGCTGGATCTCGTGTCTGATGACTACCGAAAAGCACATGAGGATGTGAGAAGGCGCCGGGGTTTGGACCCTCGCACATCCCAGGCCGTTGCAGACAAGCTTGCATCCATCGTCAAAGAGCTAGCAGCCAAACATTGGGACAAGCATCGGAGCAAATACCACCCCCAAGACCTCTCAATATCTAGCTATGATTCTCTACCAACAACACCTCTCCCCGCCTGCTGTCTCGAGCTCGCGGCTGATGTCTCTGACGAGCTCGGGAGGACATTCTGCACTTTGCTCAGAAGTAGAACACCAGCCCTTGGCCATGAACAGGTGGTGCATCGGGTGGTATTGGCGCTCAGTCGCCTTCGAGAAGAGGCAGGTGATTCTACTGATAGCCGCCCGTCTACTTCAGATTTACCTGTAAGTCGCTCTCGAGCCGGATCTCTTGCGAACACTGCCTCTCGCCCTATCTCCCGAATCCCGAAGACGACAGCGCGCCGTAGTACTATGAGCCAAGGGTCTGGTATGCAACAACTTAGCGGTGGCATGGATATAAGAAGTTATACACTCCCTGTATCGCAGCCGAGATATCAGCCGCCTCGAACACCAACACCCGTCGACAACCTGTCCATTGCTCGGCCACACACCCTCGACGATGGTATCTCCGGAAAACCATTTGTTAGAGTCGGCACACCTGATTCGCAGCCTGATATACCATCATCCGTGCGTGGGAGCCCTATACAGAACACTCTTCGAGTAGAGGTTCAAAGTGGAAACACGACCCCAGTGGAGGCAGAGTTCAGAATCAAAGAAGGACTAAGTAATATCAAGAATACCAAGCACAGACCAGATATAGCTGAGGTTGCGGTTGGAGTTTCAAGGTTACACATGGTATACCTTCCGATGCTTCAGATGAAACCTATTTATTGGTCGCCTGTGAACGATGTCGTGGTTGTAACCAGAGCCACATGGTTTTATAGGTAACATCCTAAATATGGAAAATGCAGATTAAATGCTGACGCTATTCAGGGATACGATGCTTCCAATCCCCCCCAAAGTTGCCAATCAGCTGGAAGCTGGCTTTCAAGAGCTCAAGCCATGGACAGAGACATGGCGCGACGAGATTCGATGTGCGATCGATGTTGGACCTCTCGGCGAGGAAAAAGTCTCCCATCGGCTGTGGCCCATGGATCCTGATCTCTCACCAGCAGACGAGGATGGCGTGACTGAGCGTACAATCTCAACCGACCCGTTTTGTGCAGCTCGCTGCTTTCGGGGAGAACCCGCTGCTGAGGGATCTATAGAGGTGGCTGGAGGGGATAAGAAAGTGTCGATTGAGCCAGCAACCCAGCCGTTTTCGAACTACCATGTTATCTACAAGAACACAACTGAAGCCTTTTTGCTCAAACCTAGCCTCAAACCGTCATCATATTATGGAAGACGTCCGATCTGGAAGATTATGAGAGGACTGACAGTTGGGGTTCCTATTGTGAGAGGGTTTGACCGTGAGAGATGGGAACATCTGCGCCAAAAGAAACAGCCCCCAAACAAAGCGAGCATGTCTGTGGCAGACGACTCTCGCGAAGATCCTGGGCAAGGTGTATGTTCGGCCTGCAAGGCCGAAAGGGAATGGGGCCAAGTGACAGACCTAGTTCTCGTCGCTCACGGAATCGGTCAGAAGTTTGCGGAACGCGTGGAGAGCTATCACTTCACGCATGCCATCAATGCATTCAGACGTGCTGCCAATATTGAGATGCAGAGTCCGATTGTCCAGGGGGTACTTCGGGATGCTCAGAATGGAATGATGATGCTGCCTATCAATTGGAGAATGGGCTTATCTTTTGAAGACGGAGGCCCGATGAGAGAAGAGGATAAGGCGAACTACGCGCCTGAAACGTTTGGTTTGAAGGATATTGAACCAGGCACTATACCTGCAGTTCGCAGTATGATTTCAGACGTCATGTTTGACATTCCCTTTTACATGTCCCACCACAAGGGCAAAATGATCAAGGCTTTGGTTTCGGAGGCGAACCGGGTTTACCGACTATGGTGTCGAAATAACCCAGGGTTTGTAGAGAATGGTCGTGTCCATCTTATTGGTCACTCGCTGGGAAGTGCGATGGCTCTGGAAATTTTGTCACATCAGCCTACTGCTGTGCCCAAGATCGACCTGTCTCGCCCGCTAGAGACGCGTCACTTTGAGTTTGACACAACAAACTTGTTTTTAGCTGGTAGCCCGGCGGGGTTCTTCCTCCTTCTTGAGAGAGGGGCTTTGATGCCTCGATATGGGCGAATGAAGCCCGGGGCCGATCCAAGCGACACTGTTGAAAAGGAGGTGGTCGGCGAGGCAGGCACCTTTGGATGCTTGGCAGTTGAAAATATTTATAACATCATCGCCAAGGAAGACCCCATAGCCTACCTTTTAAATGGAACGGTGGATCCTGCCTACGCTTCCAGCCTGAAGCTGGCTTATGTTCCTAGCATATCTAGCACGTTGTGGAAGTCTGTTGGTAATGCAATGCGCAGCGTTGTGCCGGGTATGGCCCCAGCTCCCAACCCTCTCACCCCAGAACCGCAGCGACCCCAGACGATTCGCCTACCCTCTCAACTGGAACTCGAGGTCCACGACTTTACGCGCGAGGAGATTGCTGAAAAGAAAATGTTGCTCCTCAATGACAACGGCCAAATAGACTGGTACCTGCGCTCTGGTGGCGGTCCTTTGGAGATACAGTATCTCAATATGCTGAGTGCACACTCCAGTTACTGGACCAATAGTGATTTTATTCGCATGCTATGTATTGAGATTGGGAGACGCCCTGGCCGAGCGCACACGCTTCCGGCTATGAGAGCCGTCAAGGCAACTAAGAGACTGTTGATCTAGGAGATTGACGCTGATCCCGGGGCTCATGATTATGAGTATTGAAGGTTTACTTTTGTATGGAGTAATGGCGTGTTTTTAAACGACCAGGAAGATTTCTGCGCTTCCCCCAAGTATGACCAACGGTCGGGGCCTGGGTCTGGTGTATTTAGATATTGTGTTGCGGCTTTTAGATAGATACGCGGTATTATGCTACCAATTCCATTTTATGTGTCCCTGTCCTGTCTAAATTACAATTTCAAATCAACGTGGCTGGATGCGAAATCTAAAACCCCTCTAACTCCATCATATCTTCATCCAACACCTCATCGTAATCGTAGTCCTGAGTCGTAGTTTGAGGTCTCTGCGCGGCCTCTTCCAACTCCTTGATCCGTTCCAAGTCCATTTTCTCTTTGTGTTCCATGAGATCTTTGTAGCCCCACGTACTGATTCCTTCTTGGTCCTTGGCTCGGAAAGGTTGTGCCATTGTTCTCAAGAATCTCCTTGCACTGCTGACAGCCATGTCGGTACTTAGATTTACATCGGCATCTGAGAGACCTTGACTAATCCACTTGGGGAGTTGCGCCTTTTTCTTTCCGAACCGGCGGTCAGCCAGAACCATGATTCCGTAATCGTCTTTACCTCGCAAGACTCGACCAAGACACTGTGCAGCATGGCGCATAGCATCGAAAGAAAGAAAGTCATTCTCCTTGATGCGGTATGTTTCTCGGAGAAACTCTAATCTGGCTTTGAGGATGCGTGACTCTGTGTACTGAAAGGGGACGCCGATACAGAGCACAGTTCGGCCGTATTGGTGATCGAAATCTATACCTTCGGAAACTTTTCCACGCGCGACACAAAGGAGTACAGCTCCTCTTCCATTGCAGCACGCTGTTCGATACGTCTCTAATGCCAACGAGGTTTCTTGGGCATCAGGGGTTTCCACCAGGATGAGTTTGTATTTCCAGACCTCATCTAGAATTCCCATGCCCTGCCACATACTGATGATGGATTCCATATAAAGGTAAGATGGAAAGAAGACAACCATGCCATCGGGTGTGATTTTGGCAAATTCTGTTAAAAGGCTGCCGTAATTTCTCACCACGCTTGGCTCGTTCCTCACTTGGAAACTCGTCGAAACTGATGCTTGGTCGCTCCCTCGTGTAACAATCATGGGCAAGAAGGATCTTCGAGCCAGTGTCATACTGTACGACTCCTGGATAACTGTTGGGAAGTCGAGCATCTTAGGATACATTTCCAAAGGTGAAATAGTTCCAGATGTGATGATGACGGAATAAAATCGGTCAAAAACCGGCCTGATAGCAATTGCAGCATCCAAACAAGTGAAATGCAGAATGGGATTGGGGACTTCAGCAGTATCAGACTCATATGGCTCCAAGATAAGAAGAAACCCCTTTTCGTAGGTCGCTACAAGTGTCGCAAACGTTGCGACTTCTTGAAGGGGTTGATAATCCTCGATATTGGTGAGCTCCAGAGTTCGGACCAGTGAGGTGAGCCGTTCAGCACAAAATCTCAATGGTTTTTTCTCGATAAAAGTATGCTCCTTCAAGTGACCGAGGAAGGAGAGAGGCGTTTCTGAAATGACTTGACGGACTTTCATTCGAGTCTGTTCTACGTTAGAGCGGCTGAAACCGGGCTTGGTAGGTCAGAAATTTACCTTGAGATACTCAATAAATCGTTTCAAGAAGGAGATGAAGTGTTCTGCCCTCCTGATATTTCCCGGTACGGCCTCCTTGAGAAGATCCTCGGGGAGTGCTACACCATAGTTAGAAAGGCTGACCAGAACATCGGTGAGAATAATTTATAGCTAACCAGGGTTTGCCATGAAAGCATCTTCATGTCGGGCTTCATCTGCATCTCGTAGTCCTTCCACAAGCTTTTGATACTCATTCTGCAGCTGTTCCTGATCTGTGTCTCGCATTTGAGCAATTCTAGTTTCCAGATTTTGGGCACCCCGGGTAGCCTTTCGTAGTGAGTCTTCGGTTATGTCTGTACTAAGGGCCTCGATGCAGACATTGTCAATGTTGTGGGCCTCGTCAAAGACGACAATGCAATCTTTAGAGAAATCACGAGAAACCCGCTCGGCAATCTTAGGATCAAGAAGATAGTGATATGAGAAAATGACGACATTGCAATATTGCATCTATATACCATCGTTAACACGTTCAAAGTATGGTCGGCTATATCGTGGTACATACCATACGTCGAGCTGTGAAGTATGGGCACTGCTTATGTTCCTCGCCGTAACGCAGAATATCGTCGAAGGACCAGACTCCATTTGGAATCAGATTGTGAGGCTCGAGGAGGTCAAGATTCTAACAACAAGAGATATTAGCTTTAGGGGACGAAGTTCAAGGCGGTATTTGTCATACATCATGGTAGACGCAAACATCAACACTTTCGCCTCGGTCTTTCTTTTCCTTAACAAAACCGGCTGTGAGGCTTCGGCATCGAGCATCGACTACAGAGCCGCTTTTTTCTCGTTTCACAGAAGGATGAAGACACAAGTTTTTTCGACTCGTCAAGCCGAGGCCACGGAATTCTTCCTCGTAACCAAGCTCTTCCGCTCGGTATTTCATGAGAGACTTCAATTCAACCAGTGCCTTTTCGATCTCTGACATGGTACCTAGCGGGGAGTGAATGTGAGTATGTGGTCAGGAATGCAAGAATGGCCCATTTACTTACGAGAGCAATAGATTAGTTTGCGTTTTTCAGGCATGTATTGCTGATAGGCGACGATGAGGGAAAGTAAGGACACGGTTTTCCCGGTGCCTGAAGGCATTTCTAGGACGCAATGACCTCCTGCATCCAGGGTCTCTAGCGGAAAGACGAGAAGTGTGAGCAAACATGATGAACCATAGATCAAAGCTTTGGAATTGGAGATGAAGTACTTTTGAGATCGCACATGTAGCTATGATGACATCTGGTTAGCCTTATCAGTCGCGTGCCTGAATATCGAGACGACTCACGCATATTGCTCTATTCTAGAAGGTTAGTTTTGACTAATTAAATTTGGAATGAAGCAAGGCAAGTGAACGTACCTGGATATATCCTGGGATATGGGAACAGGATGGGCAGATCACTAGGGCAAAGGTAAGCAAGACTACCAGGCAAGACTAATGGATCGGCCAGCAATGTCCTACTCGATATTGAACTTCATCGTGGCTTAGAGGATGGGCACCGGGGCAAGCCCTCGGTGATTTCCAAAAGTGTGCCGGGTGAATGGTTCATGCAGCGGTATGAGACGTGAGGCGTGGCGACAAGCTTTGAGGCAGGCAGGTGTCGCGAAGTCACGTGTTAATATGCAAGATCCTATCACTGATAAGTCAGCACACATGCGTGGTGGTGGTCAGTGCACCAGCCGTACTTGCATGGTGGGTCTGTTGTTTAGTGGAGGTCTGGTTAGAGCGATTGCAGGTTCTAAATTTGCCTGCTGGGAAGAGCTCTTGTACGCCGATACTGAGTGGCGGTACCTGAACCAAAATGGGGTTACTATCCAACTTGGGAAATGGGGCAGGTGAGCAAACCAGCACGGGCTTGTTGGTTTGGACTGTGAGAGGCGATTTTGAGTGGGGGCTACAACACATGCCATTGGTATCAAGGACAGCTGGTGGACCAGTGAGATGTAAGCTCATATTAATATTGACTGTTTTTAGCCTCAAGGGGATGCCAAACTAGTGTTGATGCACAAGTTGATGGCATTTGGGGCTTGTATGCAAGTTGTGGTAGATCCAAATTCGCTGTAACTAGCTGAACTGCCCTTACTGCAATTGACCCAGTGGCTGCGCCGTCACGACAGCTGAAAGAGCCCTGGAAGGGCTGAAGCGGGGAAACCATCCTTTGCGTTTGGAACAGTGTTAGCATTAGATCGAGGTTTAAACCTGTTGATGATTTCTCAGAGCTGAGAATCTTGGTGGGATGAATTAGCCACATTGGGGCAAGAGACACAGTAACATGGACGTTTTCAGGCCGAAGGATGGATTAGACCCAACATCTCGGAGAGACAGTGGGGGGGAAAAAAGCAGCATTGATTGAACTGTAAGTGGATGATTATTGTTATTTAGAAAATGACGACATTTAAAGGGCAATGCGGACTTGGTCCATCACTGTTTCACACCTTGAGCATTGTCAGACGAGGTAAAGGTCGGCCGCCCAAATGGTGGACGGTGAACGACTGCTTAATTAAGGTTTAGGATGAGAGATGGATCGAGAATTAACCCTTTGACGAGCGATGTTATCTTTTTTCTCCATCTTAACTGTGACAGATCAAAATAACCAGTATCTTGCATCAGCTTGCCGGTACCCCGGACTTTTCTACCTACATGTCCTTCAAAGATGAAGTGTGTTTTCTTGGGTCGAGATGAGCCGTAGTGGCGGGGACGCTAATGCGGAGGCTCGACTGACTTGGCGCCGCCTCCGCTGTGGTGGAGAGTCACCTTCCCACTCACCTCACAGCTAGGCTCATGGTCGACACATCGCCTCACATCAAAGATAACTTTTAGGGGAAAAGAAGCCAAATAGGTGCCGATATCTTCTATAAAAATTGGCAATGTTTACGATACACCGTCGAAATGAACCGTCGCCCTGAAATCTCCTCAATGTACTAAGGTCACATGCAGGATCCTGGCTTCCCCTTCCAATGCAACACGACCTAGAGACGTACAGTGTTAATGTGGGGGACAACAGCACTGTATGACCCAGACATGGCGCGCGCGGCAGGAGCTTCCCCGCTCATAATGCTTTAATCGGCCAATTATGGGCGAAAGCTATCGCCTCTTCCCCGCTTTCCGTCAACGCTGATTTGGTCTTATTGGTCTGTGCACGCAGTCATCAGCCACCATAGGGGGGTACTTGTTGGTCACTCACCAGTCACTGTCACCACTGCATACAGCATGGTCTCCCACCATAGCGATTCGCGGTCGATAACCCATGCATCGGCGTCAGTGAATGGCTGATTATCCATGTTGTTCTGGGATAATCTGGGCTTGCGTCCATGTCAGGAGTGTCTGGGACAGTACGACTGCACATCCGCACAATGCTCTAGTGTACAGTGCCTGTCTCATGGTCACACTTCCTTACTACCTTGCACGCCAACGCCAACACCACACTCACATTCTCACACACCTGGGCGCGAAGGTCTTATCAGCAATTCGCCATCTCCCGGTCGCCATCCGCCATCTGCATATTATTGCAACCAACAGACAAAGCACCTGCAACCACTAAACTATTTCTCCTCACCACAGTCTTCTCATCCATCGTGACCGGCTCTTCCTCTTCTGTCTTCTGCCTAGTACATCTTCTTTCTCTTTGGCTATTCCATACTCTCTCATCCTGTTTGTCATCAATCTCCGCACCAGAACACGCTGTGCCGTTATCTCTACTCCAAAACGTGACGGCATCAGAGGTTATCCACGGGCGGCTTTGGCCCGCTTCTTCTTGTGCGATCCCCTAACATTGCCTGCTTTCTCATGGGCGAGCAGGTTTGCCTCTCCTTCATCCTCTGTGCCTCCATTTGCCATCTGCATTCCTTGGCGTCATAGCTCTCCCAGCTTCGTCTCCATATTGCTCAGCCCACGCCTGCAATCCATCTTGCAATTCATCTCACCACCATCTTTGCCATCGTCACCTCTTGTCCAACCTAGCACAAGACACAAAACTTTGGTCCCGCACAACTTCGCGCCGATCCCCGTCTTTCATACCCCCCTTCTTTCATTCTTTCTTTCTTCCTTCTTCTTCATTCACCCAACCCCCCGCGCGCTCCTCTCTCCCTCTCTCCCTCTCTCAAATCCATTCATCTTGCTCGCCTTCGCTTTGGTGCTTCCTGTGGCTACTGCTATTTGTACCCAGTCGAGGCATGTGCAACAAGAGTCTGCATTTTGCAATAAAGAAACTGTGTGCGTTTTATATTGCTGGCCTTTTGCTGCATGTTCCAATCCCCTAACCCTCATTCAGTATCCTGGGGTTAAAGCTGGATATCATCATTGTTTGTGGCCCTGGAATCCCGCCGTACATATCATCATCATTGTGTTCTCTCCCCCACTAGCGCGCTCTACGGACACGGACAACGAACTCAACACCCACGCCACAAATCTTGCATCCTTGGCTATTCAACATTCGTCACTCCCGCTGATATGGCCACCATCGCTCTGCCTAGACCTATCCCACCTCATCGCCCCGAATCGACCATCACCCCGCCCCTTTCCCTCGAATCCGTCAATTCTTCCTCTTCTTCCGCGCAATGCTCTGTTCCCGTCCCGAACAAGCACATCCCCGTCTGTCCCACTGGACCCGCTCGTGCAGATGAGCTCAACACCCCACCACCATCACCGCGGAGCCTTGACCGCACGCAGCAGAAGTCCATTCTATACCCCACCGATGCCTTCAACAGACTAGAAAACGGGTCACTTTTTATCTTTGAGATAGATGCAAACCAGGCTGCTAAAGCGCTGGATTCCGCTTCTCGCCAACCTCTTCCAGACCCATCGCTCGTGTTCCCTTGGCTGCACGGTCTGCATCCTCAGAACCATGTCCAGCAAGCTTTTTTTGCTGCAAGAAGGCGCGCCCTGAGGAGGACCCCATCCGGCATTCGTGGTGTTACCGTTGTTAAGGCGGATGGCGTTCTCACATCATCTCGTCTTAAGGGTGCTGTAGCTCCCGATGAGGTCCTGCAGTCTGGCGAGGGCCCTGACTTTGTCGAGGCGGATCCCCGAGAAGGGTTTTCTGTCCGTAATTTCCAAATACAAACAGCAAAAATCGCGCGGACATCAGACATTATTGTATATGGCGAGGATTCGACCCAAACTCGTATGGTTGCCTGGGCCATCGCTACAGCGCAACATCGATGGCGTGAAAAGCAGAAAACTCAAGTCCCCAGCCTATTCGAATATCATACGTTTGTTTGCACGAGCTCGTTTAGCGACTTCGAGCAGAACCACCCAGAGATAGTGGCAATCAATTCCTCTGGATGCCTGACAGAAAGTGTCATAGACTTTTTCCATCAGGAGAGGCAAGAAATGTTGTACATGACGGAAGCCTCAGAAATTTCTCACAATGTTTTCATGGGCCCAACCCCAGCACCCCAGACTCTCGAAGAACAACAATATGACATATTGATTGAATGCAGCGATATGGGCCGACTTAATCCGCTAGCTCTGCAGTTAATCGCCGAGAGCCCAGATGAAGCTGGAAAACAGCGTGTTCTCGACTTCCCCTCTTCAGGTAGTGTTCTGCCACCTACCTGGTCTCATTCTGAGGCAGATGGTATACTTGAGACGTGCAAATGGATTTACCATCTTGCCCACGGCTCTTATCCTCAAATGGATGATGAAGTTAGAGATACTGACGCAGAAGGAGACTCACCCATGCCATCTACACCACAGCTGAGTTTCGAGGTCCACCCTCGAAAGATTCTTATTCATTGCCCAGATGGATACACGGAATCCACAATGTTGGGAATCGCGTACTTCAGCTATAGCACCGGAAGGCCTGTGCCGGATGCATGGCTAACTTTGCACACTGAGAAAAAGCGTAATTTCTTTGCGTACCCAACTGATGTGGCACTGCTTACAGCAATCACCCCAAGGCTCCTTCGGGAATCGCCCGTCTGTGTTGGCATGACATTGACTGAAATCACAACCCTGTCTCAAGATGAGCCCAGTTGGTGGTCTGGCTTAGATGGCTCATTCCCTAGTCGAATTCTCGACTACATGTATCTCGGAAATCTTGGCCACGCCAACAATCCCGAACTATTAAAAGCCCTTGGTATCACACAGATTCTCAGCGTTGGAGAAATGGCCATGTGGCGAGATGGATACACCGATGAATGGGGAGAGGAAAATATCTGTGTGGTGGAAGGGGTACAGGACAATGGTATTGACCCTTTAACGGAGGAATTTTCTCGATGCCTCGAATTTATCAGTAAGTCACTATAGTTTGCAGGCCACTAATAACGACACCTGACCCCGTTATTACAGATCGAGGACGGAAGAATGGTACAGCGACCCTAGTTCACTGTCGTGTCGGGGTTTCCCGCAGCGCAACAATCTGTATCGCTGAACTCATGCAAACCATGAAAATGTCATTCCCGCGAGCGTATTGTTTTGTGAGAGCTCGAAGACTCAATGTTATTATCCAACCGCATCTGCGATTCGCATATGAGTTGTTAAGGTGGGAAGAGACTCAACAGCAAGACGGCGATAAAAATGCACCAACCAAGAGAGAGCTTGAGTGGGGGGAGATCGCGCGCGAGATCGCTCTCATGAACAGTCCTTACTCTCGATAATTTGGACGCATCAGGAATGAGGGCGTTATGGGAAATTCATTTTATATGCTGAACAGCGCACAAAACGACGCACACTCTCAAACCGCCATGGTCTACGTAAGATCGCCGACAACCCAGTTCACTGCTTGGCGGGTGTCGATTCCCGTGGTACTCCAAGTACCACAGGACCGATGGTGGTTGGGTATTCATAGTTTTATCGCTGTGTGGATTGGCAGATTTCAGAATCGCGGATATGCAGGCGGCGTTCATCCTTCCGTTTAAGGTACAAAGTTTGGGCTTGTTTTGAGGGACTCGACCGAATCGGCTGCTGTTTGTGGGTGTTTATTTATAAGTTTAGCTATTATTTATTACTGGTGCCAGGTGATGCTGCATCCTTAGGATGTCGAAGCTGCGCCTTGGACGTGATTATGATTTTATGACAGCAATGGAAACGGCTGGGTTTTCTTCTCCAATACTTCATTGTCTATGAGACTGCTGAACGCAAAAGCTACAGAGTAAGGAAGCAGCGAACAAGGAGAAAAAAACGACAAGACCCGACAAATCCCCTTGTAACCTGGAAGCTCCAGTACTGTGATTACTACAATAATCTACCTCAAGGGTAGATACAATCAGTGAATGACACGCCCCCAAGAGTGATAACATGAAAAAGGGTATTTATGGCGGCTGGTTTCCCTGCGATGGAAGCCGAGATTACAAACATGAACTCCGTAAACGTAAACGCCTTCTTTGATGTGGTGAGTATTCTCAACATGAAAATAATTTAGAACTTTGATAAGCATTGATTGACATCGAATCGGAGAATGCTTAACTCCCATATGCTGAGGTGTCGCTCTTATCGTCCCCTTCGAGGACTCTGTTGTTGGCATGCAGTCAGTGAATAGGTCCGTGAACTGTTGTATGGAACAGTTGTTATGCAGACTTACGAGAATTGTTTGATGAGATAACCCTCACCACCCTGCTCCATATCAATGTTGTAAACATAGAAGCCACCATCACTGGTAACTACCATGACCTGGGGGCTGCTGCTACTCATCGCTACAACACTGCGAAGTGGACCAGCTGGTGATTCGCTCGCGCTACGTGATGTACCGGATGCTGTTGACTTAGGTATTTTTATGTATGCAAAATCCCTCAAAGGCTCCCACATCTCAGTGACAGACTGTGGTAAATACGAGCCCATTACCCCAGCGACCCCGCGGCCCATGATTTGCGACGAACGCCGGAGCATGCTGCTAAACGAGCCACTCTGCCTTCGGTGGATCACACCATTGTTGTCAGCTCCAATTCCAGTGCCAGTCACATCCTGGGCATCGCTCTTCGGGGAATCAGCTGCGCCACTCCCCGGGGATTCCGTATCTTCATGACTTCGGGCTCGTGACCATCGATCTTGTCGCGGAGAAGAAGGTGACTCAATCGGTGCACCAGCGGGCGTGGTATTCCCTGGAGGAACACCAAGTCGGAAGATGTGGACTGTGTCTGAAGTGGAAGAGACGCATAAGAGTGTAGAGCTGAGGTTAAAAGACATGCTATAGATGGTAGATGGGTATGTTCCACGTCGGAACTGGTATAGCTTTTGGCCCCTGGGTACGTTGAACACCCGAATGATGGTTCCTGTTTCACTTGCTGTAGCGAGTAGAGTTCCTTCGTTGTTGAGACAAATACAGCAGAGAGGGGATCGATGAGCCTCGATAACATTTACTGCCTTGAGTGTCAAAGTGTCGAAAACCAGCACTTCGCCGGACGTCGGGGGAACAAAGGTAGACTGAGGAGGGGCATGAGCGGGACGCCGCGAGTCCGCTTCTTCGCGCGGCTTGGGGAGTGGATAGGCGATGTAACAGTTCTCGGACGATGGGGATAGAGCGCAAATGGCAGATGGGTTCGGGGATGTGGCAATGGTATGGAGAAGGCTCATATTGCTAATGTCGTACAGGTATATTTCTTCCTCGAGGACAACGGCTAGGCGCTTGCGGTTTAGTCGGACGGCTAATACGGCAGAGGGAAAGGTTAATTCGCATATGATGGAGGCTCTCTATGTATACATTAGTTGACTGAGCGAGAATGGGCTCCAAGAGGTGTCAGCAAACCTTCGTGTTCTGGATAATAAGGTGACGGGGAGAAAGGATAAGAGCAACGAGAGACGTCGAGAAGAGCATTTCAATAATCGCGATGTTGCCGTCATCGCTGCTGAATATTCGGGAGAAAGGATCTGTGTGGTAGATTCGAAAGCCTTTGGAGGTACCTTCTCAAGAGGAAAAGAAAATAGTTAGCCAGTGTGAGGGCAATACGACGACACAACAAGACGTACCAACAGCGAGACAACTGTGGTCTTGGTTGAAGGTGATGAAATTGAGCGCAGGGTTGGCCATGGTCCCAATATTGGCCTCCTGTATCAGGAATTGGACGGATTTCTTGGATATGATGTGGTTTGCCGAACTGAGTAATCGCAACGTGGTTGCTGAAGGTATATATATGTAGAGGCGATTCAGAGGAGTTTAGGAGGCAACCTCAATCGGTTCGATTCGGCAGCGATGGAACCGAGCCGGACGCGTCGTATGTATCAACGAGAGCGAAGCGTCAGATATGAGAAGGCATGCGTTCAAAGTTGTTCAGTTTGACAGAGTCGACTGGCGGAGCTAGGCAGCTGTCACGAGGTTGGGAGCACGAGGGCGCGCCAACAGCGGGAGCGTCACGCACGGCTTGATGATACAAGGGGTCGTGCGGGACTGGATGGTGGGTGCTGAACAAATGAAGAAATCGGATGTGATACGCTGTGTGGACCCGTTGTCGATAAAATCGCGTTGGGAAGAGGAAAGATGAAGCGGCACGGTGGTTGATGGGAGCAACTAGCAAGGTGATAGACGATGACGGAGCTGGGAGAGAGCTGGTGGGGGTGCTTAAGTGGAGGCGGAGGAGGGGGAGAGTTGGCCCGTTCACGCTGCAAGCAGTACCTGCCCGTGCTTGCAATTAGTCGCGTCTTGGAATGTACCGTCTTGAGTGGGCTTTGGGCCCTCTCTAGCCTCAGACCATCATTTTGAGGCACATGTAAAAAACTACTTTTCTCACACATGATATCTCAAGATCCACTCAAGCAACAATTTGGTCACTCATTACGAAAAGGCGCTCTGGCTCATCCTGCAGCTCAAACCCCGAATCGTGACGGTATTTATCGTTTGCGATGGCGTCATTAACTCCCAAAAACCCCTTGTCTGCGCGACAGTCCAAGTCGCAGGCCCTTGACGACTTGATCATGGGCGTAAGTGAAGTAGATCTTTTTTTTTTTGGCGCGGCCCATTTTTACCTGGTGGCACCCCTATCGATAACCAGGCACATTGCTGAGAAGGACAAACGTATAGACAAATAGTAGTAGCATCGTCTCCAAGCGAAGTGTGGAAAGGCTCTATTATCCCAATGAAGCCCATTTCTTTCGCTACTTTGTCACCAAATTTCAGAGACGCGCCCCGCTAATCAATCGTGGATACTGGCTCAGGCTGAGAGCCATTGATGTCATTGTTCATCAATTTCTCAAATCATCCTCATCTGGTCAAAAAAAGGTGGTTGTCAATTTGGGTTGTGGGAGGTGAGTATCACAAATGTCAAATGTAACATAGTAGGCTGACAGTATCTCGAAAGTGACGTTCTTCCCTGGCAATGCCATACTCGTTACAAGGACGATTGCGAGAACACGGTTTTTATTGACATTGACTATCCGGATCTAATGCGAAAAAAACGCTCGATTGTCCTAGGCACACCTCAGCTACGTGAGCTCCTCGGATCCGACCCTATTATTAGTGAACACGACACAGACCAAGTGCTTCTTCGGAGTGAAAAATATTGCCAGCTTGGTTGTGATCTGAGAAAGCTCGATGCCCTCCGCCAATGTCTCGAAACCTTTCTCCCTTTGTCTGAGTGTTCAGTATTGTTCGTTGCTGAGGTTTCCATCACGTACATGGACACGGAATCGGCGGATGCTCTCATCCACTGGGCCAGTTCAATCGGCCACGGTTGGTCCTATCAAGTTGATGCAGTTTGCTTGAATTGAAGAAACTGATATTAAATAGCTGAATTTTGTTTGCTCGAACAAATTTTGCCCAGCGGGGCTGATCATCCCTTCGCCAGAACGATGTTGAGTCATTTCAACAAGCTCAACACCCCGCTCAAATCCGTTCATAAATACCCTACCCTGGAGAGCCAGCGCTATCGATTTAGGGATAGGGGGTGGAATCAAATTGGCATCTGGGATCTCTGGGAAGCTTGGAATTCTGGATATTTCCTGAGTACTTCTGAAAGAATTGCTCTTGACCATGTTGAGCCGTTTGACGAATGGGAGGAGTTTGTTCTTTTTGCTCGACATTATTTCGTCATGTACGCAAAGGTTGTTCCGATTCCCATCACACACCCAAAAACCGATCCGGGAAGGCCAATTTCTCAACCATCTCTTAACTTATCTATCAAACGCTACGAGCCGTCTACTCCAAAACGCCGATTTGGGTCTTCCATGATAGCCACAAACCCCGAAGGACAACATTACGCCATGCACGCTTTTGGAATAGGGTCAAATGGCAGAGTTCCATCTTGTGATGTGTATACTTTAGAAGGAGCCTCCATTTCGTTGGACTTGTCTCCTGTTGGTCCATCGGCAAGAATGTGCCATACAACCACGGATCTTGGGCCTTTTGGTGTGCTTCTCGTGGGTGGCCGTGCCTCACCCACCAGTGCCTTGTCAGATTGCTGGATATTGAAAAAGGATACGAAATTATGGGAGAAAACAT
The DNA here is from genome assembly GCA_013403855.1 of Calonectria honghensis. NCBI lineage: Eukaryota > Fungi > Ascomycota > Sordariomycetes > Hypocreales > Nectriaceae > Calonectria > Calonectria honghensis. The sequence goes on from VTGB01000022.1 coordinate 909,984, forward strand.
ACGATTTGCCTTATCCATTGTTCAGGCACACTACTGTCCGATTGAGAGGCTCAAGTCTTGTACTTGTATTTGGTGGGAAGATGGGGCCCTCGCAAACGTCATCAGCCTTCTTTCTTTTCCACCCAACCAAGGGCTGGGTTCAATGCGAAACATCCAGTCCATTGCCAAACACTGTGTTCGGAGCTGTGGCCGTCTCATCTTTAGAAGATTCTCAACATGTGTCGAGGGTGTTTAACGGATTGTTTTCAGGAGGAATTACCCAAGAGGGAAAAATTAACACAAAAGTTTATCGATGGAGGCTTGACATTACTGGGACTTCAGTAAGTTATTCGCTTTGACACAACTTGAAATTGCGCCAGGACTGGTCTGAGAGCAGGTTAAAATAGTTACACTAACGCCCAATCTGCAGCCCTTGTTGAACTTTGAGGAAATCCAAGATTTGGGGAAGCTAGGCGATGGCTTATCGGTATTTGGTGCTCAAACTGCCGAAACTAGTTCTTACACTGCTGTTTGTGGTGGAGTAGGATGTGACGCATCTTCTCAAGGCCAAGATGTAGCTCTTGTAAAGCTGGCAGGCGAGTTGCAGGTTGACTTGTCCAGACCATCCAAAACTGATACCATCAAATGGCCCTTGATGATTGGATCATCGGTTATCTCCTTCAAGGATCAACTTTTCCTCGTAGGTGGAGGCGCTACGTGCTTCTCCATGGGTACTTTCTGGGAAACTGGCTCCTATGCGATCAATACCTTCAGCATTACAAGTGACCAATCAGGCCCAGGAGGGCTGATCGGAAAACATGCGGGGTTCCGCTACTTGGATTCCCCCAAAGTTACGCATGCTGTCGCGGATCTCACAAAACAGACCGATTCAGTGACAGAAACTATACTGACAAATATTCCTCGGCTCAAGTTGGGTTCAGAGGCGGAATTTCGTGAGATTTTGCGAAACAGAAAGCCAGTTATCATTGAAGATCTTCGGTTCGGCGGTTGCGTTGAGGATTGGTCTCCTGAAGGCATGGTCAAGCTCGTGGGAGAGACCAAAGAGGTGAGCTCTTCATGATGATTTTTTTGTTGGATTTGGAAGGTAACACGGCACTGCAGGTGATTGTGCATGAATGCCAAATGGATACAGAGAAGATGGATTTCAACTCAAAAAACTTCCGATACGTGACAGAGAGCTTTGGAGCATTCATGAAGAAAGCTGAGCGTGGAGAGAGGCTGTATTTGCGTTCCCTCTCAGAACATAAGCCATCAGAGTCTCCAGCCAACATCAACGATGACTTCCCATCACTCGCTGCCATCTGCCACCTCCCACAGGAACTTGGCTATGTTATGGAAAATCTGTTCAGTTCGGTGCTGAGAGTTTCGGGGCGGGTGAACATGTGGCTACATTACGATGTGAGTTGAATTGCTTTAGCTGGTGACATCTGAATTCAAGCTTACGTGCGTGTGCGCGGTGTTTTAGGTGATGGCAAACATCTACACGCAAATTCGAGGCTCGAAGCGTATGGTGCTATTTCCACCCACGGATGTTAACCAACTAGCGTTTGCCCCTGGGGCGTCAAGTTCGAGTCTGGATGTTTTTTCTGCATTGGAAAAGCAGGGACTTGCAGGGACCCACCCCCACGAAGCCCTGCTCAGGGAAGGAGATGCGCTCTTTCTGCCCGCAATGTGGTTCCATACAGCGACACCTACGGCAGACCTTAGCGTCGCGGTAAACTACTTCTTCCGTGACTTAGAAAATGGGTACTCGCCGGGACGGGATGTGTATGGAAACAGGGACCTTGTGGCGTATGAGAAGGGGAGGCAGGAGGTGACACGGATCGCAAAGGGATTCGATCGGTTGCCCCCTGAGATCCGACAGTTCTACCTGTCGCGACTCGCGGATGAGCTATTACACGAACAGGTACAGTAGCTGATGGGCTTGGGTGGCCACGACACCGAAAGTGGTTGGTACGGGATTACTGAGTGATGCACCCAAGGGCACTGGCGCCGGGCCACTAACGACGGAACTGTCAGACTCAAGTATCCGCTTTGAACGATTGGTCTTGGGTTTTACGATTCCTAGTATTATCTGATTAGGTGTGATATACGCGGTTGACGTGAAATAGAACAAAGGTCGCAAATATCATGGGTTTACTGTTGGCAAAGCAAAAGGGAAACTTGTAGAAAGAGAAAGATATGAAGAGAGAGTGAATAAAAAAGCCTATGCCATATAATTGCTTGAATAATTGACACATGCGAGAAAACGGCAACACTGGTGACTCGTTGGGCGAATAGGCAGTCAATGCAACGAGGAAATGTTCGTTCACCAAACAAGATCAAGTGAGGTTCAGGACTGGATTCTAAATGGATAAAAGTGGAGGCGGGTAAAACACCCGAGCGGAGAGCAGAGCCGTTAGCTTGCGGGTGGTGCGTAGGGGCTCGGACATTGCACAGACTGGGCTGGCCTTTGGCGAATTTAGTGATGGCTGTGGTTGGGGAGGCAGAGAACGGACAAAGTGGCCGATATTATGTTATCTGAGAGGGAAAGCCACTTAATCGCCACGCCCAGGTCGACGAGGTACCATGGCAGGATTGGGTTAGTGGTGATTTGGTTGCGCATCGAGCCCAGCCCTGCACTGGTGGCCATTGGGAATGGCGGAGAAAAATGGAGGGCGAAGGGGGGAACTATGTAAGGGCGTGGTCAAAGAATATGGAAGCGAAGTTTTTTTTTTTTTTTTTTTTTCGATGGCTGGCATGTTCCGGCGTTGTGAAATCTTTCCCAGTGGGGATTTAATGGCTGTATGGCTAATTACTGCTAAATGAAGTTTATAGCCTGGATTTTGACTGAGATGCTGAGAAAGGCAATATGAGAAGGCGTCTGGCGCAATGCTGTGGTGGGGGCAAGAACTACGGTGACGTGACAGCACAACTTCTGATTTGCATCGTACTAAACCTCATTCGTTATTCCCATATATTTTCTTTTGTCTGACATTTCACGAACTTAATCCGGTAACATCGCCGTGGTGAGAAACAGTAAAAGCAAAACAAGGAGAGACAAGAAGGAAAGGACGAGCGAGTGATGACGTTTGTTTGTGCGGTGCGTGAGAAGCTGAAAGAAGAAAAGCAAGTAAGGCGGAAGTGGCGGAGACAAACTTGGTCTCTGCTTTCTTTTTACCTTTTTGTTTCCTTGGTTCAAACAAACGACCTCGTGTTTCCCAGGCAAATACGTTGCGGGCTTAGTGCTTGGGGGCGGTGTGGTGGGGGGCTTGACAGCTGTTGCACCAGGGGAAGGGACTGGTATTCGCTGATTCGATTCTTGCACAGCGGCGCTTCGGGTTACTGGACTAAAATCCGGCTCACAGTCGCCGGCTAGGGGTCGGTAGCTTGGTGGACGGACGGGGAGACGGCAAGCTGCGCAAGTATTCTAGGCCGCGGTTTCACTATGTTGGCGATGATCGAGACCAGAATACCGGCCGTAAAAGAGACCAAAATGACGGGCAAAAAGAGTTCAGACGGACTGCCTTTTGCTAGAGGGTTAATTTGAAAAGTTTAACCCTTCCATTAATTAACCCGCCATTCGTTTTGTTTCTTTTGCAGGCACGGTAGTGATTTGACTGCTCTCTGGCCATGTCATGACATGGATTTCACGCCTGTCTGTCTCATCTGTCAAAATGAATGGATCCACATTTGAGAAAGGCCAGCAGAACAAGTGAGGCCTGGACTTCAATAGCTTGACTAACCTCCCGGCAACCAAGTCGACAGCCTAATGTAAAAACAGCGAGGAGAAGTAGCTCCGACGAGGAGAGGGAGGGAAGGGAACAAATAACGCTTGCCTGAAATGAGTCAAGCTGACATGCAAAGACTTGCTCCCTCAGCGATCGGATCGATAGGTCCCTTGTTAGCCCCGGTTGCTATCGGTGTCTGTGCATTCATCGTCGTAAATGTAAACGGGAGCCATTCATCCATGTCGAAGTGAGACATTGCTGCAGGTGTGAGGAGGGACGGGAGGACCTGCTCGCGCCCATGCGAGACCTGGGATGTTCGACTATTGCAACGCGCCTCAACGCGCCTCAGCGCGACTCGAGTTCAGCACTGGTCGTTGGCAATGCTGTTAGCTCCTTTGACCTACGTGTTTGGTTGCAGCCAGGCCGTCACACCACGAGGCAAAAACAACGAGGGGGAACAAGGTGTTGACAAGCATCGCTGACCGAGTGATCGTTGGACCAGGCCGGGAACAGGAAGGTAAAAATCCCTGGCTAGCCATGCCGTCAAAATTTCTCAGGGTTTCAGGACCAGGGAGAGGGACTGCCGGTGGCCAGCCATGTACGCCTCATCCCCCCCCCCAAAACGCCCTCCATTCAGGTACCGCTGTTGCGCACTGACAAAATGGTTGAGATGGCTTCCCGCGATTCCCCGTGCAAGCCAGCATCTGCAGGTCCTCATTGAGCAATCTCCCGCTGCAATCGCACATGTGCGGCGGCATTGGTTCTGCTCTGTGGCTTCCCCGCCGTCGCCGCCATCGTGTTTCTCATGGGCTGAATTCTGCGCGAATCGCCAATTCCCGGCATCTCGGCGTTTTCAGACCATCAAAAGGATCAATTGCCAGTGGGAACGCGTGGAGGAATGGTTGAACTGGCAAACACCTCCCCTGCACGGTCAACGTTGTGGGTCTGCATGGGCCCCGTCGATAAGAGACCCGAACGCCCCGAGATCGTAGATGACTGTGGGCCTTGATCGCCGTTGCAACGACATCGTCAATCAATCATGACCACAATTTCGTTAGTAGCGCCCCCGAGTAAGACCGATCCCTCTGGCTCTGTCAGTCAGATTTGCCACCTCGTTGCGCCATGGACCCCGCGACCCACCCAGGAGATTCTCATTGCTGCTAAATCAATCTCAAACGGTGTCTGCCCTGGGTGGCTTTCCACCACGATCTAGTGATCATTGCGTCCTTAGCGTGCCATCCTGCTTCCCGACTCCCCCGTTAAGCCACGTCCAGGGTCCAGGGTATTCCCAATCCCCGCCAGCGCTAGTTTGGTTGGTCGGCTCTCCGAAACCATGCCTCCGTTGGATAGGCACCTCTGTCTAGCGGCAGGGCTGGGGCAAAAACCGAGGCCAGAACAAAGCTCCCTGTCGCGCGTGCTCGCGGCTGGCGCTCCTCGGCTTGGCGGCGCATCAGTTTACAGGGTTTCCATCTTGTTGTCCAGGCTGGCACTAGCCAAGGGAAGGGCCCAACGTTGCTGCTAACATCTCGGCCCCATGTCACACTTCTGTCTGGAGCCTCGACCTGTGCAAGGGTCATCAGCGCCTCTCAGCTGAAGCCGTCCTAGCCTCCCGTCCTAGCCCAAGAGCATCGTGTAAACTCCACCAGAAGCAAGGTCTTGTCTGCGGTTGCAAGTAGTATTAGTACTCAATGGATCCTGCTTTCCCACAATTGATTCTTGTCATGTCTCGTTGTACCCGGCCAAGTACGAATTACTCTTCTTCCCTAGAGGGCATCATCGTTGGGAATCGCTGGCCGACAACGGGCCCTCCTTCAGAATGAATTCCTCCCAGGATCTTTTCGACCAGTATCATGGTAAAATCGTCCCTCAAAGTTATAACATCGGCTTTGTTGCCCTCAGTTATGTTGTGAGCTTCATTGGTTCGGCGTCAACACTCGAGTTGATGAACCGCCGCACCGGCTTTCGAGGGCTCTTTAACCAGTACGCATTCATTCGCTTTTACCTTTCATCTCTTATTTTTTCCCCGCCCCATGTATCATACTGACATCGTGTAGTGCCCTTCTTGTGGGTTCGGCCGTTACTATGGGTGGCATTGCCATCTGGTGCATGGTAGGTCATGTGGTCTGTCTGCTTCATGTATTCAACTGGGCTCATCTATTCAATAGCATTTTATCGGTAACCGAGCTATTGACATAGCAGATGGTCAACCTGACCTACAAGTCGCATACTCGAGCGGATTTACGGCTATTTCCTTCTTTATTCCTATTCTTGTTCTTCTCGCTGCCTTTATGGCAGTCGGCTCCGGCAGCCAGGTCTCTTGGTTGAGAGTTTGTCTCGGTGGGTTTCTTTGCGGCACTGCTGTCTGTGGCATGCATTACATGGGCAACGCTTCGATAGCCAACTACGTTTGCGTCTACCGGCTTCCTTTTGTCATCGCTGCAGCTATAATCGCTGTGGTGGCTAGTATTGTCGCTCTTGCTATCTTCTTTGTATATCGAGCTCTTTGGGCATCTTCCTGGTGGAAAAGAGCAATCTCTGGCGTTATCCTTGCCGGTGCTGTGACTGGAATGCACTATTGTGCTGCTGTAGGAACAGAATTCCGTCTGGTTCAATACAAGCCAGAGAGCGCCGAGCCTTCTCGAAGCGCCACTGTCATCGTTGTCATCTGCCTGGTAAGTCCTCCCATGGTCTCGACTATTTGCAACGTGTATTTACTAATACTGTAACAGTCAGTCGGCGCCTGCTTCATCCTTGCTGGATCTGCTATCCTGCGGGCTAGAAGCATGAGAAGAACAGCTCTCCGGGCTCAGCAGATCACCCTAGCGGCTGCTGTATTTGACAAGAATGGACGGCTTTTGGTCAATAACGACGGATTGGTTCCCTCTGCGGTTGTCACTGACTCTTTCTTGGAAAAGGTGAGATGCTCCGTTAATATGCTACAGTTTCACGTCTAACTTGAGTAGCATTCAAAGGAGGGTTTCAGCATCTCACACCCCATGTTCCACTGGATGTTCCACGCCTCCCGCAACTGGAGAAGCATTTCTAACCTATTCGGCGGAATGGGGCAGCATTTGGCCATGTTGCCGCGCGATGGTCGTGAGAAGACTGGGGGGCTTGATATTCGACTCATTGATGATCATGGCGAAATGATTCAAGACTATGAAGTCATTTTTCGGGAGCTCTTTTGCATGGCAGCCTCTTCTCTAGCTGATCGTCTGAAAGACCATGTCACAAGTGTAGGCGTACTTTGGGATGAGATCCTGCCCACAGGAGCTGCTGGAAAGAAGAATCGAGGGCAGCTGCAGAAGAATAACTCGAGGAAGAACAGCACAGACCATGGTTCTATGACAGATAGTGGGTTTGGTGCCGACATGGCCGAGAAAGGCCTCGGCGTTTGGGAACAAGAGTACTCTCGTGGCTCTCTCATGTTCTTGGTTCGCCGAGTTGAGTCGGATCGAGAAGCTGAACGATATGCGGCGGCTGGTTATCGATTTGCCGAACCGCACCAAGTTAGCAACATTATTCGGTCGACTATGCAGATCAAAAGCCCCGGATTCGAGCAAAAGCTTCGCGACATGGCCACATACGCGACCAGACAGCAGATGAACCTCCCGGGTGTCCATCTTGGCTTCTTTGCTATTCGAGCTCGCCCCAACACACTCGGATTTGAGGTTCTGGTCCGAAGAGGAGCAAGGAATATGCTACCGTCTCTCGCGCTCCCTCTGGATTCCCTCAAGGATTGGCAAATCGGGTTTCTCAAGCAGTTTGAGAATAAGACAGTGCCCGAACTGCTTCGGTCTCTAGAGTCAGGAGACTACACTCCGCAAACGCCAAACCAGACCAAGTACGCAGGACAACTAGTAGACACTATCAAAGCACTCCGGGAGTGGAGCCAAGAGCCATTGTTTGAGGACGCCACACTCACTTCAACTGTCGTCCAGGTCCCGTCTATGGCTGATGAGAGCTCAGGCCAATCGGCTATGATCACGATGCGTTTGGTCATTCCTATTCACGCAGTCATCACCACTCCGAGGTGTGAGTTCGTCCCTCTGAGCTTCTTCCGAATGTACCAAGTTCCTGCCAGGTTTCGTCATGAGTTTACTCGTGGCGTCCATCAAGAATTCGGGCCCGTCATCAAGAAAAGCGAGGGTAAGATTCAGGAGGCCCAGGCTATCGCATCAGGCCAGCGATCATCCCAGTGGTGGGCGGGTGGCCGTCGGAACCAATCTGTTTCTAGTAATCTGGTACCTCCTCCTGGAATTGACGGTCACCGGCGAGGGTCATCCCATGATTCCGTGCGCACAGGATCAACGGTGGACCTGTGTCCAAGTAACACGGTGGCTCGAACCCGCTCAATGGATTCGAGCGCTTCAACATACCCGTCCCCGCTGGATTCACTACCAACACCATCGTATGGGGCTGGCGGTATCCTGGTCTTTCAAGAGATCCAGATTGATGTTGAGGATGGTAAAAAAGGAGGGACGCAACTGGAGAACACATCAACACAGGATTCAATTGTGAGTGAAGTGATATCGACAAAAGTGGGCATGGGAGCAGGCATCGAGATGCAGACTGTCAACCAGTTGGCAACAAATGTCCAAGTCGGACAACGGGAGTCAAGCTTGAAGCGAGGGCGTCGCGGGGATGTGAGTCAGGTATCAACATTTGTTGATGTGTTAATGGCCGAATGCGTCGATAGCCGTTAGAGTAACGACCAAATGCGCAGGCGCAAACAAGCAAGCGTTTATTTTGTTCATGTATATATATGTTACTCATTTCAGAGGACGAGGCAACAGCCTTGCACACGGAACAAGGATGGAGACGCGCCGCGATGGGATGGGGTTGATGTGAGGAACATGGAATAGATGGTGAAACAGCTGTACGATTGTCAGGTTTGATACATTTTATCACATGCCTTGAAGAGAAGGAAGCGGCGGACAAAAAAAGAGATACCCAGCATGGGCATGATGCACCATGATGCACAATAGGATAATGATTAATAACGCCATGCTCTTTGCGGTAATGATCAAAGGAGACCAAAGTGTGAGGACCGAGTGAGTTATTGCTTTGCGTGATTAGATGAAATAAAAGGATAGCAGCTGAAGATGGGTGATCAGGAGGGGAGGATAGGGCATACGAAGCCGGATATGGCTGAAGATGGATCAAGTTGAGGTTTTGGGGGCCAAGTTTGGGGGCGTGTCGCATTGCTCGCAGAAAAACAATAGATGCGGATGATGGGGGAGAGGTGGTTAGATAGGACGGAATCGCGATTCCCCCAGACTTACTTGGCATTCATTGACCTCTCAGAAAGTGGCTCATCATTCGTATCGTCCCCTGATTTTGGTCTACTCCAGACATTCCATTCTCGACAACATGGCTAAGTTGGAGTGTCTTGGCTAGGCCTTGATGGCCTCCTCGGCACGTGAGGATATATGCTGAAGAACAGCAGAGGCACCGACCCCTCAAATCACCAAATCCCCTCCCCCAAAGACAAGGATAGCGGAAAGCGATCCCCCAAAATTTCCCCAACGAGCGGCTTCGGGTCCGCACTGAAGTCCACGGCCCCATGCCAGATCGGCCATCGCATGCCAACATCTGGCCGGCAAATATGGACCCTCGATGAGCCGGTCCCGTTAACCCATCCCCAATGCTACGTTCAACACCAATTGGGGTGAAAAATTGAGTTGACATGGAGGAGCGACCGGATTTGCCCGCAATTAAAGTCATCAATTATCCGCGCCGTGCATGAGCTACGGGGTTGTTTGGTGGGTGAATCCAAGCCCGCACAAACCGCCTGGACTGGGCCACCAATACCCGCCCCTTTCGTCATGGCGAGGTATGTGCTAGTCTAGAAGCTCGTCGGAGTTGACACACATCCAGTTTTCTGCGGACCTTTCCTGTCCTGCTGTAAGCCTTTCTTCTTATTTTGCTGACCCTCTTCCCCCCTCCCCTCCGTCATCCGCGCTCTCCGGTGTCTGCCTTGCTTCCCTTGTCTCCCTTTCTTCTGACTGCACTCTTTCGCTCCCTTCAGCCAACTTGTCCTAGAGAGCCTTTTTGGAGGCGCGCCTCTGCGCCTTCGCGCCCGTCTTCTCTTGCAATCCGCACAGATTTGCAAGTCTCTCATGCCAGTAGTCTCCATCAATACCCTCTCTCTCCAACATCGCAAGTACAGAAGCTCTTTTTATACAGGCAGCCCAGTTTCGCCTCTGGTTCCGAATTGAACCCCTCCATATCTAGCTTCTCTGCGCCCTTGCGGCCCCACGTCTCGCCATGTCATCCATCGCAAAAGTTCGATCTAACCTTCGTCGGTTCCTGCTTCCCGGTGCCCTCGCAACTACCGGCGCAATTCTCTTATACAGCTACCGCCCGCGAAATATCCCCGGCTCGTTATCACCAGCTGTCCCACCCCCAACTCTCAGTGCCGATGGAATATTCAATCTACCCCGTTTTCCGCGTGTGAAGCGCCGCGACGAGCAATTGACCGATCTGCGCAACAGCTCCCGATCTGATGCCGTTGAATTTGACATGCTCGTAATTGGAGGTGGTGCGACTGGTGCTGGTGTTGCTTTGGATGCCGCTACCCGTGGCCTCAAGGTTGCCTTGGTTGAACGCGATGATTTTAGCAGTGGCACGAGCAGCAAGAGCACAAAACTCGTTCACGGAGGTGTGCGTTACCTTGAAAAAGCCGTCTGGAACCTCGACTACAATCAGTATCAACTCGTCAAGGAAGCTCTCAAGGAACGCAAGTACTTCTTGCAGACTGCCCCTCACCTGAGCTCATGGCTCCCCATTATGCTTCCCCTTGATAAATGGTGGAAAGCTCCTTACTATTGGGCTGGCACCAAATTTTACGACTTCCTTGCTGGTAGCGAAGGGATCGAGAGCTCATATTTCTTAACTCGTAGCAAGGCACTTGAGGCTTTCCCTATGCTGAAGCAGACCGACTTAGTTGGTGCATTAGTCTACTACGACGGTGCGCACAACGACTCGCGAATGAACGTCTCCATTGCTATGACTGCCGCCCTATATGGTGCTACTGTCATGAATCACACCGAAGTCGCTGGTCTGATCAAGGATAAGGAGGGCAGGCTTTGTGGTGCCAAGGTCAAGAATTTGATTGCTACCAAAGATGGCCGCCCTGTCGAGGAAATAATTGTCAAAGCGAAGAGTATTATTAACTGCACTGGGCCGTTTACTGATTCCATTAGAAAGATGGATGACCAAGACTGCAGAGACATTGTTGCCCCCTCTTCAGGCGTTCATGTTATTCTTCCTGGTTATTTTAGCCCCGGTAAAATGGGGTTGATTGACCCTTCGACTTCTGACGGCCGTGTAATCTTCTTCCTTCCCTGGCAGGGAAACACGATTGCTGGCACCACGGACTCACCCTCCAGCATTTCACCTAACCCACTACCTGACGAAAAGTCGATAGAGTGGATTCTAAGCGAGGTCGGACATTACCTCTCCCCCGAGATCAACGTTCGACGGGGCGACGTCCTGGCTGCGTGGTCCGGTATTCGCCCTCTTGTCAAGGATCCGAAAGCTAGGAACACCGAATCGTTGGTTCGGAACCATTTGATTGACATCTCCTCATCCGGTCTCCTCACATGCGCCGGTGGAAAGTGGACAACGTACCGTCAGATGGCCGAAGAGTGTGTCGATGCTGCGATTGACGAATTTGGTCTCGAGCCCCGGCCTGTGACTAATGCTCCGCGAGTGAGTGGTACTGAGATGGTTGACGATGGCGCCATTCTTAATGGCACATGCCAAACCCACAAAGTGCGCCTCATTGGTGCACATGGTTATAGCAACACACTATTTATTCCTCTGATCCAACACTTTGGTGTCGAAACTGAAGTTGCCAAACACTTGACTGAATCATATGGCGACCGTGCCTGGACTGTTGCCGCCCTCTGCAAGCTGACCGATAAGCGATTCCCCGCTCGTGGTGAACGCATCTCTCAGCTGTATCCTTTTGTTGACGGCGAGATTCGCTACGCTGTCCGATATGAGTATGCCCAGAGTGCGGTCGATGTCCTGGCCCGTCGCACTCGATTGGCTTTTCTCAATGCCCAAGCTGCTCTCGAAGCCCTCCCCAATGTTATTGACATCATGGCCGAGGAGCTCAAGTGGGACCGTCGTCGACAAGACCTAGAGTGGAAAGAATGTACGTGATCCCTGACACTCCTGCCTAAACGTAATCATGTCCATATTCACTCACTGACAACTCACCCCCTCGAATAGCTGTTGCCTACTTGAAATCGATGGGTCTGCCTCAGCCCATGCTGTCAGCAACGCGCAAGCAGGTAGAGCAAGGCAAGATTGACTTTGCTAGCTCGCTTGAATGGAAGATGTACTCTCGACATGACAAACCTGAGGATGAATAATTATCGGTGCCTAATTTTGGAACAAGTCATGCCTGAGAGAGGGTCGGTAGAGCAGGAGGCGAACCCTCACTGGCCACATGCGCGTAGTCACAGTATGTATGTACAATGAATGCCCTTGTGAATGTGGCTTAGTGGCCGTCACTGAGTTCGAGGCCATGTTTTTATACGCTAGTTGGACGGAGAGTTGGATTGGCACGAGCGCATGGAGTTTGGACGGAATGAGTGTTTGTTTTGTGATCCAACAGAAGAAGAGGCTTGTAGGCATGTGTCTGAAATTGAATTTTGCCCCACACGGTTCCTGTTCTGACCTGGTCTCCAAAAGCATCTACTAATGTCATTCCACAATCACCAACGGGACACCAATCATATTCCTTGAATATTTAGACATTACTCCTAGCGTCCTACCTCGCCCTTGGAGGTTGGACATGATCTCGTTTTCGACTCTAGGTAGTGGTCCTCGGTATTTTCCTTTTTCATTCATACAAGATAGTCCATAATCGTCATAAGACTGAGCCCCTGGATATGCTTTCCGGCCTCGCCCAGTTATCCGTCCCATTCGGGAAATATGCAACATTGTCATCAAATGCCCACCCCTCCAAAAAAAGATAGGAAGTGTGTTCCGGTGCGCACACACAGAGCTCATCTTCCCAAGAAACTCAAAACCAGATACTAAAAATCAATACGAATATCTTCTGGAGAAGAAAAAAACCCTCAAAACGCCACGCCCGCTGCACCTTGCCATGCAATCTATGAACCACATATATAATCCATGTCGCCAATATGTAATGCCACTGAAGAAAAAACGAGAATACACCCTGTGTATAAAAGAATGTGCGCCTTGAAACCAAATAGAACCGGGCTGTAGTATGTCCAAGGCATACCCCGCACTGGACTTCAAGTTAACTGATGGGCGCATGATGCCCCGAATCATGTTGATCCAGCCTTAAAGACGCGCTGGAGTAGATTGGCTCTGGTTCCATTTGCTCGTCGATAGGTCAAGGGGATTGAGTCAAAATCCTGACCCCGAGCCCTGCGCTCAAGTTCAGCTTCCCACCCCCATATGTCATCGTGTGAAGTGGCATGGCAGAAGGAGTCCGGGCCCTGAGTCGTAGCGGGTGGCATATTTTCGTAACTCTGTGATGGAGTTGGCAAATAGCCAGACAAGTCGCTCAGTGGTCGTGTTCCATCCCTCAGATTATAATCTGCTGTAGAACGAATCTTGATGTTATGCATCAAAGGGATTGGCTCATGATGAGATGTGATGATAGATTTGGCATCCTCTTCCTCATCCTCCTCCTGAGAAGCAGTCGAAAACGAGCTGCGGGCTGGGCTGCTGACCAGCTGCGGTTGAGATGGTTTCTCGGGTATCATCCTCGTCCTAATCCTGATGCTCTTTCGGACCAGAGACATAGGATGACCTTCCCGCTTTCCAGAAGATTTTGCGGCCGTGCCGTCCCCATGCTCACCACGTTGTCCGAGGTCAGAGTGATGAGTCAATTCACCCTCTTCCCCCATGTGACCAGGCAACTGATGACCTGAATGTGAGCCCTCGGAATCAGAAGCTTCGGAGGCCTCACTGGTCCGGTCGGCTTGGTTGGGTGCAATAGGTAACGACGCGACCTGCGACCTTCAACTAGGGTCTTGAAGGTGAAGACCGCCGTCTATAGATGTGGATGAGGTTGGTGCGGACCGACGATTGGTATTCTTCCGGGTAAAGCCCAACTTGGCTCCCATCTTCTTCCAGCCCTTGTTATGTGCGGCAACAGCACGTTGGAGGCTTCCAGGGGAGTGGTTATTGAAAGTCCAATCGGCTGTGGGAGGAGTGGTGGGAGGGGTCATTGGTTCTGTGCCTGAAGGAGAGTTGCAGTCGCTATCATCTGTGAGACCTTCCGTATCGATGGTCTGCATTATGGGGGCGGGCCGCACTGGGGCGGATAATCTGCTAGTGGATGCGAGTCTGGGAGAGCGCGCAGGTTCTTCAGATTGCTCATCAAGGTGTAATGGGGCAACTGATTGAAGGAACGGTACCAACAAAGAGTCATTCATAAGTTCGTAGATGATACGACCGGCTTCATCAAGTTCAGAAGGGTGAGGAGGAGAGGGGCCACATGGAAGTCGGAGTAACCTGTCTCTCACATGGGCGGGGACGTTGAGTTCCCTGGGGGCGCAGGGGATAACGTAAACTTGCATCAACTTTTTCCATAGTGCACAAACGCGATCGTCGTTCGAGTGTGATCTGCAAGATGAATCGGAAATGAGTTCGTTGTAAAAGGCGGAATAGCGTTGGGCGTCAACTGTAAATTCGAGCGTTTCCATGCAGTGGTTTTGAGAGAGGTATGCCATGAAGGCGCTTAGAGTCCACGGCGGGGGCGCGGCATCGAGGAGGATCTCGCTGAGAGTGGGGGGCTTGGAACCCATGGCGCCGGTCGGTGTCGAGGTTCCGGAAAGTAATGCTTCGCTCAATGGCCTTGAAGGGGGGATGTCGACATTGAAGAGGTCTTCAAAAGCTGAAGATGGCTGAGGGGATGGTGGTTGCGGACTGGGGCTCACACGTTCTGGGGACCTCCACAACCGCGATCTGCCCATGTCTCTCGGTTTGGGGCGTTCAAATGGGTCCCGCACCGCGAAGGGGGCTATGTGCTGACTGGGCACGAGGTAGCGAGACGGCGAGAAGCTCGGGAATGAGGGCCTTGGGCAGCAAGTGGGAAACGCTGAGATCAAGTACTGGTTGAGCAGAAAGGTAGAGTAAGTGTAGTCGGTCGTGGCGTCTTGAGGGTGTCCACGATGGGTAGTCTGGCGCAGACAAGGGAGACCGCGGCGCCGAGTCTAAATTAGCACTGCCGAGACGATGAGGGGGTAGGCACTCAAGATGGTTCACTTTTTTTGGTGAACCGACTTGAGCGATACAATGCGGAGGTGAGAATGTGGTGGTTGGTTGCCGTAGGTGAGCAAAGTGTGGAAGAGGGTGGCTTGCAGGACAGCGGCGAGCTAATCGCAGCGAACAAGGCGTGCTAGACAGAGAGATTGTTCGCGGCAGAGGAAGCGGTGCAACGAGAAAGCGGAAATGATCCGTTGGGCGATGACGGAGGCGGCCGTGGGCGGTTCTGAGGGTCGTTATCTGGGGTCGCCGGACTGAGAGGTTCCAGCAATCGATCCCAAAGCGGCGCTGGCGGGATTAGGTCGAGGCCGTCTTTGGATGGTGCAATCCAAGATGTCCCAGGAGACTAGAATGCGACAGGCGCGGGGCTCGACAATGGGAGATGTGGGAGAAGATGGGCGAATCGGGAGGGTTGAGCAGCACAGCTTGACAGTTGAGGTGAAGCAGGAAAGTCGGACGGAAAGGCAGAGTTTAGTGGCTTGCCAGTAGCCGGGAGCCTGTTTGGTGATGAGGGCCGGCTTGGGATTGGATCCAAGAGTCGAGGAATGAGAAATGGGGATCCAAAGCGTAAAAAGAAGTCCAGGCCCGGATTAAGCGAAGAGGCAGCAAGAGAGTTCGGTCCAAGTTGGTAGATGGACAAGCGGGTTGGTTGCTTTTTCGGTAGGATGACGTTGGGGTGATTGATTGGGGACGGAACGAGAATGTGCCAGTACGGGTTAATGTGTCTCGGTCTCAGATGGTATGCGAGTGTCGTCACTGGGGGCCGTTTGGCACGAAAAAAACAACGGGTGGAAGGGGATACAGATGGGATGGGATCAGTAACGGTGCCGGGATGGGGGCCTTTTTGTTGTTTTTTGCGAGACAGAGGCAGAGCAGCCGCATAGGCAGAGCCTGTCCCTGTAGTTTAGGTCAGTAGGTAGGCGAGGGAGAGGACAGCGACGGTGGAGGACGAGGCCAGGAAGCGCGCAGAGGCGTGTGCGTAGTCATGGAGGCCAGTGATGATGGGCAGCAAGCGGAGTGCGCGAAGGGTTAACAAGGGCCAAGGGCAACAGGAACGAACCGGCGTCAATGGAAAGGAGGGGGCAGTGGACAGGCCTTGGTGCTGGGAAAGCTAGCGCTGGAAGCTACCAAGCTAGTGCTGGGTGGGTTTAGGCCAGGGCGTCCATCCCAGAGGCAGCGTAGTAGTTGGCAAGGGACAATTTGACCCAGACGCGGCGGAGGCGACGGCGGCGGCGACGAACCTTCGTTTCGATGGGGATGGATCTTCGTACCTTCGGATGGAGTAAAGTACGTACCGCCGGCGCCTGTGGAAAGCCTGGCCGGGGCCTGGCGTGGGCACGGGGCGGAGGCAGGGGGGCAAGGGAATCAGAGAGGCCAGCGTTTATTCCTTAGATTGGCGGAAGAAAAAATAATGATGGGAAAAGTGACGAAGCCAGTGGACGGGTGATGATGTGAGCAAGGGTCTGGCTGCTCAATGTGACAATGTTTCAATGTCCAGACAGATGCGTATGTAGATGCATTTTGCTTGCTTTGCTTGCAACACCGTGAGGCTTGGCTACCTGGAACAGCATCAGCATGAGGGAGGGGAAGCCACCGCCAGGATGTAAGGTCGGGAGACAATCTAAGTAGATACACACAGTGCAACAACTATACTCCACACGGTACATCACGCTTTCTCCAAATTCCAGGTCTTACTCACCACTTCTTTCTCTAATACGGCCTGTCAGGCCTGGCCAGATACTAATGGTCTGCCCAACCGCAGAAGTCGGAAATGACGATCATATTCCAGATGAAGCAAGCAGATGATGACAGCGGCACGCTGAGCGACTAACTCCACATTCCCTCACCCTTCTCATTCGCAATACAGCACTGCCAGTTCAAGTCACTCGTCCAGTCACGCAAGCATCCGGCGTTGGCCGGAGAAAGCCAGAAGGTCAGGCGTCACGGTGTGGCAAACGGCCAGAAAATACCTGCCCACAGTGACGCACTGTACCACCCTTGGTGGATGCTGTGCAGCAGCATTGTCCATCTCGCCCTTAGGCTTGCCAGGTACCTCTCCTGCGTAGCACCGTAGCAAAGGTACCTCGTTTGCCGTCCCGTCTCCCCACCTTATGCCTGGGCCCGACGAATACCGGCCAAGGATTGCGAGCAGTACAGGGACCACTCAGTGGGTTGAGTGATGCTAGAAGGGCGCTAGAAGATGCGCCAGTGGCCAATGGAGGGGGCTTGTTGGGGGCTTGGCTGGGGGCTGACGGGGGTTGGTTGGGGCTGATTGGTGACGATGGCTCTTGGTCACTATACCAGTACGTACTTCGCTAGCCAAGGAGCGTGCCCCACACGCACAACAAACATATCCCATGTGTACCCAATTTGTCACACATGCCTTGGAAGAATTCATTTCTAGTCACACTCTCGATTCTTGTCTCAACGTGTCGCTTCCCAGATTGACAAGCAGCCCCAGTTACGTTGTAGTGTAAAGCAGCCGACCGACCATTCTACGGTGACAGATTCACACCATGGAAGTACACTCAATGCGCCACGCATCATGCACAATTCTTGCCTTCCCGTCCCAAACCCCAAGTAGTGTGCATGGGTACGCACCCTGAGACTGAGCCAGAGACGTGCTTCCAGTGCCATCCGTCGCATACACACGACGCCAATGGCGAAGGAAGGTTGAAGCTGATGATGAATCCTGCTGTCATCATAATCCAATCCGCCATGCCGGTGAGACATGCAGAATACAAAAGAGGCGCTCTTCATCCGAGCTAAAACAGCAGATAACGCCTGTGTGTTCCCTCCCTTTTGACCTCTGCACCAACTCCTAGTGGAGCAATCATGTTTCCATCACCTCATCATGCCCCTGCTCACCCCAGTCTCCAACCCCACGGCGTATTGACCTCAGAGAAATGCCAACTTTCGAGATGCATCTCATGCTTCCGTTCTCCTATTCTATAAGCTCCATGATGATTCCATCAACTATCGTCTTATCAACCCTGATACGCTTGCGGAAATCGGCCCATTGCTCTCTGCAATTAGAACAAGTGGCGAAACAAAACTTGATACAGAAACCCCATCATCATCAGACGTGTATTGTCAGTGATGTAAAACGTGCCAGTTGTCTTTGCATCATGCCTCTTGATCCGAACATGGTCGGCAGTCCTCAACTCAATCACTTGGAGCCGGCGCCCTGTGAACCTAAGTTGTCACGGATTCTTTTTACCATTGCCGACATCGATCTGGCTAGCAAAATTTCCTTCCTCTACTGTGTTTATCGTGTCATCATCAAGCAACATCTGGTGTCACGATATCCCACCTCGGTATAGCGTTGGTTCGGCCGTCTTCCCTTCTCTCCAATCGTAATAGTCGGGGGTAGCCATCCAGCACGACCCCCTCAAACATGCTCAATCTTGTGTGGGGACGCACCCTCGAACATTGCGATGCCTGACTGGCTGCCCACCCATCTTGGCTTTGCCGCTACAAGACGGTAGCCCGGTCGATCGATGAGCGCTAATACTGCCCCTGCTCGCCCCCTTGGATTCCGGGCATTCTTCCTGTCATGGACTGGAGCGAAGCAAACCCCAGACTCCAAGCTTTCCTGTGGCTCGCCTTGTTTGAGCGGGCGCTCGGCATCTTGGTGTTTCCACACCATCGTGTTCGACGCACCTCGGCCCGCCAATTATCCCCGATGCTGGGTCATCTGAAGGGTGCCATCATTATCGTCACCTTTTTTTTTCTCTCTCTGTCAACGCCGCCATAAGACATCCAACTTGCAGAGGGAACAGTAATGGGCCCATGACTACTAAAGCTGGCAACACGCATATTGCTACTGGTTGGCGCTGCTGATCTCTCGTTATTTCCCGAAAAACACATCTAAATTCCACCCTAGATGTTCATCCTCTCTCACCCCTGCCATGGCAATACATTTCAATCGCATACATACGAGCAACCTCAGAGCAGACTCACATCATAGCACCATGAATAGCCGCATATAGGCGAGATATGGGTCTCTTAATGCCCCTATCAAGCAATTATTACCAATCGAATCGCCTTGGCCTCCATCCATGCGATGCGCAAATTTCCCAGTGGCTCTTGTGTGTCATAGCGGCGCCAATGGGGCTACCGTCCCTGACCACATAACAAACCCTTGGAGTGGAGCAAGGGAGTCAGTCTACTTGTGGTCGCCATCGCGATCTCGTCGGGTCGAAGCTTGGTTTGATCCATGGGCCCGGTCGCAACACCTATTTGTTTATCAGGCCCATGTCTACCATTGCTCAGCTCAAGATGGTACTATGAAAACGAGTCCGTTAGGCAAGACAAACAGGCATTGCATTAGTTTCGCCCCAGTCGGCACTTGTCGGTGAGCGCGCCCCAATCTCACCACGTAGTGGCTCCAGTCCAGTCATCACCTCCCTCCGAACTCGCAGTAGGTCCATAGTCGCTATCTAGCAAATTGACGGGAAAGTGGCTTGTGCTGACGTAAGGTAATTCCTCGTAGGCACTTCGGCCGAATCGGTGTGTTCTCAAAGTGACTCAAGGAAAGAAAGAGAAGAAAGTTTTACGGCTGCGACAGTGTCTTGTTGTTTGTGAAACTGCGCGTATCAGTTCAGAATCACTCTAGGCTCACCGAAGGCAGTCAAAGCGCGACCAAAGAAGCATTGGATGGGACAAGACGCTCTCACTATGCCAATTTCATAACAGTTATACATATTGTTCACAAGTGAGACAGAAAACTCCCAAACTATATCCGCGCGCACCCCGACTTCCAACACATTGCAAGACGACAACAGAAGCGGATGAGGTGGAACCAGCGGGTAAGCACACAGCGCTTAGCGTTTGCGGGATCTCCCAACAGACGTCAGACACCATCATCTGGTGGAATAGATGGTAGATGGCATGCGATCCAGAAGTACGCTACGACGAGCTAATGGCTGCAATGGCGACCTGATCATCCACTATTATCATCAAAGAAAAGGAGCAGATGTTTGATATGTACAAGCGGAGCATTCTAATGACCTCGCAACATTCGACAGACTCTCTTAACCTCATACCGAATCCGGCTTCAATCATTATCAACCAAATTTTTATTGCCGCGATAAAATTCGGTAAGGCTTTTAGTAGTTCATGTGCCCATTTATCCTACATGATATTTTGTGGAACATCAACCAAGGGTTGACAGGGTCCGATTTAAGTCTATCGCATCGCCCACAGGGATATCGCACAATATCGCCACAGTGCCAGCATGGTTTGAAATCGCATGTAAAGTATGGGTTGGCCGCTTTTCTTTTTCAAGCATCATATGCCGATGACGGAGAATAGAGTGACGGAAACACAATACTCCCAACCAGAGCGTGCTGGCATCTGGGTGGCGTAGCATCTATTCACGACGCCCCTCTTCCCTGCAAAATCAACTTTTTCATGGGTGGTCGGGCAATCTGGGAATTCCAGGCCCAAATCCCCGTCCGTGAACAACGCACAGTTCCCCTCGCAGTCCGATACCACACGCCCCAGAGCCAAGTTAGAGAGGGTGTGATCCGCCACCTTGGTTACGTGGAGATTTCGCGCGAGGTGACGATTCCTCAGTGAAAGGACGCACAGACCAAGTAGGAGCAAAATGGATCATGTTATGTGAGGGATTGCAGACAGGCCACAGCACCCTGGCTATGTTGATGGGTCGTGGTCTGAACCATGTTGTTCTGGAAGGTCAAGATATCAGCCCAGCAGCCCCCAATTCTGGAAGCCTTCCTAATTAGGACCCTTGCAGAGCCAATCAATACGAGCAAACCAAGTCCAGTCATACAACTCCACACACCACCAGTGGCCTCGTCCAACCGGCATCGCCGTGTCCCCATCGCCTCACCAGGAAGGGGTAAAAAAAGGGTCACAAAATTTTCTGCTACAGTGCTTCTCACGGGCCAACGAGCCACGCCCCAAATTTCTAGCAGACCCCCAGGGGATCCATGATCAGCTTGAGGAGAAAAAATTAATTCACTTTTTGCTCTCGCCCGTTGGCCCCTCTTTACCTCTTGGGGATAGAGTCCACGCGGCAGCTCCTCGATTTGTTTCGCGTTAGTCCACATCACCACGGGCTGCATCCAACAGGGGCCTCAAAGAAGCAGGAGAGAACAGACAGAAACATTTTTTAGGGGTGTTGTTTTTTCTAGCAGCATGCTAGGCCGCGGAGCCCGGTGTGGATACGGCTTACTCCGGGTAAACATGTGTTTTCTCGGCGCGCTCTGCTGGATGGATGCAACATGATGATTCATTCATGACAGTGGTGAGTAGTGAGTAGTGAGGCCCGTGGGATGACCGGCTTCGTCGCATGGGCCCTCGTGTCGACTTTCCGAAAGAAGCAGAGCTATGGACCACATCCCGAACTATGCATTCATCTCCGACCCAATGCTCAAAACTCGTACAACGTCTTACGGATGCACGCAACACAGTTGCCAGCCACCGCCTCAACCACTGCGGATCGCACCGTGGTCATACAACCATAATCAATGAGGCCTCTAGTGCGTTTGGCTTGCACAACTTACGTTATCATCCAACCATCCCTCGAAATAGAGGCTGCTTCACAATTGATACCAATACATAAACGAAAACCAGTGTCTTTTTTTCCTTTGCCTTTCTTGTTCATTCTCTTTCGTTGTGAAAAAGTTTGCTGGGCGTTCAGGCATGCTGGGGCTTGCATCTTTGTCTGAGACCACTAGCGGCCCCGAGTTATTCAAGACAAAACCTCAGATCTTCTCTTCCGTATGACAGGGAACTAGCCAACCAGGCAGTGCCGATCCTCGTCCCCGTCGCATTTATTTCTCATGCTTGTCTTATATGCGGGCTCCCGCTAGCGAAGATTCGAGAAAACTTCCCGAATCCTTCTCGAAAGAAGAAAAGAAAAAACAAAAAAGGTACCGGATCTGTCCACAAAAAGTCAACCTTGTTTTTGCCGCCGTCACCCGCTTTGATCGTCCTTTGTCTCTCCTCATCGCCGATGTGATGCCGCCCTTGTCCAAAAGGGGTGCCTTTTTGTGCAGATTGGGCCCAAATGTCCCGCTTCCAGAGGGTGCTTCGGACAATACGTAGTTGGTTTCTTCGCTTCGGCACTATTATCCCTGGATCCGGAACTTCTGCCCGACATGTGTAAGACCGTACACGCCCCTTTCCGTCGCTTGCCAGCTTGGAGGGAAGGGGAAACAAAGAAGAAGAAAAATTGGTATCCAAAACAAGATTGACAGTCACATCGGGTAATACTATCTCAATTTGCTTTTTCCCTATTTGTCACATGCCATCTGAAAATTCAACCTGCAGCTACCCACCTTGTGGGAACTCACTCCGCCAAGGTGTACGAACCTCGCCACCACCGCCCCTCGTCACTATCCACGTAGTTTGACCGTTGTGTAAGAATATACGAGAATGTCGGTAACTGAGGCCTTCCCTAAAAATCTTTTTAAAAAAAAAAAAAAACGTCGTTGCACAGATCGTATCGTAGCCGCGGCGTGCTGACCCACTCGTTGTTTGCAGCCACCGCCTCTAAAACCTCATGCCCAGGTCCAGCAGAGGTGGACATGGTCAGGGCACGCCGACGCGGCAACAGTCACCGGATAAGCTAGGAGCAACTCGTTTGCTTTGCATGTAGGCTATACATGTCAGCCTGTCAGATGGGGGTCATTCTAGTCACCAAACTGCAGACCCCAAACCGCCTTGCCAAGCACCTCGTCACATTACAGCGCCGGCGTTTTGGTTGAAGGCTGCAGATTCGTGATGATGTGACGACGGTCAAATCTATTACACCAGCTGCTATACCGGGCCGAAGCCTCGCTGCCTGTCTCATACCTCTCCTGTCTCTCCTTGCACCTGTCCCTCCCGTCTGTCTCACACCGTTCGGTGGGCAATACGCAACACGCAGCCTCTGTTTGAACGATACCGTGCCAACAGTAATTGATTTTCCATCACCACAATCACAGATCTCCTCGCCTTCACCACCCCGGCAATATTTTCCATGCATGCTCAAGCCAACATCAGGCGAGCTCCCTTTGTGTTCCAACAAGAAAGTAAACAAAAAACGCCTGTTCATGCAATTGGTCTTGTTCTTTTGCCCATTGGTATCTTGTCCAAACATGCAATGCCATCCAACCCATACGGGTTTCCTCATCCAAGTCTTTCCTCTTCCCTCAAACGCCACGGTAAAATGGACCAGCTAAGACATAATCATCGAATCAATACACTCGCAGGTCAAAGTCGCCCTTGAACCCGCCGTTCAGCAACATGCATGCGATTCGGATTCGCTGCATTGGCATATCTGCTGCCGCATAACAATCAATGGGGCTTAGACCCAAAGCCAAGCACATGCCGTTGGTAATGGTGTGGACTCCGCAGTCATGTCCATTTGTCTGCCTAGGGGCTTCGTAACGCATTACTTTCCACTCGGCCGCGTCAAACTTGTCCTCCAATACGTCCTTCATCCACGCAATCGCCAAGTTGGTGTTGATGGGATTGCCATGGGGATTCAGCGAGTCCATGTGAGCCACCGTTCGCTTCGAGGGGCGAATAATGAGAAGAGTCCAATGCGAATGCTCACAAATGGGCACCAGAATGGTATCAACATCCAGTATGTTGTTTTTCTCCACACCATAACGTCGGAGTGTACGTTGTGTGCGTGTGACACCTTGCTCCTGGAGGCGCTTGTAAAAGAACGACGACATGGCCAGGCACTTTCGTGTGCTTTTCTTGACATCCTTAATGCCGGCAGCGGAGTTTACAGCCTGGTCCAGCCAATTCAGTGATCCGTTAACAATTTCGTCATTCAGCCACTCTGTAGCAGGGACCACTTTGGCAAAATCATGGCGCCGCAGATCAACACCCTCGCCTGTAGTTGCCAACGTGGTTGACGCGGCAGCACGTAGAGTGTCCCTTGCTCGCACCTGCCACTCTGCAGACAAGGATGGTACAAACTCCCTACTGGGCAACCGAAGTCCTCCAGAGGCGGCGAGCCGCTCCTCCAGCTCACGTCGAGCCTTCTCCTCAGCAGCTAGTCTGTCCGCTTCTGCTTTTCGCCGGGCCTCTTCTTCAGCCTTGAGTGCCGCCTGTTCCTTCTGGATCACTATTCTAGTATGGGAGTCGTCGCTAATGCGAAGAGGCTTGAGAGATGGAAGAGCAAACAACTCAGCGATACGGGCATCAGGGTCGGGTCGAACTTTCTTCTCATCCTCTTTCTGAGTTTGCCCGAGATCCTGGGGGTGGCGAGATTTTAGTATAGACCACGGCAAGTAGTCTTCATCTTGAGGATGAGTGTCTTCAGGCTCTATTGTCCCGGTCCGCAGAGACCCATTCTCCTTCTCTTGAGTTGGTCCAACCTCATTGTTGATAATTCGTGGGACATCCAGTCCGATACGGGTTCTAGGCTGTGGACTCACGGTGGAGTCTGTGAATCGTACCGACTTGGGTGGGCGTCTTATCCCCAGCCGCTTCGAGGTACATCTGGAGGGATGTTTGCGTTTATTTTTGAGTATCGATTTAATCGTTGTGACATCTGTTGCTGTGAGGGGTACCTTCGGGGCCAGTTCGGTGATAAATGTCTTCCCAAGACTCCGGCGTGCCTCACTCTCATGGTAGAAACGTTCGTGACATTGTCTGGGTGTCATCTCCGAAATAGACCTTTCTAGCATATCGGTGCGTATGAAGTCAGCATTGCTATATTTGGGCCGCGCAATGACTGGTGGCGCATATTCAGGAACTGGTAGCTTGATAGGAGACAGCTCGGCTTGTTGAAGGAGGGTAGACTTGGGCTTTAGTTCAATTTTGGTTTGGACCTCTTCAGAGGCTGGAAAGGCGCCGGGCAGAAGCAGGTTTGTCTCAAAATCGGTCCGTTGGGGACGGGGAAAAGTTTCCTGGAGTTTATCATGAAACTCCTGGGAAATGACATAGCTTGGGGCTGGAAGGTTGTGTGTAATAGCTTCCAAGTCGAGAATGATTTGGTCCAAAAAAACGTCAGAAATCTCAACATGAAATCGGTTTGCAGCTCGCAGAACGTCTTTGCAAACGGTAAATAGTGTCGGGGCAGAAAGGAACACCTTGATCGAGTTCATCATCTCCACATGCTCTGGGGAAAGATGATAATCCAGAACAGGCGGAACAGTTTCATTTTGGTCCCGAATTTTTATGATGACGCCAATCTCGTAAATGCTGTCGAGTGTCTGGAAAGCACGTCTGAATTGGAGTTGAAACAGCTCGCATAAATCATGTGTACCTCCACGAATCAGTGTAGCGCGATCACTCTCATTATCAGCTAACGCATGACGAAGGGGTTCCAGGATTCGGTTCATCTCCTGGCGAGAGGGGTGCGATGACATGCATTCCCACACCTGGTTGATGCTCTTAGCAAAAGCTCGGTAGGTATCGATGAGATCACTGAGAGTCTGGCGATCAATCCAACGGATCTGGCCATCTTCTTCACGGCTTAGCTTAACACGTTTGCTGGTAGCCTGGTTATCGCTAAGATAAGAGCGAAACTCGGCTACTCCATACGACTTAGGATTTACTGGGGACATATTAGTACAACTGGACCAAACTAAAGTATTACTCAAGCTTACTCCATTGTCCAAGTCTACCGGTAAAACCGGAGACTGCGGAATACAAAGAAGTGATCATCCTGGCCCAGAATGAAAAGATGCCGGCCCAACGCATAGGTTGTACGTCCTATTCATTAGCAGGTTAGTTGAGAAAATACACCGATAGCCCAGGTTTAAGCAGCTGTTTGGTATACCTTAGAGCGCTCAACAGCGTCTTCAAAGAAAGTCTGGCCTTCACGTTCGATAACAATAGGTGCGCTGAAATCGTTGATGCCGTTGTCAGAAGCAACGAGCTCAAGTTCTGTGGATTCGGCGTGGCGCTTGCGCAAGGAACTTCCATTGATGATGACAGTCGCTGGCTTGCTATATGCGCAAACTTTAGGAGTCGAATAGGCGGCTAGAGCCTGTGCTAGTGTTCCGGAATCTTGCCTTTGATTCGGATGAGGCGAATGCCGGGGGTGGTCGGGGGATGCGAAGCGCTTCCTAGGAGTGTCGATGAGGACACGGCGGGATGGTTAATCAGTATAGCGTGGCGGTGTTGTAATGTGGTCGAGATGTTCCTGAGATTGAATGGACTCGGGAGCCGGTTGGCGAGTTGGCTTTAGAGAAACAGGAATCCGGGGGCGGGGGAGAATAGAAGTCTCGAGGATGTGACCGGGTCTGCAGAAGCCTTGACGGTCAGCGGAAGTGTGGATATGGAGGCGGGTGTAAGGAGGAGAATTCATAGTGAGTTTGAGAAGGCGAGATGTTGCGAATGACGAATGCGGGTTGACAGACATGTGTTGTGGAGGAAAGGCGCTGGGGCACAAGCACATCACCAGTGCGCCGAGAGAAGGTGAGAGGGTGGTTAGTGGTGTTTTCGGGGCCAAACAATGCCCCACGAGGTTACTCGTGACTAGGAAGTAAATAAATGCCAGAAACAACGAGAAGGTGCTCCCAGGCAAGCCATAGGATCCATAGTCCAAGTGAATCAGATCCGAACTCAAGTCCAGTTGAACCAAGACAATAGTAAAGCCGTTCTTACAGAAATCGATAAGCCGGTTTAATGCAGCGCAAACACAGAGCGTCTGATGGATTGGAAAACGGGAGGGGCTAGCCGCAAAACAGGGGAAGAGACGAGTTTTGACGTTTGGAGGGGCGAGGCGCGTCGTTGATGGTGGCCTTGACAAATCAACTACACGCGCGCACGTGTCGCTCGCCTAATCCAACGAGTGCAAATAAACAAGCGAGCATGTATTATAAAGTTCGAGTAGCCGTCCGGGTCGTTCGCGTCGAGGGCATCGTGGGTGAGGCTTCAGTGGTCGCCGGCGATGGCATCGCTACGGAGCGCGCTGTGGTGTTGAAGGAATCACTGTAGCTCTAGTGGCTGGAGGAATTTTGGTAGCCGAAAAAGCTTGGGCGGGTCATTGTGGCGCTATCAGCGCTCTTCTATTGGTTGAAAATGGGCCAAGGATTGGATCAGTCATCCCCAGCGCTCATTGGCCAGCACCGTGCATCCAACCCTCGCCTGGTAGTCAAGGAATCAGGGCCGGTGGATGGTCTCATGAACCCAGTGCTCATGCATTGTCGAAATATACGTATCTGAATCCCAGTTTCACCCGTTTAACATTTGCATAGCGATCAGCAAAGTAATCGAAATGATACCGTAGATATCGTATTGGTCACATTGTACAAGTTCACGAATACATAGTCACCTAGCTAAACAGAAATTATGCAATCAAATAAAAAATAAATTTACATGCATCTTTTGAACCATCTATCCAGAAATAAAAAAAAAGCACGCTACTAGTAACAGCTATCATCCTCTCATAATACCACACATGCCTCTTTTCTTGTCTCGTTTCCCCATTCTATGTTCTCACAGCTGAGAGATGACTTCGCCCAGCTTCTTTGTACAAAAGGTCGAGAAGTACTCGTTGAGAGCATCAACAGTTCCGCTACCCTCAACCAAGCTCACAACCACGCCCACGTAACCATCAGGGCGAACAACCACGACACCACCCAACTCTTCATCCAAACCCATCTTAGCGTGGGCGGTAGCCTTTGCCTCAGGGAATCGAGCATCTCTTCGGTCATCGGCGTAGACGTGGTCCCGGTATCGTGACAGGACATCAGGGACATCGCGAGAAATCTCAATCTGAGGTCGCTTGGCGGCGAAGATGGTGCAAAGAGTGAAGAAATGGCTGTGAGGGTTGTGCTTCTCATGAACTGAGACCTGGCCAATATCCTCTCGAGTGTATGCTGAGTAAAACGAGCGCTTGTTGCTGAGGTTCTTAGAGAAGTCCTGGAGTGCTCTCTTTGTCTTGGAGATGTTTCCACCAAAGACAAAAATGCGGAACGAGCCGTTTAGGGGGATCTCCTGCTCCAGGTGCACCACATTCGCATCCACGACCCTGGTCACATCCGAGTTGATAAACAAACGACCTTCAGACAGCTTAGTGCCTTCAGGATGGATCAGGGTGGACTTGGCAGGGTGGTCTGGCGACCAGTTCAAAGCGTTGGCCTTGTAGGACACTCCGTATCCACTTGTGAATGCACACGACTCCTTGAACGTCTTGATGAATTCATTGTCTTCGCTTGTCTTGTTCTTTTCGTGACTGTCCGTTGCAGCCTGGACAGTGTCCAAGGCGGGTGGGCGTTGAGAGAACAGCTTTGCATACCGGTTATCGAAGCTCAGGAGCGACTCGGCAACCTCCTTGCGCTCCGGCTCGTATGTCTTCAAGATATCGCGCTGGGCAAATCCAGATTCAACGGCATGAATCTTCCAAGCTAGGTTCTGGGCATCAAGGAAGGCTGTGTTCATTCCCTGTCCTGCTTTGGGCTGCATGGAGTCAGTAACTTGGGCGGTTTATTCAAAGTGCACATGATTACTTACGCTGTGAGTATGGCAAGCGTCGCCGCCGAGGAAAACTCGCTGATCCAAGGTATACTTATCAGAGATACCTTGTCCAATAGGGTACACTGAGTACCAATCGACGCTCTCCCACTCAATGTTGTATGGCTGCAAGATCTTCTTGGCAGATTGCTGGACCTCGGCCTCCGTGGCAGTCTTTCTAGGATTCCAGTCTGGGTCCGTCGAGGAAGCGATCTGGATGTACAGACGGACCATGTTGTTCTCTCGGGGGATGACCATGATAGAGCCATGCTCACTGTGAATAGTGCATTTCATCTTTCTCCAATGTTAGCGGCATAGTCTCGTGCAGCTACACTCTGCACCCACCTTAATGTCAGGGAAATCAGTGATAACAACACCGTCCATGACACCCCAAACGTGAGCAATAGGGTCCTTGTGTGTAACGCCAATGTTAAGTTGGTTGCGTACGAACGACCGGGCACCTTCACCACCAAAGAGGTACTTGGCTCGCAGAGATTCCCGAGCAGTGCCATCAAGGTGCTCTAGTTCAACTTGAACAGGGTATTCGGGGTTAGCTTTCTCATCCGACGTGAACCCGGTGATTGTCCATGGTCGTTTGATCTCAACGCCATTCTTCTCAAGATCCGCGATGAAAACGCGCTCAATCAAACCCTGGTGAAGCAGGGTGGTGAAGGGGTAACGAGCGTCAATGAAGTCGGGACAGCTTGCCCAGGTGCCGGTTCGTTCAATGCCCTGGCCTGCATTGACGGGATCCCAGAAAGCGACTTCGTAGACACGTGCTGGCTTGTGCGCCATAATCGCAGACTTAAGACCCATATTTCGCAGCAGATCTAGTGAACGTGGCTGGATACCGTCAGCACGGCCCTTGGGCGTGGGCTCAGAGCGATTGTCAATGTGTCTGATCTTGTAACCCCAGCGGGCTAAACATGTTGACAACATCAGACCAACAGGTCCGGCTCCCACAATGACTATGGCAGGACTTTGTTAGCTAGCGACTCAAACCATGCTAATAACGCAAGGGCATGGCAGTGGCGTACCAATGTCATAGTAGTTAGAACGATCCTCACTCGAGGCCATGGTGATGATAGCGCTGAATGAAGAAACAAGACGAGCGAAAGCGGAGGGTATATGTTCTGGGTTTGTTGAGGCGATGTTTGCTGGCTGGCGATGATGCTGGGTAGAGAGAGGAGGTCAGAGGAATAAATAAGGCACAAGCTCTCGGGTGAGAAGGACTGGGTTGATGGGAAGACCAGGTCAGCGCCAGCCGAGGCGACAAAGAGCGGACGGAAGACTGGGGGGACTATTGGCTGTGGGCTCAACCGCAGAGTCCACCAAGTCACGGCATGGATCTCGGGAAGATCAAATTAGAGAGTTGAGAACCTCTTCACAGTAGTGACCAGGCCCTGCATTGCTGGATTGAAGAAAAGCTCATGGCTAGCGGGGCCATGGACCCATGAGGTGACCGGCAAAGCAGCACGGGTGTGTCTGATTTCAAGAAAGGCTCATGGCGAGCGGGTCCTTGGACCCCATGATTCGACCGGCAGCGAAGCACGGGTGGATGCACGCCCGTCAATCGTGCTGGTCGTGCACCAAGGCTCTGCATCAAGGGCCGGGGGGGGGGGGGGGGGGGGGGGGGGGGG